>PRKT01000304.1:413044-438208 GCA_003671525.1 Saccostrea glomerata | reverse complement strand
CCCCCCCCCCTTTCAAAAGCGATGCTACGTCACTACTAGTCTATGTCAGCGGTTTTCGTAAGAGACTTAACATGACTAGATCAACTTGTATTTATTAAGGAGTGATTAAATATGTATAACATACATCGTTTCTGAGAAAATTTATGTATTTTAAATGATTTAATCGAAAATAATATTTTCCGTTTTCCGTTCCGCGTTTTAGCAACACCCATATTTAACCACATGTTTAAAAGAGCGAGAGAAATTATAGAAGACAAAAAATTTTAACCTTGGTCATAACTTTGAATGAGTAGAGTGCATTTACATATATATATTACCTGTGACAAAATCTTTTGAGCATGCTATCCTTTCTGACCCTGTGACCTTGACCTACTTTTTAATTTTTTTTTCCTGATAACTTTTGATTGAGAAGAGATATGGCTTTCATATTTGACATGTGGATTACCCATGAGAAGTTATTTCAAAGCATGCTATGATTTCTGACCCATGACCTTGACCTACATATTTGACCTTGTTTTAAAAAAATTCAACGATGACTTTTGAATGACATATTATAGGGCATACATATTTGACACAATATGCTATAAACCTACAAAGACATCGAAGGCGGGGGAACACAATTCTTTGAATTTGTTTGATGACGTACAAAAAATCATACATGTACCAAAAGTTGTAAAATTTACACTTTGGGTCGCAAGGAGGTTATAATTATATAACAGAGTTAATGAAGATTGTATTTTATATCTTTTTTTATTAAACTTCACTCTTAGCATGTCCATGCCTGAAGAGCAAAAATGAAATTGAACACAACATATAATGATTTATATGTCTCTCCTTCTAATTACGAGAGATGGTTTAATTGTTTTAGTGGTCCTACACATAACTGTAGTCATTTACACACTTGCTGTCCTTCAGACCCTTTACACAATAGCACCCAGCAAACACCAGAGAATGTTACATATACCACTACATCTCACAACAACTGCTGCGATTGCGGAATGGACATAGTTGGCTCCCCTGCCACATGTATCTTGTAAAGAAAAGAAAAACGTAGAAAACATACATGTGGATTTGTGTAAATAAATACAACTTTATTTTTCTCTCTCGTAGGCATGCATTCACTCTATGACACTGACAGACATATGACAATTTGTGTAAGGAACATTACAGAAGTCCGTAAGCTAAACTTTATGTACAGAACAGAGATAGAGTCACTAGGATACCACTTTTCCAGTGTCTTCTTTTCCTTGGTATCTTTTCTTTCCGTGAGAAAATGGTATATAACGGTACTTAATCATATGCTGAAAATAGATAAACTTAAATATTATAACAGCAGTGTACAGTAAAATATTCAATTAAACTTTTAACATTTATTGACCGAATTGGAGGGCACCATGCGTTTTCTCAAACCCAAACTGAACCAAACTGTCTGCCTGAGGCCAAAAGCAGACAATTTAGTTTTGAAGGGTCAACAAAACGCATTTTGTCCCCTAACTCTGTCAATAAATGTTTTGATATATCTTTCATTTAAATTTTTTTGGATATACAGGTATTTTGTACTGTCTTTAGTGATGTAATTCAGGCCCATCACTATTGAACAACATATGAAAATGAGATTATGCTCCGCCCATTCTGTGATGTAAGCAGTCCAACATATCAACCAGTCTAACATCTCACTCAGTGGTCAAACATCGATTTTTTAATGCACGCTCAGCAAAACATTAGAAGTGTCAGCCCCTTTTTTCATATAGATTTGTATAACAACAAATTTTTAAAGGTATAACAATTCTAGTTCTTTCCAGAGCAACATTATGAATACAAAGAATGTTTTTGCAGAGAAAACTAAATCCTGTACCATGCTATATTATTTCATTGATAGTTGTATAATACGGTGTATAATTTTATACCAGTTTGACTTGACTTACCTTAATTTGTCGTTTCATGGTTATCATAAACAAAATGATGAAGTACATGACTAAAATTGGCCAGAAAACTGGGATATTGAGGGCCTCAAAAAATGTGCATATCATCGCAATGACAATGGCTTTAGTTGTGCTATACCTAAAATAAAAAGAAGAACACAGAATTAAAGAAATGAACTGTGCAAAGATCTTAGCAATATCTTCTGTGAAGACAAATCAGTCAGTATTCATTATTCATCAAAGGACTTTCAAAATATTCTTATGAATTTACAAGTTCCAACATAAAACAATCAAGGCAAGATTTTTTACAACCTTATTAAAGGATGAAACCCATATTAAATATAACTACAATGTATTATTCAAAAAATGTATATGCAAATGTTTTATTAAATATGTATCCTTATATCATAAAAGTACACTGCAGCTTCCAAACACTGATTTCATATTTGAAATTTCTGATTAAATATTCCATGTTTCATTCCTTGCACATTTGTTAACTAAATAAATAATGTTTTGCATTTGCAATGAGCTGATATCAGATGGTTCACTCAAAAGCTTTTTTATTATTCTGACTTACCAAAACTTAAATTCAGGTAACCTTCTCATAAAAGGTCTGAATTCTTCATTGGCTTTAGTAGGAAGTGATGGCCCATCCTCTGTAAATAGAACATACAGTTCCTCAATACAAAGACATTCAAAAAGGCTTATTTTAGGCTACAATTAAAGTTTCCTTACAACATCTAGCCAATACTGGAATGCTTTGAAAAGTCAGTACATTATAGATGTTTAAATGAGTTTTGTTAATTATTGATAACAGCTGATTAATGATTACAATTACAATTTCCCCATGTCTTCTTGAGGATCAATTGATATTTTACATCATTGGAACATGTACATGTACCAAAATTCTCATCATTAACATCTCAAGTTTACAAAATTTACAGGTAAAATTATAAGATTAAATTAAGAAATACATGTACTACATTGTAAAAAATAATGAAATACCATCATCATCTTGTTCCTGAAAGGCTGGGTCCACTTTGGGAGTTAAAAATGCTATGAATTGATTTAACAGATAAATCCCCAGGGCATATGTGACAATATACCAACCCTAGAAGAGAAGAAATACAAACTTAGCCAAAATCCAAATATTTACAAAACATGTTAATGATGCTATATCAATCTTAAATGGGGAATGTAAAAATGCAATGAAATATAACCTTATATTGTAAAATAACTTTTTTGGTAATGATAATTATTTTGTGGTTTGATTCAGAGACTTAAACAACAGAGATTCGCAACTGTTCCAAGTCTTGCGCAATCTCGAGTTCCCTATTGTTTAATCTTTCAAATCTCATGCAACTTAAATCCCATAGAACTTTAAAATTATCAGGGATTACAAAGTAATTTTTCTAAATTTACATCAACAAATTATTCACTATATTATTTTTCATAAGTTTGTTTATGTAATACAATAACAAAGGAACAATCCAAATTACGACAGGTGACTCTTGATCGTTCATATTGCCGCGATTTTTCCGACTGTCAATCATTAATCTCTTTTATTTGTCTAATTTGCAATTAAAGATCATTAAAACTTAACAAATCATGTACCCAAATATGGTTTAATTAATATTAATTTTACTTTAGAATGAAATACAAGACATTAAAAAAATTATTCTTACAATAGTACCAGGACCATCACCTATTTCGGTAAACAAACATGCCGATGCCGTAATGTTGGAGTTGTGAATCTCTGTTATTTTTAGTCTCTGTTTGATTAAAATCTTTGTTCATGATGATTTCATTTGATTGAAAGAAAAACATGTTTTAATAGTTTAAAACTTAATTTTTGTGGAGCAAATAAATTTCTATGCTTCTTTATCCCATGAAATCTACAAAACTTAACCTTACTCAAAATTATAAAAGTAAAGAGCTGGGACCATAATGATGAAGTAATAAATTATAAGATCTTCTAGAATAAATACCTGTAAAAAGTAAACTCGAAGTCCATATGCTAAAAGTACAACAAGTGTGAAGACCCATCTAAAGGATGTGTATGGTGTGGCCTTGTCTAGAAGGTTCTGTTTTGTCTGTAACACAAAATTATGATTAAAAAGATATATTAGCTACACATCATTTTTTAATGTACATATGTGTAACAGGAGAGGAGAATCAAAGTACCGAAAGTACTGTTAGACGGAGGCTTCATGTATGAGAGAACACAAAAGAAATATACTGTATTTGTCATACATTGCTGTAAAGAATATTATGAGGAATAATGTGTAGTTTTTTTCAATTCAACATTTTTTAAAAGGATACTCCAATATTCATGAGGTTGTTGGGATATTATAATTTCATCTTTGTAATGTAAACTTCACCTTGATTAAAGTTCACTGTTATTTAGATCAAATACTTTCCATATTAAACCCTTCAACGTAAGAAACAGTAATTGACCAGGCCTGATTGACATAAAACTTTGACGGGCTCACATCCCGTGGGGATCCGGGTTAGAATAGGTCCTCAGTACCCCTTGCTTGTCGTAAAAGGCGACTAAATGGGGCGGTCCTTCGGATGAGACCGTATAAACCGAGGCCCCGTGTCACAGCAGGTGTTGCACGATAAAGATCCCTCCCTGCTCAATGGCCCTGAGTGCCGAGCATAGGCCCAAATTTGCAGCCCTTCACCGGCAATGGTGACGTCTCCATATCAGTGAAATATTCTGGAGAGGGACGTTAAGCAGTATACAATCATCAATTGACGGGCTCACATTTTATCTCAATCTCACTTAAGGAATATATAGTGGAAAAGTGAGACTGAGATCAAAAGTGAGCTTGTCTAAGTTTTATGCCCCCAAGCCCGGTTTGATGAATATAGGTCTAGTCTGTTCTAGTCATGAGCCAACTGGCGGATTTACAAGGGGTCCCAGGCCCCCTCCCTTTCGAGTCCAAAAAATACACAATATTTGATAAATGTTTTTAATTGTGACTGTTGGCCCTTCTCCTGACCTCAAACTGGTCCCCTCTTTTTCAAAATTTCTGGATTCAGCACTGGGCCACAGCCAGTCAGGAGTTTCCATATTTCAAGATATCTTATTTATAAGACACAGAGACCTACTGTTAACATAATTATGACATGTAACAGCTACCAAAATCAAAATTTCTCGGCCTTATTGTAATAATGTTATGATATGAGCCAACATGGAAAAAAGAAGCAGCCAGATAATTGGACATGAACAACATAATATAGTACATTTTGTCTTAAATCATTGTGATACAAAATGTGGTGACCTAGCTAGAAAGCAACATAAAATTTGTTGTAAGTAATACAACTTCATTAACATGCAATAAATGTTCGTGCCAGAACACAATTTTTTGAGTGGAATAAAATATTATGCTTTCTTACTTTATGTAAACAGAACAAAAAAATTCATAAGACTTGCTATTTCACAAGTTTTTGTTTTTGGAGAACTAGAGTATTGCTTACAATAACAAAGATATATCTTGACAAATTTGACAACCAATATTTCTGGAAGTATTAAATGTAGTATTATATCATATGACAGATTTAACCCAAAAAATGTCTTTCTTTCGTATATCAATGGAAATAGTTGTCCTCTTCAGTTTATCTGTTTAAAACAATCAATAACAATGAGACATGATTACAAATTATGTAGCGAAAAAGTTATAAATATATAACTATGATTGTCAGTAACTCTGACTGTTAAAACAATCATTATACCAATGATGTAGGGTAAAAAAATTGACACAAATACCAATGATAAGAAATACCTGTAATCTTGTATATAAAAAAATAATTAAAGTTTGAGATGTGAGAGAGGTAAAACACAAGTATCAAATGCAAATAAGGATAAACGATATGACAAAATGACAACTTATTTCAGAAGATATAATTTTTAATTATTAATCAGGAATTTATGTGATAAATCATGTAAATCCTATGAACCAAGATTTGGGTTGTAACCAAGGGTCAAACGTAACAGATGCATATTGATCTCAATATCAGAATTGCCGTTTGTTTATCTCTTATCTAATGTGAGGGTACGCCAAACACTCAAACCGCTTGTAGAAAGTGTAAATTTATTTTCATGTGTTTCCTAAAATTTTACATAGCAAATAAACAATTCAAAACTAGACTATAAATATTCCTACAGATACAAATATTATGTATGCATTTGTTTATTCATCGATCCTTCTCAGGTTATAAAACTCACAAGAAACCTATTGACGCAAGCGTCAAAAGTCGGCCGCAAACCAATTTATCGGTCCTTTCAAGAAGAAATTAGAAAAGGAATGAAAAATGAGGTAACAAACAGCAATCAAGCACAAAAAATTCCATTGAAACTGAAATGTTTGATCTATTATTAAAATACCTTATATTTATCCCTGTGACATAAAACATTTGCATGCAACATTGCGGAATTTTCTTCAATACATAATATAGGTACATTACATATAGTTATCTGCGTCTCCACACTCAGTTTGATACAAGCGAATTCTGGTGGAAGTTTTTACAATAAAATATAAGACTAAAGTTTAAACTTATCTGTAACTATAGATAGTTTTTCCCTTAATAAAAGAAGCAATTGATAAGTGGGGCTCCTTGATCACTCTCCACGGATGTTAAAACCCCCCAAACTCCCTCTAGATCCGCCACTATATTTCTTCTCGTTCTTGTTTTTATGTGAGAATCGGTGGGAAAAGGCTCGGTATATTGTAAAGTGCGCTTTATCATCGTCTGTTGGAACAAATTCTCCTTATATTCTGTCTGATAAAAAATTAACAGTAAAACACATTTTTTTTACATATTCCGTAGGAAATTTATTTATATACACGTCATTTTAAATATATTCGACAAATCCTGTTTATTTAGAAAAAGTAGAACTGTTTGTTTATACTTGTTAAGTGACGCGATCTTTGCTTTAGACTATGCCTATCCTGGCGGCCGGTGTACCAGTGAAACTCAGAGTCGCTCTAAAAATAGAATTCCCAAGGTAATGAAAATAATTCCATCGACAGATGGTGCTTGGTGAATCCTCATTATCTACGTCATGGGCAAGACAATCCCAATACCCGGAGGCTGTCATACAGCCTCCGTCTAAAAATGCAGCAAATCAGACTGGGTTATGAATCCTGGTCTGGTCCAAACCATTTTCTCCTCTACAATTACATTTGGTGCCTTGCCTTTCCTTGCCCTGGAAGTGAAAAGGAAAGACTTGCCATGGAAGAGATTGGGTCGGTATCTTTTGGGGCTAAGAACCTCTAAGGATGAAGAAATGTGGCAATCAGATTAAGTTAGTTCGTCAATGGCCTGATACTGATAGCTCCATAAGTAGAGCACCGGTCTGGAAGTTCAGGGGCCCAAGGTTAAATCTGATCTGATCGGTCACGTTTTCCTCTCCCGTTACACATGTATCATATATTATTTGTATGTTATATTGCAAAATATTGATCTTGCAGGAATGTTAAAGAATGATTATATAATTTTTTCCAATACTATACCACATTTTCATGATTTTTATTTATACAACTAAATGATGATAAGAAATTGTGTAATATACCTCTCCCACTCGTCTGAAAAATTGTTTTACAGCCCCAGGGGCGGAAGGTGACGAGCTTTCTCCTAAATCTGTCATTGCTAAATATGTCAATCAACCTGTAAATAACATAAATTGTTAGTGAAGGTGGTCTCAATAAACAGAGAAATTGAAGGACACCACATCAAAGGAGTGAGGATATAACATATAACACTTTGAGGCAGATTTCTCATTATGTTTTCGGTGTATGAGAAAAAAAACTATTTAGTAGTGAAAGCCTGCAAAGGAACTGTACTATGACCCTCCTACTGTAAAAAAAAAAGGGGACTTTTATGTTCCACTCATATAATATCATTCATATTTTCTGGAGGTAATAGTCATATCAAAGACCTTTCATTCTCTTTTTAATTCAATGACTTTAAAACCAAAAATCCATTACCCTAAAGTGACAATAGTTTATGACCTTTCGGTGTGATCCCTATATCCATTAAATAGACTCACCTTAAATCGCTGCCTTCTTATTTTTAAATCGTATTTTTTCTTCTTGTTGTTTTGTTAATATTATTAGATAACTTCATTTACATATATGCCTAGATGTAAACATTCTTATGCATTTGTTTTTCGCCACGTCCAAGTTGGCCGGTTGTCTTGTGTACTTCCGGTGGAAGAGACGAGATGAATACCCAAACCAATATGGTTATGTATCCGGATAATTTGGATGCAATGATAATCTACGGAAGCCCAGTAGCGCATGCATGTTTCAATATTCGCATTGAGGATATCCGCAGTTAAAAATTACAAAAGTATATGAAATATTGTCAAGTTGAGGTGTTTGTTTGTGTACATTTTTAAAAAACGTATTTATGGCCACCTTAATTGGAGAAGTTTATTTGCCCTCTTCCGACCGACTGACTAAAAATGGACAGACTCAAAACTTTTTAAATTTTTATTAGGAAACAATCACACCCCCTTTATCCGTGAAAAATGTAAGCTCAATATTGTATTTATGTTGGTTGAAATTTTCTATGAAATAATTTTCCCAAACTTCCTACCTACCCATTTTTTTTATCCTGAGTCGAACGTGGGCAGACAATTAAACAATTAATTGAAAGATGACCTCAATGTATTTTACTATTGGCTACTGTCATTTTGCCCAAAGCCATGTAAGAACACCTGAAAGTCAATTCACGAGCATCCCGATATTTTAAGACATCTCGAGGACCAGAAATAATTGAACATTTTATTTGGAAATAAGGTCCTCCAGCAAACTGTTGGAATTCCCATGGGAACAAATTGTGCCTGTTCTTAGCTGGCATATTTTTTGTATATGAAACAGAGCCCCTCCCCCTCCAAAATATTTTTTTTACATTAAAAGAAGTCTATTGCTGTGACCTTCAATTCAACATTTAATATATCAATAACGTTTTCTCATTTTTCATTTAAGCGTTGATTTGTAGTATTCTTTTGAACTCATAATAAAAGATACCGCAGAGTCCCTCACATTTGGTTCGTATTCAATTGGATATCTTATTAGAGAAAGACATTAACTTAATTTCATAATAAAGGTGATGGCTTTTCTATCTTCAACCTCCCTAATTTATGTAACAATATACCACTATCAATTACATAAGGAGTTTATGTCTCCCTAGATAAAAGAAGGTGTTACAATACGTACGAAACTGTTTAAAACGATACAAGCTATTGACAAAGAAGTTGATGATACTCAATGATACAAAAATATAAACAGTCCTATTTAAAGTTAACATTTCAACAATTCCATGGTCAGTACAAAGATATTGTCACCAAATACATTTTTGTTGTTGATTGGGTCAATCTAATAAAAATCAAATCTTCACTGGCTCCTTTTTTTTCGTGATTGTTACACTACGATCTTTTTTTTTTAAAGTAGTGAAGTTTTGATTTTAATCAGACTGGCTGACTGACGTATTTAATATTTAACAAATGGCAAATTAGCCTTTAATATTTTCACACAAAATTGTCTATATATTTTGATTTTTTCCCTATTGTCTGACCATGAGAAGGAATATCTGTCATTCAACAGGAGATGGTTACTTCTCTATGACACCTGGTCATACCTCTACATTGTTATTTTTAAAGGTTTATAAAAGTTCATGTTTTCTCTGCTCCCATTTTAAATGGTTTCAATTAAGAAATAAGGTATCATTTTTTTTAGTTTTATTGGGATGTAAAACGGGTTGGTCACGTGAACAAATCCCATAAGGGCTTTATGGAAGATTTGATCATGTGCCAATCCGTTTTACATCCCAATAAAACTCAAAAAATGATACCTTATTACTTATATTTACATTTGTGACTTATTCATACTTTAAATTTGCCTGATTGTGACTTTTAACGTATGAAATGCATTATTTTTCAAACCCAACGGCAGGTATGTAATCCACTGAACGCGCGTCGACCCTTTATGACGTCACTGAGAAATTACGTCGAACGTTTATCCATACGAACATCTATGACCATCTTTGGACCCCGTACCTGTATTTATACAGTTATAAAAACGCTTGCTTTCAGTAGTTATATAAAGGAAAACATTTGCAAATGTAAATGTTGGACTTTAAGTTTGATGAGTTTGTTATCTTCAAAATATTTAATCAGTATAATTTGTACATCATATAATATTCTTTTATTTAAATCTCATATTCATATGAAAGTCGCGCTCTGTTTTTAAAACATATATAACAAAATATTCTTTCATAATTAACCCCCTCCCTCCCCTCCAAAATGAAAACCAAAGAACCGTAACTTTCAGTATCATAAATGGTTAGCCGACTGATGGACAAACTGATAAAGTCTGACTGATATATGTGATAGTGATTAGTTTTATGTTGTTTTAATTATTAAAATATTCAAATGTATAATTTATTACTTATACATTATGAATATGCCACAACTGATTTTAAACTCTGAAGTGAATGTATTATTAAATCTGTGTGTCAATTAATATTGACCAAAACAAATAATTTAAACTCAAATATTGAAACCTTTCATTTAAATCATACATTTATTTGTAATCATAAATCATTGACACGGATTTCAATCTAACCGTAGCTTTTTTTAAAGACTTAGTACACAAGACTGAAATAGTCATTTTAATTATATGATATACATTACTAATCTGGGATGTTAACAGAATTGTCAATGTATGTCAGTATACTGTAAAATCACATATTTTCATTGGATAACATTTTTGAGTTTTAACCCCCATCCCCGCAATCACGCATTTTAACGCATATACCGTTGCCCCGCAATCACGCATTTTAACGCATATACCCTTGCCCCGCAATCACGCATTTTAACGCACTTACAGTTTTTGTTCTACAATGAGGCACAGTCATGTATATTTTTATATATTTACATTTGCAAATGTATTCCTTTATATAACACTACTGAAAGCAAGCGTTTTTATTTAAGAAATAAACAACGTTATTCAGTGAACATGGCGTTATGAATAGCAATTGCTCTGCTGGCATATTCCATGATGCGCGCTAGTGCATCATGGAAAATATGCCAGCAGAGCTATTGCTATTCATAATGCCATGTTCACTGAATAATCGTTGTTTATTACTTATATTTGCATTCTTTGATTTATTCAAAAATATCAGAGGAATTAAATCCTGACTTACATAAGGACGCGGCTTCTTGTCTTCAGTAATGAAAAACATATGTCTTTAAAATCAGTACACCTGACCAATGATACTTTTATCTAATAAATCACAAACACAAAATAAATTGTAAAGTATTTCCCTCTCAAACACAGTTATCTGGATACAAGCAGCGCTGTCAACACATTCTCTTAATTTTTGTTTTTGATGCAGTTGTGACGTCATCGATCAACGTTATTGAAACCCCTCTAACAAAAATCAACGTTTAACACTATGATGAAAAATGAAAATGCTTTTATAAAATTATTACTCCAGTATGCTTTTCAATTTTTTTTTTTAGTTCTTCTATTTATTTTTAATAGCTGAAATTATTCTTGAAGTCGATATACTAGTTATAACTAGTTTTCTGAATGTTATTACCCAAGTGTGAAGAGTTATCGTTCTTTGAACAAATATGCATTATACAAAAATAAAAATATGGCAGTTTTCTACAATTTTTAAAAAGTTTTATTATACAATTAAATACATTGACCAAAATTAAATTAAAAAAAAAAATAAATCAACAATTTTAATTATTTTGAATTTATTTTTTCTCAAAGAATATTATTAAAAACTTATTTTTATTCCTTTTACGAAAAGTTTCATATATATACTTCTCGACACATTATACTAGTGTTGTAGAGATTGTCCTGCAGGAATTTGATAGAGCAATTGCTCTCATAGCAGAAGCAATTGCATCTATAGGCCTGTAAACGCAATTGATGACCACATGTTCATAGTGGTAGAGAGCAGTGGATATGCAAATATAAAGAAGTGGACGTAGAATTCACTTAATGATTGTAATAATGAATGTTAAACATTTCAATATATGTTTCAAAGGAATATATGAATTGTACAAGTATAAATGTAGATTTTTATAAAATGCTGTGAAAAGGGGAATAACTCTTTCAAAGTTTGCATTGTAAGAATTAATGTATTGTGATTTTATGAATACTGTATGTTTATAGAATTGTCATTCTGATTATATAAAACTGTACTAATATTATTTATATGTATATTTACAGGGTAATATATATTTATACAGTATATTATCTCTTGATAATACCAACAATAAAATCATCAAACGAACCCGCAGGTGTCATGTGCTTATTAAAGAATCCGTCAGGATACACAATTGACCCCTGTTACAAAATGGCGCCCATGTAGGGATTTCAGATAAATTCACACACTTTGAAATATATTTCATTAATAAGAAGTAAATTAGTTACTTACATATTAGTAGCTGGTAACCAGGTCACATTTAAATTAAGTTAACTGTTTGTAAGATATTTAGAAATCTGTCTTTCCAGTCTGGAATCAATAAGCTGAATGTCTTTGTCTGTTGTCCAGAATTTGGAGGTAAAAGTCTTGACCAATAGGATTTAAGTAAATTGAATTCTACTCAGGTAGCTTATTACAGGTGTAGAAATAGAAAAGGAGTGGATCTAAAGTTTTAGCTGATTGTTTATTTTATTTCATTTAGTTTGTTTTATTTAATTTTTTAAAAAGTATTTTATTTGCTTATTTTAAATGAAAGGTTTCAATATTTGAGTTTAAATTATTTGTTTTGGTCAATATTAATTGACACACAGATTTAATAATACATTCACTTCAGAGTTTAAAATCAGTTGTGGCATATTCATAATGTATAAGTAATAAATTATACATTTGAATATTTTAATAATTAAAACAACATAAAACTAATCACTATCACATATACACAGAGACAGATTATTTTGCCATGTAGTTGTAGAGAATGTTTCCTCAGTCGTGAAAATCTCGCATACTGAATTCAAACTGAAAAATAGCAAATGATGATGCAAATTTTCTTTACTTACATCACTGCTTTTTTTAAACATGTTCCTAGTCTAATCAAGTTGAATGTCATCTGAAATCTCATGTCTGAAGTGTTCCTTATAATTATCATGTGTTGAGTTGTTGAACATCAAGTTGGTATATATGAAATACATGCAAGAAGGAAAAAAGTTTTTTGTTTTTTTTATTAAAAATTTGTATTGTAATATGAAACATGACATTTGATAAACACACAACTGAGATGATCTGACAATGATACACACTCACACTTCAAATCACACATAGGAATGTCTACCCTACCACAGTCAAAACATACAGGTCGGTACTCTACCCTTCCTAGGTCAAAACAATACAAGTTAACAACCCCCTAATGCACAAACAATGACAGTCCATTCTAACATTTAGATGCAGAATAATATCCCTCAATTGATAATACAGATAAGATATAGGGGCTAGATACTTGATTTCTGTATGATATAGAATATAACTTATATTAATGTATCACACTTTATATATCAAGAGTTGTTAATGACTTCATGTTTTAATAACATCATGAAATGTTCAACATCTTGGCACACAAAAAACATATCACAATTCACACTGTTGATTAATTGATTCTATAAATAATTAATATTGACATCAGTCATACCAGCCAGTGCTTCGCATTTGCCGAGGTTTATCCAAGCAGATAATGCTGGAATGACAGTTTTACGATGAATTATGGGAAGTGTTTTTCCACGAAGCCAGGAGCCTGATAAATGAAGTGGAGACTTCTGAGTCATTACAGGAACTGCTGAGTTCCCCTCCAAGCCATGAACAAACAAGAGGTTCTCCTCCTACCCCTCTCTGCTCTGTTGTTAGCATGGCTAATACTCGTGTACTCAAACACTGGCAAACACACATTCAGTGAAATTAATGGCGATCTATAAAAAGCAGAAACCCCTCACTCCCCTCCCACTGTCACTTCTCGTGGTACGGCATGAGAAATGTCGCCGTTCATCTTAGTGTGGTTACTAGGGAGACCAGTATCGTCCGAGAGTTCAGTAATTGTCAGAGAGTCTTTGGGTTTCTCGGTTTCATCTGTTATAGCTGCCCCCTTCATGCTGACCTGCTGACGGAACTTCTCAATGTCTTCTTGGCTGAAATTTCAAAGACAAACACTACACATGGGGATATCCAAATAAGTCTTAAAAATTCTTAACAACCACTTGTATATTAAAACCTGTTTTTCCTCCATGAATGAAGGCTTCAGGAGGAACTAATTTTTAAACAGAGGGAGAAATACCTGATTTGTACAAAGACGATGCCGTTGATGACATTTAGAGTGTCCAGCACGCTGGCTATAGAGGGAGTCTGAATGTGGAGGGGTGGTAAAGTTATACTCTTCTCTCCCTTGTATATCTCGTTCATTTTCTTCTGAAACACAACGGCTTGTTGTGTCAGGTGTTTAAGGCATTCTGAGCTCTCCTTCGTTCTCTCATGTTCCTCTCCCAGCTAAAAAATATATAAATAACAATCAGATGAGCTCCACTCACACAAAATTTGTTAATTATAGTTTTACTCTTCATACAGTACAATGCGTTGATATTTACTGTTTGTTTGTAGATAGCGTAAGCCTCTTTCTCGCTCTGTAGAGCAGCCCTGAAATCGCCGCGACAAGAATGAGTCCTAGCCACCAAGTGGTAGTTCATTGCAACCTTCATGCTTCTCTGACCAAAATATCTGGATAGAAAAAGACACAATGACAACATACTCTATGAAGTTTAAGCCAAAAAAACACAATTTTGTGAGGAATTGATGTGTTTTGTTTTTTACTTGAAAACAAGTCTCACTTTGTATTGACTTCCAGAGCGTGTTCCAAGAACCTCAGGGACAAATCAAACTCTTCTACAGCGTGAAGAATCAGTCCAACATTGCTCTGAAAAGAAGAGTTAATAATATTGTCAAGTATTAACAACCAGTTTCAATCAACAATCATAGATGACCTCTTAAATTTGACTATTCATTCTATAACTAAATAAATATATATTCTATAAATTTTAATCAGACCTTTAAAATATACATGTACCATTAATCTTCTTAGAATTTACAGTTTGACCTTTGGGAGCTAAACCAGTTTGACCTTTGTGTACTTACATCAATCAGTGCCACCTCTGGATGATCCTCCCCGTGACACAATAAAGCCAGATATCGTGTCCTGTATATTAACCTTAGAGCACTGGACACCTGACTGTTAGCAAAGCAGTACAGGGCAAGATGGGCCTGAAGAGTAAACATTAATGGTTTATCATTCACATCCTATTTTTACAGGGAGAAAAAACATTTGAATTTCAGTGTCATCCTGACTACTACTTACATATTCAGTAATTGTATTTGGGTTGTCAATGCCCAAGACTCGTTCACTCATTAAAACTGCCCGTTGTTGGAAAGACATGGCCTACAAGAAACATGTAAAATGTTTTATGTACTATTTCAATGACATATATAAAAAGATCCCAGGGCCATCTACTGGCTGTGAATGCCTACCTCTCCATATTCTCCCATGATGTAATTGAGGCGAGCGAGAAGTCGGAGACACGCGGCGATCTCTGGGTGAAGAGCTCCGTACACATTGTTCAGAAGATTGAGTGCCTCACTGATCAAATCGTAACCTTCCCGCAGCAAACCCTGCTGGATCTTAGTCTGTCCACTCGTGAAGAAATGATAAGCATCAGAGGCCTGTAAAAGCAATGGATCAGCATTTTCAACAATCATGTCTTATCTAAATCTTTCATATAAAACAATATCAACAAGAAGCTTCTCATAGGTGTGTCGGTAGATAACAATGTACACCTACCTTGGGGTGAATATGTTTGGCAACAGGGAAAACGTTGACAATGTCTTCTTCATTAAAGATTTGTTTGTTCTTGATGTCGAGGTTGTATTCCTTGAGTAAGATCTGGATTCCTACGCTCAAACAGAACGACCGTAACATGGAGACTCGCTGGAGTCCATACTTCTCCACCGCGTGCTCCACCGAATCACTACAAACAACATAAATATTAACATTACAGGAGGAAGATTCATAACATATACCTTATAATGAGTTATTTTAGCGACCAACATATCTAGCAATTATAAATTATTCTATATGTAAGTTTTATTTGTTTACATGTAATTAATTTTTAAGGAACATTATCATATCATTTTTCATTTCCCTGACAATATACATGACTGAAATATTGGCGACATTTGTTTTTAGCATTTCTGAAGACCAACACTACAAAGAACAATCTTGATTCTTAACCTTAAGACAATCAGACATCTAAATAACACCCACATAATGATACTGGTCCTCAGAGAAATACTGTCAGAATTATCTCACTGTAAATAGTTCTACATATGTACAACTCACCAGTCCAGTTTGTAGTCAAAATACTCGGACACCTCTTCTGTAATTTTCTTCCACAGTTTGGAAGGTGTCTCATTGACCCATTCTGTATTGTCTACAACAGGTACATTCCATTAGATACAAAGAATGGAACTTACGATTTTGTAACACACCAGTACAGATCAATGCTTGCAACACTCACCTATACTCAAGAAAACTGATTTGTTTTTCTTGTTATTCTTCCTCTTTGCCTTCTTGCTTTGCAACTGAAACAAAATTGATGCATTTTGAATTTTTATACAAACAAAAACAGCTAATTTACCATGCCAATATTACAATAATTGTATAATGTTTACAGAACATGTTTATAATTCCATTTTTCAGGCTCTTTTTATTTTACCTCGTCCGCAGTGACCTGAGCGTGAGGCGTGGGATAAGATCCAATGTAACAATTCAGGAAGTGACAGATAGCAGCTGATGTGTTCATCATGTCCACACCCTGCATATACGATTTGAACAGGTGCTTAGCTGCACGGCAAATCAGTTCTGATATGACAATGGTCTGCAATCAGAAAACATAACAATACTTACAAGGCTGTCCTCTTAGTCACCTTGTAAAGTTGGAAAAACATAGAAGTATTCACATTTTGTTGTTGTTTGTTAGCAAATAAGAATAAACAGTTATTTCAAATTGATTTTACTTGTATATTCCTACTTAAAGTTTAAATGTACTCACATAGACATATGACACAGAGGAGTACTTGGAAATCATATCTGCCACTTTACCAAGGTACCGGATGTTGATGCCCCTGAAATTTACAGAAATTGTATTTATTTACATATAACAAACAGGCAATATTATATCTTATAAACATTTCATCAGATTATTTATTTGATTGGATCAATCCTTCTCTAGTTGTGTGTAACATACTTGTTGTGTAGAGCCTCAGAGAGAGTGAAGCCATCAATTGGAGATGAGGTGTGCTCCATGCAGTCACTGATCTGAAAATTAAAACCTTTGGTTTACTTAAAAGTTATGGGAATTAACAATTAGTAAACATTTATGGATGATTGACCTTGGTGACACTAGGAGATTTGCTGATTAATTTTTCTTGGCCTTAATGATGGAATTTTTAACACGAGATACTTACAAATGATGGGATTTGATGAAGAACAAGAAATTCAGCAGCATCTTTGACAAGTTTCTTCTGTTTCTGGAATTGGTCACTCTGAAAACACAAAGGAATCAGTGAATAGAATAATGTGTACAGACTATCTATAAAATTCTTAAAACTTAATGAAAAACTTGATATTCTTTGTTAATGATCAAGACATATGAACAGGTGTGCAACCCTTTGATGTAAATGATCTATTTTGAAAAATAAATTTAACGCCTGTATACTGCAAAAATTCACCATTTGAGTGTAACTTTCACTTTTTGTCTTGTACTATTTACATTTATAACACAAACCTTTTCATCAGCATGTTTGACGTGTGGTTGGAATACATCTGGATTGAAGAGGATACTAAATTCTGCAATGAAATCATCCGTTAAAGTCTAGAGTTTCTCTATACCAGAGTAAAGATTTAGAAGGTATAATATAATGAAGCACTAAAACAACCTCCTGTCATGCATAACCTGTTTATAGTTTCTATAAACTACAGCAATGTTTCATCAGGTTTACCATAATGAAGCACCGAGTCTATGTAGGTCAAAAAGCTCTACAGAGCTTATGTTACTTGTTTTAAAAATCCTCCTTTAAATAAAACTTTCCAATTCTGACTAAAACAACCACCTGTCCTGCCTTACCTGTTTCACTAAGAGATCCTACAGCTGTTGCTGCCTTCTTCACAATGTCTTTACTATTCTCCTCAACTGGTTAAAAAAAAAAAAAAAATCTAATTATCTGAAAAAACTATTCACTTAGACACGTAATCAATAAGTTGAAGTGACAGTATGTATGGGTAGACTTACATGATTCTCCATCGGACCCTGTGAGGGCCTCCACGATCTTCTTGGCCTCGTCAATGTTCTCAGTGTCCGCCTTCTCCTTCTTCTCTTTGTCCTCCTCTCCTTTCTCCTCAGTCTTCTCCTCCAGGCCATCAAGTTCTATCTCCTGTGGAACCAGCTTCTGCTCCTGAACAAGTTATAGAACTCTTGATAAATACTTGTTCATTTTCAAATAACATGTTGTGTAAGATACATACAAGTCATGAGATGTTTGTAAAACAATTATGCCTCCCTCCCCAAAATAATTGTAATTTTTTTAAGTCCAAGGGGCATAACTCTGTCCAAAATAACCCAATAGTACCCAAAACAGAACATAAATCTGTTTACCAAATTTCATTTCAATATGTGCAACCTCTGCAAAGAAAATGAACGGAAATTAATGGTGGACAGACCGACCAACAGACAGCAGCAAAGCAATATTCCCTCCTTTCTTTGAAAGCATAAAAATGTTGATTTCTCGACACCTCTATCTGTCTGTTACCTTATTCTCTGCTGATTTTTTCTGGCTTTGTTGTTGAAGTTGCTGGAATTGGTAAGCTGCATGTCTTACAAAGGCTACATATCTAGTCCTATAACAGATGGAAAAGAGCTACCATCAGGAGAAACAAGTTTATAATAATGGGTAGCTTTAAATATAATTTTTTGGGGTCATTTCCTAATTGATCAATTTATCTGTATTATCATCATTTTAGACAGGATTGAAATAATAACAAATAGCTTACATTACACAGTGAAACTGGACAGCACATTAAATGGCTTATTTTTAGTATAAATCTCTCAGGTTAAAATACACAGAAAAGTCTATGTTGTTACTCTACAAAAGCCTCGATCAGTTCCTGTCGTAGACACGCCAGTCTGTGAGGATGTTTCTTTGGATACCCGTGTTCCTGCATGATTTTACTCAGTGGCTCTTCTTCAACTGGAAACAAGATTTTTTATATTAGAAAAAAGATCATGGCAAACATGTAAATAGCTCCTTATGTCAGTCATATGTAATAAGACGTTATATTGACTCTAGGATACATGTGTACTAAATTTAAAATCATAAATACATGTATCAACTAGCCCAATGTCTTCAGAAGACTCTGACTTACGCTGGAGGTAATTAATATCTGGAGGGAAAGTTCTCAGTAGATCTAGGATATAATGACGCTTGTCATTCCCAATGATTCCCTGAAAATATTAACAGAACTTTAAGAAGCATGCCAATTCAACGACTCCCTAAAACACTACAGCATTAACAGGTAGTTGAAAAAATGCACTTTTAATTAATAAAACTAAATTTTGAAAGAAAAAAATTTTTCCCCATTTTTTTTCGAGAACCATAAAATGTTTTTACCTTGCATTCAAGAGATGTATAGAGTTCCACTTCATCCCCTTTCTCACTAATAACCCTGAAAATAAACAAAAGTTTTCTTTTAAGTTTATGGTTCTAGCATCATGCAATTACCGACCGGATATTACATCAATCATTTACCCTGTAAAACAATGTGTGCTTCATTCGAGATTTCATTGTTAGTTATCTCTTAACTGCATTAAATATATGCAACAAAAAAAAATAAAACAGAAAACTTACTTGTGTGGACAGATTTTCAGCTGTGGAGCAGTCTTTTGCAGCTAAAGAGAGAAAAAAGAATTTCATTTAAATTTTAAACAGCAAGAAATTTTCATTACCACTAAAAGTTGCCACCCACTTGTGCCTGGACTACATGTATCCACTCACCAGTTCTACGTATTTATCACAGGTCACAACAGTCTTCCCAAAGTCGATAGAGCCGTAAACAACAGACTGTTCTTGTTCCCTCTCTAGGATACCTAACAAAAAAAAGTCAACCCTTAAGGTGGAATGCCACACCAATTTTTTATTTTATAGATCTTTGAGTCATCCCTTTTAAACAATGGTTTCAGCGATGAAAGGCCGATATTAGCTCTTAATTATTTTATATGAATTTTTTTGTATTTTTTCAAAGAAAATGAAAAAAATTATTTACATCCAAATAAGATGCTTTCTTGTAAAAATTTTGCTGTAAATGAATGCATTACATGAATACCTAATAAAATATGTAAAGAAAGTCTGGTTAGACATTTTATTTTTTTTTATAAAAAATTATTTATGAAAATAAAACACATTATTTGCATATTGAAATCATATAAATGGCATTATTCTTTGTTTAAATATGCAACAAGAGGGTCTCATTTCAAGACCACGAACTGAGGAAGACATCTGACAACTAAATCTGTACAATCCTGTTTAATGTAGGTAAGTATGTACCTGGTATAATGGACTGGGCGGTGACCCTGTACCCCCGGTAGTCAATCACAGCGGTCCCCAGAGTGTAGAGCCCCTCTGTGTCCAGGTTAAAGTATGCCTTCACACCCTGTAGATCATTACCCTGGAAAACAGCAGTAACATTTTACATTAGTGATATGACCTCTGATATACTAAAACATTAATTACAGAAACAAAACATTCTATCAGACATATAAGCCACATAGAGTCAATATAAGATGTATAATTCCCACCAAATCCCTACTAATGCTCCCTCACTTCAACAAGGCTTAAAATAATACTCACCGGGGCAATATAAGCAGCGTAATCTCCACCAAAGTCCTTATAATGCTCCCTCACATCAAAACCAAGGCTGAAGAAAATGTTGTTCCAGATGAACATCTGCATCCTACAATACAAATATCAATCGTCAGTGTTTCATTTGTAATACAAATTGTCAATCCTTCAACACCCTCTTCTGATAAACAATTTTTTCATTCCTTGAGCACTATGTGTGTATATAAAATCATACTTGGTATCCTCTCCTGGGTTTATTGCCATGACATTTCCATCAATCACAGCTATAGCTCCACGTGTGGCAGCACCGACAAAGTCACTGTGCACCTACAAAGGAATTATTTCTTTATACTCTAACAGGAAGAAAAGAATTATTTTATTATACTCTGACAGGAAAGAAATTTCTTCAGTTCATTTATACTTAATTTCAGGGACAAAATGATATCAAAGCTACCCCCTGAATCAAGACTGTACTCCTTTCGACTGTTGCAGACAATTTCCAAATTTCTCCTCAGCCTTACCTTAAACACGGCCCGTTCTCTGATCAGTATCACCTTATACACGGCCCGTTCTCTGATCAGCCTTATCTTTAACACGGCCCGTTCTCTGATCAGTCTTACCTTAAACTCTGCCCGTTCTCTGATCAGTCTTACCTTAAACAGTGCCCGTTCTCTGATCAGTCTTACCTTAAACTCTGCCCGTTCTCTGATCAGTCTTACCTTAAACTCTGCCCGTTCTCTGATCAGTATTATCTTAAACAGTGCCTGTTCTCTGATCAGTCTTACCTTAAACTCTGCCCGTTCTCTGATCAGTCTTACCTTAAACAGTGCCCATTCTCTGATCAGTATTACCTTAAACACGGCCCGTTCTCTGATCAGCCTTATCTTTAACACGGCCCGTTCTCTGATCACCGTCATTAAGGGTTGGGGGCTAGGCGTCAAAAGTCGTCATTAAGGGGTAAAGGAGGGAAAGGTCTAAGGGGAAAAGAGTTAAACAGTGCCCGTCTCTGATCAGTCTTACCTTAAACAGTGCCCGTTCTCTGATCAGCCTTACCTTAAACTCTGCCTGTTCTCTGATCAGTCTTACCTTAAACTCTGCCCGTTCTCTGATCGGTCTTACCTTAAACTCTGCCCGTTCTCTGATCAGTCTTACCTTAAACTCTGCCGGTTCTCTGATCAGCCTTACCTTAAACACTGCCCGTTCTCTGATCAGTCTTACCTTAAACACTGCACTTTCTCTGATCAGTCTTACCTTAAACTCTGCCCGTTCTCTGATCAGTCTTACCTTAAACTCTGCCTGTTCTCTGATTAGCCTTACCTTAAACTCTGCCCGTTCTCTGATCGGCCTTACCTTAAACACTGCACGTTCTCTGATCGGCCTTACCTTAAACACTGCCCGTTCTCTGATCGGCCTTACCTTAAACACGGCCCGTTCTCTGATCGGCCTTACCTTAAACACGGCACGTTCTCTGATCGGCCTTACCTTAAACACGGCACGTTCTCTGATCAGTCTCTCTGGGAGGGTTTTCTTTGATAATTCACGAGTTGTCTGAATCTCTTCATTCCAGTCCCGAGTCTGTCCAGGAATGTGTTCCTCATAACCCAGACGTGTGGAGAAGGCTATTAAACAAAATCATAAACACTCAGTCCTTACTGAACAGCAACATCAAGGGACAAAACTCTTCTCTCATAAACACTCATTTTTTACTGAACATTAATATAAAGGGATTTCTTCTTTCATAAGCATTCAAATTAAAAAGACTTACTTTCTGAAACCTTTGCAATGTAAATTTTGATTTATGACATTGATACAAGTGTGTTAAGTATAATTAACAGGCACCCCATTGAATGTTCCTATTTTTAGATACTGACCGTCCTCGGCCCTGATGTAGTCCACGGTATGCTCGGGCTGGGGGGCCATCCAGCTGTAAATCTGGTAGGGGGTGGGGACCCGCTCAAACGGGTGCTTCTGTCCCCGCTTCTTCAGAAGGATACTAAAGTTCCTCTTAAAACTTGGACTTATCTACAATGGCAGGACAAAACTAGTGGTAACAATAAAAAAATGCTACATTTATGGGGTATACTCTTACATTAACTTGTGATATATTTGACATTTAACAAAACCTGCTGTGTACCTGATTTAGAAGATCTATGAGAGAGTGAGAGAGAAATTTCTGCTGAGCAGCTCTCGGATTGAATTCATCTTCAGTGGACCTGAAACAAAGATAAAATAAATAAATAAATTTTAAAAGGCATTCCTCTGAAACATAGATGATAAATAAACTGGACATTTCTTTTTTTGTGCAACACAAACACGGTGTGGGATGACTACTTACTGGTTGACATAGAACCCTCGGGTGGAGGCCGTAATGTGATATTTCTTGTCTTCCAGGGTTAAAACATGAAGATAAAGCAAATCACCTACAAAACAGAGAAATAAGCACATATCTTATCAGCTTCTGTAGAAAATCCAGCTTCATGTTAGACATTATTAATAATCTGAATGATACCATGAATGACATTGCCCCTACCATGCATTCTTCTGTTTCCGGGGGGAGGGTTCCACCCACTATATGTTAACACTTTCAAGCATTGTGGACCCTAAACAGAAAATTCTCATATTAAACTATACAACCACTACATTACTAATCAGTGAGGATTATTTTCAGTATAACTGACCTTCAGTTCCTTCAGCCCTGGGTGTAGAGGGAGTAGGGGCCTCTCCTTGCTGTTGGGCATTATGTAGTCTGGAGGTGTGCAGTCCACAGAGTCAGGCTTCGACCTTTTCTTGTCTTAAAAAAACATGATACTCAAATGCTTAAAATATATCATGGGACCCCATTCCTTTATTCAGGACCATCTCTCGGAATTTATCAAACTCTTGAGTTTGTTATTATAAGGATCATTACACATCAGTGTAATCTTAATATAAATTGAAACAAAATATGTCACAAAGAACGCAAGACTTGTATTACTTTAGAGTATCACTTAGATTTGACAGATAAAGCCCTGAACTGACCTAGAATATCTCCTACAGTGACGATGTTGAGGAAGGACAGCGAGTTACAGTCCACTCCGTTATACGTATCAGCGGGGTCCACCGACTTCAGTAAATCTCGGATGTGACGGACATGTATACGGGCTTCTCTAACTGTGTAAGGTTCTGTAAGTTATCAATAATAAAGTACTGTAAATTACTATTTATTAGCGAGAACTTTATTTTCGCGTAATTACGCGAGACGGTGTGCTCGCGAAAATTTAATTCTCGCGTATAATAGTATTCCTTAAGATTATATAGAGCAATAACCACAATTCGTGAAAATTTAGTCTCGCTAATCAAGAGTTAAAGACTATCTCGCGAAAATAAGGTATCAGGAAAATTAAGTGATTTACAGTATTATTCTACCTATCTCAAATTTACACAAAATATGTAAAATTTAAACTTTTATGAAAGGTACTTTTTTATAATCTTAGATAATTTTCAAAGTCAACCACAAAGTTCACTTGTTGAAAAAAAAAAAATTACCTTCGACCACTTTAATGACTGAGCCCTCTTTGAGTCCTTCTATGCTTTTGAGTTCTGCGAAGTTATCTAGTGTGACTCCGTCCAGCTGTAGTGAGAAGCAGGTCCTGATGCAGGTGTCTTCTCTGTCCATCAACACCTGATGTATCTCCTGGACCAACTCCATAGAGCTCACCTGTCATAAAAATGGGTAAAACTGATAAATCACAGTTCCATAGAGCTCACCTGACAGAAACAAGGTAAAACTGATAAACCACAGCTCCATAGATCTCACCTGTCAAAATCAAAACCAATAAACCACAGCTCCATCAAAACTGATAAACCACAGCTCCATAGAGCTCTACTGTGAAAATCAAAACCAATAAACAACAGCTCCATAGATCTAACCTATCAAAATCAAAACCAATAAACCACAGCTCCATAGATCTCACATGTCGAAATCAAAACCAATAAACCACAGCTCCATATAGCTCTACTGTAAAAATCAAAACCAATAAACCACAGCTCCATAGAGCTCACCTGTCAAAATCAATAAACAACAGCTCCATAGATCTCACATGTCAAAATCAAAACCAATAAACCACAGCTCCATAGATCTCACCTGTCAAAATCAAAACTGAACAAGAGGCCCAGGGGCCACATCGCTCACCTAAGCAATTGGCTAGGAAAAGCACGTATCAGATCAGAACTGATGTTTACTGAGGAGGGGGGGGGGGGGGGG
>PRKT01000304.1:383427-403100 GCA_003671525.1 Saccostrea glomerata | reverse complement strand
GAATACACTGAGATATGTAACCCCTGTATGCAGATGATGAAGGTATCATGATTATACCATAAACCTAAATTGAATGTCTCTGATTAGACATAATTAATGTAGCAACGCTTCATTCTTCAAACTTTTTATCATTTAAATCTAACGTTATTGTTCTTGATGAAATCAATGTTTGGCATTTAAAATAAAATGGTAAAAGTTATAGCAGAGGGATATTTCACCTTAAATGCGCACTTTATTTCGATGGATATAATTTTTATTTCGAGTTAAAGGTGCAAAGAGACATATTTGAAATTAATATTTTCTCACAAATTATAATTTTATTCTTAATACTTCAGAAAAGTGGCAATTTTGCTGCATATAAATGAATAATATTAAACAATTTAACTTTAATCCAAAAATTTCAGAGAAGAAATGTTCGAAAGGAAAACGCGCTCGCAGTATTACAGAGATGTTGGAGCGGAGCGTAAAAACGCCCTCTGGTGAGAGATTGTATATCGCCGGTCAGTATGTCAGCAAAGTGTTGTATGCAGACTTTAACAGTTTTACACTAACAATAAAAGAGCCCCTGTTTACAAAGTGTGTATTCAATTTGAAAAATCTACTAATGTACTGAATCGAAAGAAGTTAATATAAAAATAGCCCTTGACAAATAAATACGGCGGCGGCACATTGTTTGTTTAAGTTTACCACCCCGAGCTAAAAAGCTGATGAAACTATCTTTTTTCTTTTATCATATGTAAATATTGGTGCTTGTTCTTCATAATAAAGTACATTTAATCAATAAATATTTTAAAAAGGGGAAATGTCGTTTATTTGATGAACACGAAAGACAAGTAAAAATAGAGTTGCACACCGAATGTGTTTTTGTACAAGTTATGCAGATCCAAAGATTTTTGTAAACAAAGATGGCGGAAGACTTCGCGAATTTACTCGCAGTGGGTATAGAAAAACGTGTTTTATATGCCGGAAAAGGTGGACAAACGTCGTATGAAAATGGAACAAAGGTAAAGAAGATATAGATATTTTTTTGAAGTGTCTACTCTTCTCTAAAGATAAGTTCTGTTGCAGATAAGCAACAGCTGACCTGACAACTGATTATCATACAAACATGATAAACGTTCTTCTTCTTCCAGTATTCTTCTTTCTTTTGATTTCTTTTAATTGATTTGGCAATATACTTTGTAGGTAATTTATCACATGATATTTTTATACTTGAGATTGTTTTCTTCACATTATAGATAGCAAATACTAGTACAATAGCTGTATGAACTGAAGATTTGTTTTATTCTGCAGTGTTATACTTTCCCCTGAATTCACCATAAAAGTTAAGCTGAATTTGACTTGATCTTCAGATAGTGTTGTTTACTGTCTGGTCCTATTTGTATAACCTTCTGTTCTGTTGTTTTGTCTGTTTGTCTGTTAAAGTCCCTCGATCTTAAGAATTTTTTACTCATGTGGAGATGCATCACTTGCCAGCAATGGCTACAAATTAATACCCATTCTCCAATGCAATTGGTTTTGCTCTGATTCCTTGTTAGCTCTAAGTGGTTTCATCCCTATTACTTGTTTGCGCTGAGTGGATTCTCCCCAATTGTGTTTACCTATAATTAATGTCTGCTTGTCGGGTGGTCGCTTGATCAGTAGACTAATGATGAGCAGCTTAATAAAAATTAAAGATAAAAGGCTGTCAGTGTGTTTTTTTAAATTATTTTTTTATCTGTCTGTACAAAAGTTTTATTCGATACTTATGATATAGGCGTACCGAAAATGTTAACAATGGCTACATGTAGAGCTCTGTATCCATTAATGTATCCAACAAGAAACTGTAAGTCATTTTTCTTTTGTTAAACTTAAAAAAATATAGGGAAATATTAAATATATTTAGGCCCCATTTATTTTTCTATTTAAATTGATATATGTGCATGATGGATTAATTTTTAATTCGCAAATAATTTCACTCTGTATCAGATATTAAATGTCATTTAATTATCTAATTACCGCTTTGTGTAAAATAAATCACTTATAGAAGCAATCTGATTAAAATCAGCTGTTCTGATATGCTACCGCTTAGGTAAGCTGATTTCAATCAGATTGTTATAGAAGAACATAATTATATATAACCTGTAGTTAAACAGGGCGAAACCACTCGGTGCGATTCCACTCGGCACAAACATGAAATCGGGGTAAATCCACCCGTCACCCTCATTCTCAACACTCAGGCCCACTGAGCAGTGAAGCATATTTATTGTACTTAATGCAAACCAGACCTCAGTTTATATGATCTCATCTGAAGAATTGGTTTCCACATCTTGCAGTGGATTCGAACCCTCAACATAAGTATCAGCTCTTTACTCTTCATCTCTAGATTAGATGCCCCATCCACTGTGCCAAGTAGGCAACTCACCCACTTCATGTAATTTTAATGTCTTTTATAAAAATGTAAGAAAAATTGAGAAATAGATAATTAGATATAATATACACTGAACTTACCTGAAACTACAACAGGTTGTGAAGCTATTGGACAGTTTCTTCATATCCCATAGTACTACATTTAAAGAAATATAAGAGAAATCAAATTTATAGCAATTTTGCTCTTTATTCATCATTGTTTAATTTGAAAATTTTTATTTCATTTCTCTGTCTGTTAAAAGTTAACAAATATGGATTTGTCTCTTTAGTCAGTGATTCTAACTATGAATACAATAATACTTTATTACATATTTTCTTTTTTTTCCAGCTTTATTTTCATTTCCGGACAGAAATTTGTGATGAAGAAAACACAGTTATTGATGACAGTCATAAGTATAACAAACCAATGGAAATTATTCTTGGGAAGAAATTCAAACTGGAAGTTTGGGAAACCTGTTTACGAACAATGAGATTAAATGAAGTAGCTAGCTTCAAAGTAGAAAAATCAGTAAGTTTTGTATTCATAAATTGCCCATGCAACCTTATTTTGCTGTAAAACTGTAATCATAAATGTTATTTCTGTACTTTTAATCAATAGCTGTTCCATTTTTAAGATTCATGGTCAATGAAAAGAACTTTATTCGGTAATAACCAATATTTGCCCCCCAAATCCAACTTTAATGGAAAAATATTTAATTCTGTTCTTAAACAGAGGGATATATGCTGACTTCAAAGCACTGAATATTTTCGTAAGCAATGACGTCATATGTTTGAAATGACGTCACGAAAATGACCTAAATTTGAAATTCCCATGATTTCTACAGAAAAATATATATATTACGTCGATATTTTGAGTAAAAGCCACTGAGTGCAGGTCTGATCAGGCTTAATATTTTGATAGAATGTGTAGAATGATAATATCAATGAAATATGTAAATATTGTTCCTGAGCAAACTTGCGCTCTATAAATTTTAAAGCTAAAATTGATGAAATTTTGTCCATTTTGCCCTCTTTCTCAAAAATGATATAAAATTGGACTAGTTTGTGACGTCATAAAAACAAAAATTGTCAATAAACTACTTTAAAAGTATATATGTTCTGTTAATTTATATTTCTCATACAATTTATAGAATTCAGCACATTTCAAGCATTTTTCAAAATTTGACATTGTGGGGGGCAAAGATATGCAATATACCGCATATAGTTCTTTAGGTCATAATATCACAAAACATTCTTCAATGTTGTCACTCTGAGACCACTTTGTAAATGTCCCATTCTCATATGATTCTTGTTCTTCCAGTTTTATATTTTTTGCTTTAAAAGCAAAATCCTGGTATATTTTACTTTTAGGTGAAAGGTCAAAGTCATATTTGGGTCCTGCTACATTGTTTAATGCTTTAACTCAGTTTAATTAGCTTGAAAAAATAAATCATTTTCCAGATTTATATATTTCCCACAAAACCATTCCCTTTTGTGGTCAAAGATCGTAAATGAATTATGTCACATTAACATTGAATAAAACTGTCAAATGACTTATATCATAAACATAAGAAGTACTTGATTGAAGCCAAAGAGTCAAAGGAGGCATAGTTATAAGTAATGATAAATGTTGACATCTATTATTTTTACTTTCAGCATACTTCTGTATACCCAGTTGTATCTAAGACATTACGGGAGTATTACGGTGAGAAGAAAGCTCACAATCACAACGATAGCGGCCATTGTTGTGGAATGATGATGGCTGAACATGGAGTGGGGTTTGATGACCTTAATGAACTCATGAAGAACCCCAAACAGCTCAGGTTTATATTAGGTTCGTCTGTCTGTCACTCATTTCAAAAGATACATAAATTTTACAAAATATTCTTTTAAATCAATAAAGGTATGAGCATAATCTTTTACTCTATTACCGTAGTTTGTTTTATTTCTAGAACTGGTAAAAGTAGAAAGACCAGAGGAATATGAAAAGGATTCCTGGACATTAACAGATGAAGAAAAGTTACAGAAAATCCCACTCCTGAAAGAACAAGGCAACAAGTTCTTCTCAGAGAAAAAATACTCAGAAGCAGCGGAGAAATATTTTGAGGCTTTGAGTTTTCTGGAACAACTAGTGCTCAAGTAAGGAGGCATTTCTTAAATTCTGGTCTTAATGACATATACAGATGCTCAAGTAAGGAGACATTTTTTAACTTTTAGTTGAAGAGAGAAGCTCAAGTAAGGAGGCATTTCTTAACTTTCGGTTTTAGACTGGTGCTTAAATTTTTTAGCTTTACATATTAAATAATCACATTAAATCAAGTTGCCCAAGAGTTTCTAATTAGAAAAGCTGGTGCTCAAGTCATATGTCTTTGTTTTTGTTAGAGTGAGAAATTTCTTAACCAATCTAGTAAGAGTAAGTACCGTATATATATATATGTTTTCAGTTGCAAAATTGTTAATACCCGGTAACTATTTCAATTACATAAAAAAATAACGTTAATAAACTTCTGTTGTTCACATTTGCGATGTAAGAACTATTTATAAGCTTCGATTGAAGCAAAATTACATTATTGTCATCTTGTACAATAATGATTTCTTATATAAAACTAAATAGTGGATTGTATAAAAACTTTCTTTGCTTTATTGTAAACTAATCGATCATAGATGTTTGATTTACACACAAATTTATCATAGTAACACATTTTAATGGCAAAATAAAATTTTCAAAAATACATCCCATATTGCTTTTAATAACTGAGAATTAGAGAATACATATGTTGTATTCTGTAATGGAAGGTTAAGGTAGATTAGTTGTGTGGAATTTTCTTTTTGTCTTTGCTCTGAATTGGTAACATTTCATTTTGCATAGAAATAAATTTGCAAAATAGTTCATAATGTGACAAAGAATGTCCTGTTATATAATCACAGTATCAGCAGTTTTTAGACAAGAAAAGTACACTGTCAGATTTTCAAGAATTACAACATACTAGTGAAGAGAATTCTGAATTGACCAATTAAAACTGGTTCTTACAAGAAAGTTAAGAATAGTTCTATTATAGCAATAAACAATGTTTATAAGATCATAAAGATAATTATTAGGTACTATATCAGACTGAATCAATTGATTCTTATGTACAGCGTGGAGGGAAGCAAGATTTTAATTACCGGTGTTATACGAGTAGTGTCCTTGAAAAATAGGAATAAGAAATCAATATCTACATTGTTTTTTGATTCGCTGTATATGGTTTGAATTTCTCATTTTTAGGGAGAAGCCCGGGGAACCAGAGTGGAACTCTTTCGAAGACATGAAGATCCCTTTCTTATTAAATTACGCTCAGTGTAAATTATTCCTAAAAGACTTCTACCCTGTGATAGAACACACATCAACCGTACTGAAACGAGAACCAGGTATCATTCAACTTCATCTAATATACTATATAAATAGCTTTTATACATGCCGGTTTTATTTTCCATTCTGACTATTTTACAGTTATTGAGTGTAATTAATTAATTTTTAGAATTCGATCATTCATTTACATGTAATAACCTTACTTTTCAAAATTAGTATTAGTTTAATCTTAAAGTGGGGCATTATGACTTGCATTATGACTTAAGGATACCCGATCCTCAGCCAGGAAGGATAACTCCAAAAATTAATATTTAATTTTAAATGCATCAAAATAAAGCTTGAAAATGAAATTTTTTCATGCAACAATTTTTATCTTATTCATCTTTATAAGATTCAAGGTCTTTTGAAGTCTTAGAAAAGGTCTTATAAAAGTTGACATTTGTACCCTATAAAAGGAGAAAAAATTAATACAGTTTTAGAGAAATAGGATTTTCTTGAATCCAGCCTTAGATACCAATGATTATTAGAATGAGAAGTGATTTGTGGTGTCTTGCAATGATAGCAAAAGCCTTTTACATTATGTATAATAGAATACACAATGGGAATAGAAGACAAAAAATACCAAATAAGTATGAAAATCATGACAATTTTTCTGAATGCCTGGATACCTATCATTTTTTAACCTAAAATATATTTGCTGATCAATTTGCAATTAGAAAATGCTTTGCTGAAATTCGAATTCGCTTTTTCTGCAAAAATGTTGGAGATTTGACAACTTTCCCTATATAATAGGATTAACTTTAATCTATAACTTTAAAGAAAAATTGTGGATAAATTTACATAACTTTGTGGATTCAGGGATACTTTTATGAGTATTTTTGATTATTTAACTGCTATTTTTATATACCTGAGGATTAGACTACCTTAAAAAAAACATATATTTAGTGGATCTTTTACTTTTACATTTCTTTTCACATTAGATAGAACTGATTTACTGTAATTAGCTGTGAGTTTTTCTTTTTCTTCTTTCAGAAAATGTCAAAGCTTTGTTTCGTAGAGCCAAGGCACATGTTGGAGCCTGGAATCCCCAGGAGGCCAGAGACGACTTCAACAAGGTAATGACCCTTGACCCTTCCTTAGCTACGGCAGTCCAGAAAGAATTAAAGAACCTAGAGGAATTACAAAAGAAAAAAGACAATGAAGATAGAAATAAACTGAAGGGACTTTTTAGTTCCTGAAGTTAATAGTTAATAGGTGTTTTAATATTTTTAATTCTTTATGAATATTTAATTCATTTCCTTGTGTAGGTGCTTTTGTGAACAATTTCATTTAAAAGTCATCTCTTTATTTTATTTGCCAATTCAGCATTATGGTTACAACCTTTATCATTAAATGAACCATCTTTGGAATTTTATATGCATCTTGAGAAAGGAAACCATTTGAGAATTTTACTCTGTGTTATTTACAGTTTGAAATTCTGAAATGTTGCTCATTATCATAAAAATTTATACTCAAAAACCTGAAAGCCACAGCTCTAAATCATTCCTCAGGGTTATAGAGCATTTTGTTTTGTCATATTCATAGTTTGGTGAGTAAAACTTTAGATGTCTATGTACCCGCCCCACTCGGTAAAACTGAACTTCTATAAAATGTCCCTGTAGTCATTAGTCTCTAGTCAACAGTAAGAATTTGTTAATCCTGACAGGATCAATTTCTGTTATGTAGGAGAATTTGCCACCACTGCCTGTACACATGTTAAGATCAGATACATTTTATTTTATGAAGCTTTTTGGAAACTGGTTGTGAACTGTATTTATACAAGGGAGAGTTGATGTTCATTGATTGTTTAATTTTCATGATTTGTTTGGTCTTTGTTTTCTGAATTCAGAAAATGATAAATTATTTTAAAACTGTACTGTTTACATGGTTACATATATTTTTGCCCTGTGTTATTTTGGCTCTGTCATGCTTGAAAATTATTTGCTCAGTTTAAAATTTGCCAAAACACAGTAATGCTAATCCAATATTGCTATATTGCTACAATATTGCAAGACTTTGCCTGGTTTTAATTAGTTCTCTTGCAAAGAGAGCAAACATAAAAATAGGGGCAAGTATTTCTCTGAAAGCAGTAATTCCTGGGTAATTTTGTTCAGTTTAAAATTACACTAATAATGATCAAGAGAAAGAGTACATATTAATAAGAATAAGCAGAATTTTATGGTTCTGGGCTGCACAATATACAACATAGTCTTTATAACGAGGATGGGGGATCCACATATCTAATTCTCTGATTTTGCAAAGTTTTGGTCTTCTCATTGTCCCCCACTTTCGCGAAAGCAAGGATACATTAGATCTCATTCGTCTGTCAGTCTGTAGGTCCATCAATCTGTTGGTCTGTCACAAAAACTTTTACCATGGTCATATCTTTTGAATGAGAAGAAATAAGACTTTCATGTTACATATTTTTATTTCCTGTGACAAGACCTTTCTAAATACCCATTTAAATTTTTACCTCGTGACCTTGACCTTGGAGTTTGACCTACTTTGCAAAAATTTCAACATTCCTTTATATTAGCCAAAACTTTTGAATGAGAAGAGGTAGGGCTTTCATAGTAATATGTGTATTACTTGTGACAGGACCTTTCTAAATACATTATGATTTTTGACCCCATGACCGTGAAGTTTGACCTACTTTTCAAAAACTTAAACCTTGGTGATTACTTTTAGATAAGAAGATTTAGGGCTTTCACATATATATTACCTGTGACAAGACTTATCTCAATACACTATGATTTTTTTACCCTGTGACCTTGACCTTCTTTTCAAAAATGTTTTATTTTCCTTTTAAATATGGCTTTCATATTTGACATGTGTATTACCTGTGACAAGATATTACCGAGCATACTATGATTTCTGACCCCTTGACCTTGACCTTCATGTTTGACCTAATTAAAATATCACTTTGGGTGATAACTTTTGAATGACATATGATAGGGTGTTCATATTTGAAATAATATGCCAAAAATATTAGATAATGACATTTCACCCACAAAGACACTGAAAGCAGGGGACTGCAATTTTTGAATTTGATTGAGGTTTTTTGTGTGTGTTGAAGTTTTCATTTTGATTCAGATCTGGGTTGTAATTGGGCATTAGATTTGTAACAAATACTCTTTTTTTCTGTAATATATGTTTGATTTTCATTAACCATTGCATTGTCGTATTCCATCATTGAAACCAAAGAAACTGTATTACAATGTAGCTTTCCTTGTAAATTGTATTCAGATGGTACTTAAAGGATAGTAAATGATTTTGCACATTATCTGTTTTATGGTAATGTCTTTTTCACAAATTCAATGATTTTTTTTCTATAGTGTATAATTTTTTCTGAAGTGAACATTAATAAGTATAGTGTATTAATCAATAAACTTGGACATGTATTTATAAATATTATTTGAGTCAGTAAAAGATGATGGTGAAATTTCCTATCATCCTGTTACCAGAATCAAGAATATGATAAACTATAGTGTTTGTTATATAAGACTATGACGTATTTGTTATTTAAACATTAATTTTTATGAAAGATTATAAAAGGCTCGGGTAATTAGTCTCGTTTAAAGTAATCATTTTGTAATTTTTATGGTCGATAAAATGACCTAGTCAGCAAATACAATCTATCATGAAGTCAAATGCTGACTGACGTTTTTCATACTAATTGTTAGTCCATTATATATACACTGAATGGAGACAGATTTTGCAGTTATTTCCCTATCATGACAAGGAGCACACGGCAGGTGTGATCGGTCCACAGGGGATGCTCACTCCTCCATGGCACCTAATCCCAAATGTTTTGGGGGTCCATGTTTGCTCCACTCTATTTTGTAATGTTAATGGACCTTTGAGCTCGAATTATCTTTGTTGTCGCCACATATTTCATTGATATTTTATTCCAAAGAAGTAGGAAATATGTTCTTTTATGTTTGTTTCAGTCTGTTGGTTTCAGTGATGTAGAAGCTGTACAGTATTGTTGTTACAACTGTTATTTAATTTGAACAGAACAGTTTGTGTTAAACAAGCAAATATTTGAATAAATATTCAGAGAAGCATTGTCTTAAGATGTTTTGTAGAGCTACTGATTTGTTAGGATCTGGAATATGGACCTCTTCAGACATCCATATTTCTTTTCAATCAAACCCTACAATCAGCAATAGTGTTTGTGAAACACTGATGCTCCCATAAGGAGTGTTTGGCAAAGGCTATAATTCAAAGTTTCTCAAATACAAGCCAAGTCTTAAGGTCAAGATATTAAAAATGCTGTTACCCAAGGAAAGGACTTGTCTCAATCAATTTTATATTCCTGTGAAACATGAAAGCCCAAGCACTAACCTTTCACAATTTATGGCCAAGGTAAAGTTTTTTTGTAAAACTCCAAGGTTAAAGGATCAAATTAAAGGTATCTAGGGAAGGGCCTTGTCATAAAAAATCAAAGAGTATAATACATGTGAAATATCAAAGCTCTAGCATCAACTGTTCAAAAGTTATAGCTTAGGTTAAAGATTTAAAAAAAACAAAGGATCTGAGGTAAAAGAACAACAATATTTAATTAAAATATTTAAATCTTATTTAGTTTTAGAGCCATGAAGTAGAGGTATGGCTATAAACATTATAAAGTGTATAATTAGTTAATAATTCAATATTGACCCTGCTCCATGATCCCATTTTTGCTGTCTTACATCTTTGATTATTTTGATAAATATCCAATGTTTCGATTTTTTTTAACTAAAATTATTTGAATTTATTTTTAAATTTACAAGCTTTTTGAATGACCCTCTTAAGAGCCTGTCTACGAGAAAACCATGCAGATATATAGAAAAATGCTCTGGTAGGCACTCTCAAGAACAAACTTATTTTTATTATTAACTTAAAGGACACCCATTGAGAGTCAGAAATATGTTGTTTATTTTTGCATCGGTTGTTTCTATTTTTAGTAACAGCCAATAATTCATTTTGGTCAATATTCAAGGGAAAATGCAAAAAAGTTGGTGTAAAATTGACAATTTCAATATTTAAAAGTAAAAAAGAAAAAAAACAATATATAAATAAAAGGGCAATGTTTTCTCATAGAACTAAGTCGTAAAATTGAGTTGGAATCAATTTTTTTGTAAAACCCCTATATAGAAGGCTGTCCCGAGGGCACAAATATTGGCATGGTGCCAAGAAATATTAATTGTTCATTTTTTGTTAATATTCAGGGATACATTTCTTAGAAAGTAACGCTTCTTTTTTCAGAATTTTGTGCATTTAAGAATCTCTAGGATATTACCCCAACAATATGTAAAATCCACCTTTGGACTCTCAAGGACAGAAAAGTTATATTGTAATGAAATTACCTCAAATTCAAATAATGGAAAAATTCATGATTTTATAAAATTTACTTTTGACAGTAATTTCAATGAATTTTGTGTAAAATATTTACAAATATAAACAATGAAAATTATTTTTAATTTTATAAAAGCTATAAATAATTTTTTTCTGCTTTTCCTGTGAAAAAAAAACGTATTTTACTATTTATTTTGATTTTGTTAGAATTATCTCCCCTGTTGCGCTCTTCTGTAGAGAAGGTTATTAATGATTATGTTTGCGAAGTTTATAGACAGATGTCTGTCATCTAATCGTTTTAGGCATAAATTATGTGTGATTTGAAGAAAATTGTCCCTCCTGTGAATGTTATTTGTTACGTATATACTAGTGGTCTATGTATAAAATGCATAGAAAATTATGAAAACCATCGGGATCGATGTACGGTTCCGTAACCACGTGTAAACATTATGGCATCCTGAGACGTTTTGTTGCCGTTTTGTACGTCCTCAGAAAAAGATTCAGGTGCGTGAATTGTCAACGAGTCTTCAGATTCTGGCTCTGATTTTGATGAATGTGATTCTGACAGCAAACATTCATTTGGTAGCAAGACGGATGCAGTGATGATGATACCGAATCAACAATGTTTGAATTTGAAAAAAGAAACAGGTAGGTGGATCTTGGTTTATAATAATATGACGTACCTTATGAAAAGGTTTATTGATATGTAAAAAATAAATAAATAAACAATTTTGATGGGGACTTGATTATGGACAGGAGAAGATTTTTTACAAGACACTTTCAGGTCTGGTACAATCACTAGATTTAGCTATATATGTAGTTTGATTTACCTACTTAGTTAGCTTTATTTTTCTACCTGAAGTAGCTTTATTTAACTACCAAAGTAATTTATTTCTATAAAAAATACCTATCTAGCTAAATCTTGTGATTGTAATGGACCTGAATATATACCTAGCAAACCTGTCAAGAGAAATTTCAAGGTTGGTACTTGTACATGTAGCAATAAAAATATCTGTATAAATTCAACAATATTGCAAAATATTCACTTCTGCAGAATAATTAATAGCATAAGTAGCCTTTGTGGGGTGATGAAGAGGGAATGAAAAGTTGAATAGGTCCAGGGTTTTCAAAGACTGTTTACTAATAGGGTACATTAAGAATTGGATTGGTGGGTCTTCCCTGTCAATTAAATCATCATTATTGCCTCATATGTGGGCTGCATGATTATAAAGAATCTCATTAAACAAAATATTTTTTTTCAGATATTTATGAAATGTTATAAAGATAGCTACAGTTATGATTTTAGGCTTTGGCCGCTTTTCATGTATGAATAACTTAGGAAAAAGAGTTGTCAAATACTTGTGCAGACTTTTCAAATAAAAGGTCACTGGGACCATGTGTTCCTTGACAGGTTTGTGTTTAAAACATAACTAGTATTATAAATATAAGTCTGGGAAATTATACTTTGTAAAGAATATTTCCTTTCATTCTTATATTTCTCGTGCAATTTCAGATTATTCAAATTCATTTCCCTGGGTAGGGCTGGGCTTTACAATGGGATTATCAGCTGTGGAGCTATAAAGAATTACTACATAAGGTTTCCAATGTAGTTTTGTGAACAGAATCCAGAAATAAGAAGAGGAGAGACAATGCAGATGCAGCATTAGCATTACCAATTACTTACCACTGCTGAGAAAATGGTAAAGATATGTTATACATGTATTATTATACCTCTACTGTAATAACTCTGTATAAATTAATACCTTAAAAATTCTCTACTTCCCAGAGAAGTGACTATTGCCCTCATCTGAAGACTACTCCCTGGAAAATCAGAGCTACTCCCTGGGACTACTCCCTCATGAATATTTATTAGTAATTTTAACCAATCAAAGTGTTCAGTGGGTGGAGCGTTCAAGGAATCTCGAGTCTGTGATGTCATGTTATTTGCAATGTAGCTATGACTTCAAAACATTTCGACGTGCGATGTCAAAATCATACTTGAATTCTACCAAAACGAAGACAACGATAATTTTTTCGAAATGTCAGTGAAAATACTTTTTAAAAATAATTTAATTATTTAAGGACATGATGCTTCATTTATCATACAATGTGTTAAACCGCATGCATTTGTAATTATGCCTCAACAGTTTTTTTTTTAAATGTCGGAATATCTGGTTTAAAAAAATTTAAATCGCCTATCATTGTATCGGTATAATAAAAAAGTTATGGAATGGGAACTCGGGAAATAGCAAATTTACAGTTCCCCTCCGTGAAATAGTTTCCTCCCTAGGGGAATCATAAATTTGCTATTTCCCTCATACCCATTTCATAATTGTATACTATAGTACATGGATAGGAATTGCCTTGTCTGTCTGTCGATTTGCCACATGCATTTTTCCCTACTCTGTTACTTTACTTCAAGGATATATGAAGCTCTTGTTTCCTTCAAAGATAGCCAGAAGAATTTGGGAAGAATCTTACCCAAGTCATTTGATGACATTTTCTTCAATTGATAAATATAAATGTAGCATTATCATAAACATGACATTTATTTTAAAAATCTTAGAATATGTCTAGTATGGTTTATTTCAATTTAATTTGAAAACTGTCCTTTTTCACAGGTACATGCTTTGAGTACTACTTTTGTGTATTTGGAGACAGTCCAGTTCTTCTTTAAACCAGGAGTGGAAATTTCAGTGCTTGTTCAATTTCTCCAGAAGTTATTGGATGCTACATAGGAAGAAAATGGGGTTATACTGAACAGAATAGTTTGGATACACCTTATCGATTTTAAAAGCTTGAGACCTCAAGATCAACCCAAATGGTGTACCAAACATGAAGAAAAAAAAAAGACAGTTTGTGATTGAAGAAGCTTGTGTAGTAGCCAAAATTTCAGGGTATTTTATATATGTTAACTTGTACGATTTTATTGGTACATGTACTTAAACATTGTTAACATCTTGATATTTAATATGTATCAGGTTTCACTTGCAGGAATACACAAAAATTCAGAGTAAATTTTAAGTATTTGTTAAAAGATCAAAGTTCAAGGTCAACAGTGCTTTAGTTTTACCAAATATAACACTATTATAAAGACTAATTTCCTGTATACAGGTATAGCAAATAATTCAGAATATGATTTGGGAAACTGTGATTTTTTTCTTTTGAATCTATCTTAATTTAGAACCATGATGTATACCTGGTACTTAAGCAAGTAGATTTTTTTCAAGCATACAAAATTTCAAGGTTATTTTAATTTTGGAAGTGAATATGAAATATCAGGAAGCAGTCAAGCATTGTAATTTTTTTTGTTGTTGAATGTACTAGTTATTGTCATAATGAGTAATATTCAAATTTTAATCTGCAATGAAATTAAAAATTATAAATGTTCTAATTTGATGATTTTTAAAACTTGGTGTTCATTCATTTTGAGTTTGTTGCCACGACAATATGTCTGTCAAGAAAATGGCTCTGATATTCCTTTTTGTTCAGTTTGACCCTTGACCTTTGACATTGTGACCTCAAAATCTAAAGGGGTCCTCTACTTTTCAAGAAACCAGTGTTCTAAATTTGATGTCTGTCAAGCAATGGGTCCTCAAGATTTTGAATGATTAAAATCTACATACTGGTATATCGAGAATTACCCTTGACCTTTGACCTTGTGAACTCCAAATTAAAAGGGGCCATCTACTTATTAGTAGGTACCAGTGTATTATGTTTATTATCTATCAAGCAAATGTTTTCTTTTAAGATAAGAGAGAACACACTTGGTCTACTGATTGACAAAGAGGTACTAAGCAGTATGTGAATATCACCCTTTTCAAAGAAAATGTAAAATAATACAATTCTGGTAACCCCCCCCCCCAATTAACCCCATTTAACCCCCTAAGAAATAATTTTTGATTGAAAACAAAAATGTACAATATACTGGTATTTTTCAACAGCAAAATTTAAATTTTTGAAAATATTTAGATCAGCAAAATAACTCCTTGCTGAAGTTCAGGGATGAGAAAATTTGAAAATTCAAAAAAAATGTCCAACTTTAAGTAAAAAGTACAGCAAAATATTTGAGAGTCCAAAGACAGATTTTTTATATATTGTAGACAGACATGTTGTCTAATAATTGGTATGAGATTGAGTTGATTCTAAGCGTCACTTTCTGAGTTATAGGTTTTTGAAAAATGAATATTTTCACCAGTTTTCAAAAATCTGGAAATATGCCAGATTTGTGACCTTTTTGCACTTAAACGAGGGCACAGTTTGTGATTATGAAAAATTTTCCGAAACAAGTGTGTCTTATTACCTTCAACAATATATTGATATTTTATATCATTATCAAGTAAAATGCTGAATTTTTAAATTTAAAATCCTATAAAATTCCTGTTTTCACCCTGCGTAAGGACCAAGAATTCTATTTTTAGTAACAGTGTTGATTTACCCCCTTAAGTGAGACCACACTGAAAAAAATTTTGTGGCAAAATATTTCATATTATAGAAGAAATTTACACACAAAATATGAAGTTGATCTGAGAACCTTGCTCCCATAACCTCTTGCATGGTTTTCTGGTATACATGCTCTTAAAATGAAACCAACTGGCGATGCACTGGAACAAACTTAAGTGTACTACCTTAATCATGTTAATTAAAACTTAAAAGCTATTTGCCCGACCATGATGAAACAGAGATGCGAAATGTGGAGATAACGAACAGTTATCAAGCTAAAAAGTTCATTGCAACAAAACAAATCTGGAGCTGAGCAAACACGGACCTCTAAAACACCAGAGATTCAATCAGGTGCCATGATAGAGTAAGCATCCCCTGTCGACCACTCACATCCTTGTCAGGATGGGGAAAAGGAACCAATCTTTAGACAATTTCGTGTTTAAAATTAGTATGAAAAACATCAGTCAGATGATGGTATTTGCTGACTAGGTGATTATGTTTTATTATGTATCAATGTTCATTAACGTTTGTCAATAGCTTGTCTCGTTTTAGAAATTGTTCATGCGTAGAGTTGAGGACCACTCCGAATTTTTTCTCGTGTTTAATTTTTAAAAAATAAATTCTGCTTCATATGAATACAAAGATAGGTCTGCTAACAGACCATTTTCCCATGATATATTTTGCATAGGAGTTATACCCTTTAGCCATGTTGTAGGGCAACATCCACAAATCCCTTCATTATTCAACCAAATTCAATTTGTTATACTGGTTACTGAGGTAAAGATAACACTTACTAGTATTTTTCTTATGAATATACGTTTGTTAAAGCCTCTATTAATTCTTGATTATAAGATTGTAAATATTTTCCCCCATATATTTCTTGCATGCATGTTTAAAATTGGTTGCTCAAAGAGGTTAATTCACTACTTTGCCCTACAAGACGGGGGCTAAGGGGAATACCTCCTAGGCAAAATCTGTCAAAGGAAAAGGGCATATAGAGGGGTGCAATTGGTTCCCACGGGAATGCCGACAGACTGTTGGAAGACCTGATATCGAGAAAACCACATAGATATTGTAAATCAGAAAGTCAAACAGTTTTTTTTACATCTACTTCAGAGTACTTCTATGTACAATCAATAGTTTTAACAAAACAATTTTCAGATGATCAATAAAACAGAACTACATGTAGTTAATAAATTAAATAGTTCTACTTTAACTGAAATTAAAGCTTAGATATTAATTCATCAGGGAGAGTGGTTTCATGAAATTTTGAAAAGTCGTACGTTTTGATGTTTGAAATAAGTTTAATTGAGTTTCGATGTTAATGAGCTGGGAGCTCAACATATCCGCTACATTGCAAAAAATTTCAATTCATTTCAGCCATCAACAAGACACTGTGTATTTTTATCCATGACCAATGCCAAACATTTCTAAACTGTTTTACTGAATAAAGTAAATTTTAAATTTAGAAAGCAAAAAAAAAAACCCATCCTGCTCAAAGTCTTATGTTCACCTCTTCGTGCAGAGCAGGAGAAACAAGTCATGCCTATTATTATAAGTTGTACTTTTAATCAATCTGTACAAGTATAAGCCAAATGAAATAAGGCAGTGTAGTGGTAATGTTACCATTTTTGTGGCGGTAATGACAGTTTTGAAAATGTAGCGATAATGATACGCACCAAATGAGCTTGGTTAATTTTTGTGACTTCAAATTTTCTTTAAGTTTAATGGGTTTTTCAAGTATCCACATCCGAGTTATACACCTCTTTCAAATATACAAGGAAAATATAAATCTGCAAAGAAAACCTTTTCCCTCTGTCTTTTTGGATAACGCTGGTATTGTTGTTCAGTAATCCTAAAGTTTCTACTTCATTGCAATTTTTATTTTATTGAGCAAGACAGAGAGAGCGACTTGTTTCTTAAAAAATCTTTCAGGTGTAATGAGAAAAATATTATAAGATAAGTTAAGAAATGATATTTAATATGATTATTCGATTATTTATATTTTTTTAAAACATTCGAAAGGTCAATTACTTTTAATATGTGTCTTCATGTTTGCATTTTTTGAAATGAAACTTTTATTAAGTTTTATTGAGAATGATTATTCAGTGTACAAATTTGTAACGTTGGAGGTAATATTTTTTACAATGAAATATATGAAGAAAACAAACAGTATTCAAACTCAGAAGTCAATTAAACAATATTCAATATTTAAGTCCATAAAACACAACTAAATAGGAGCAGAGCAAACACGGGCCTCCAAAACATCAGAGGTGGGATCAGGTGCCATGGAGGAGTAAGCATCCCCCGCCGACCGGTCACACCCGCCGTGTGCTCCTTGTCATGATCGAGAAATAATGGGGGAAAAACCACCGATAATTCAGTGTGTAAAAATGGTCGAACAATTAGAGTATGAAAAACGTCAGTCAGCATTTGACTTAAAATGAAAACAAGATGTGTTTGTGAAACACTGATGCCTCCGTATGGCAACATAGTGAAGATTAAACATTTTTTAGATGCAAATTTAAGATATTGGTACCCAAAGTAGGGTCTCCTAACTGGAAATACAATTCTAAAACATGAAAGCCCTATCACCATCTGTTCCCAAGTTATGGCCAGGCTAAAGTTTTTTTTTCATAAGTACATAAATCTTCAAGATCAAGGTCAAGGTTATTGGTATCCAATGAAAGGTCTTTCCAAAAAGATCACGTGTTTGGAGTATGGAAACCTTAGACATAACCATTCAAAAGTTATGGCCAAGGTTAAAAAGACTTTGATAGAACGTTAAACTCAAAGATCAAGGTCAGAAGGTCAAGGTTATTGGTATTGAATGAAAGGTCTTGTCACAAGAATTACATATGTGAAGGATGAAAGCCCAAACCCTTACTCTTCAAACGTTATTGCCAAGGTTAATGTTTTTTCATAAGTCCGGAAATCTCCAAGGTCAAGGTCAAAAGGTCAAGGTTATTGGTATCCAATAAATGAAGAATACATTTGTGAAGTATGAAAGCTAAAGCCCAACGGTTCAAAAGTTATGGCCAAGTATAAGATTTTTAAAAATTAGGTCAAACTCTAAGGTCAAGGTCAAAGGTCTTGATATCAAATGAAAGGTCTCGTCACAAGGATTAAATACGTAAAGTATTTAAGCACAACCTCTTACCCTTTAAAAGGTACGGTAAGGGTTTATCTATAAAAGTAGGTCAAACGTCAAGGTCAAGGGGTCAAAACTCTTGGTATCCAATGAAGCGTCTTCTTACAAGGATTACATATGTGAAGTATGAAATCTCTAGCCCTTACTGTTAAAAATTATTGCCAAGGTTAAAGTTTTTTATTAGTACGTAAATCTCCAAGGTCAAGGTCAAAAGGTCAAGGTTGGTGGTATCCAGTAGAAGGTCTTGCCACAAAAAATATATATGTGAAGTAAAAATGTCCTGGTATTGACTGTTCAAAAGTTATGGCCAAAGTAAAAATTTGAATTTTTTGTGTAAAAGTCGGTCAAAGTCCAAGATCAAGGTCAAAAGGTCAAATTTGGTGGTACCCAAAGAAAGTTCTTGTCACAAGGAATACACATGTGAAATATGAAAGTCACAGCTCCACTAAATCAAAAGTTATGGACAAGGTTAAAGTTTTTGCGGACAAACAGAGAGACAGAGAGACAGACGGACACGACAAAAACTATATACCCCCTAAACTTCTTTTACGGGGGTATAAAAATGTATTTGCCAGTCATTGCATCGACCATAGCACTTACGATATGATGAGTTCAAACGAGACTGCTGATATTCTCATTTTATAAACTTGCCTATCAATAATCTACCTCGTTTGAGAAATTGTAGATACGTAGAGCATACTCTTGCGTATCGATCCAACTGAGAGATTGAAACCACGTATGCAGTTGATGAGGATATATTGTTGCATATAAGTAAAGGAAGTTGACGATTGAAAAGTTAAAGTCATCACGTTTTTCATAAAGCTTGGTTGTTAGATTTCAACTGACATCTTTTTCAAGTAAAATATCCAAATGTGAAACAAATGTATTAGACTCTCTGGTATTCATCGGGATATCGAATGGAAATAACTATTGTTAATTGACAATATCTCGTCGATAAATAAT
>PRKT01000304.1:329733-368532 GCA_003671525.1 Saccostrea glomerata | reverse complement strand
GAATTTATGCGCGCACGGTTCACTGTTATATGTATTTGTATAAAACATTCAGTATAATATAATAAATATAGCATGTAGTTGAGTGTAACATTGAAAATTTTCACCCCTCGAAAACCATTGTCAACCTCGGCTGCGCCTCGGTTGACAATGGTTTTCTTGGGGTGAAAATTTTCAATGTTACACTCAACTACATGCAATATTTATATAATATTTTACAGATTTTTGATCTTGAATACTGTTCCTTATCTTCGTATTATTTTATCTAAAAGAAACTACATAGTCCTGTAACAACAACATATTTTTCAAATACTGTCTCAGTTTGAAATTCAAATAATAGCCGTTGGAGGACTAGCGTTTGGTTCGACGGTGGCCGTGGGATACTAACTCTTCCTTGATGTTTCCAGAGGTTTTAGGTCTTTTGTTTGTTATCTTTACTTATTTCAATGGACAAAAATATTGGAGAGATAATTACCAACCTTCTTTCGTTGCACCTCAGCTTTTTCGGATATTGGAGCAGTATATGTGGGCCGTTTTTGTTTTAATTATTGATTAGAATTTTTTATAGGTACATGTACTTACATATTTTAAAAATGAGGATTTCAATTTTATGAAAATGAAAGACATTTGATGTATTTTCTCTTGAAAGGTAAACAAGTTCAATAAACACGGAACCAATTGCTGCAGCACAGAGAGCGAAGTACGTCACACGACTTAATTGGAGGATGAAATTTATTTTATTCATAGTTAAAGTCCATGTTTGGGTATCAAATTGAGGTGAAACTGAAATATTAAGCGTCATTAAGCGATCGTATATTATTTATTGTAACAATGTCTGATGAAAGAAACACCGATTTGGTAAAAGAGAATTTGATGGATCGTGAAGAGAACTTGATCACACCGTCTACACTTGATGCAGGCAATACTACCCCCGGACCCTTCTCTAGAGTTGATGAAATGTCTCTAGAACCTCACACAAGGGAGACGGGGGTTAGTAAAGGGCCCCAGAATATGATCATATACCAACAAGGTAAGTTGCTTAAAATTTTTATGTTTTGCAAAGGGCCAAACGTTTACCAGAATTTCTTATTATTTTTAAGGCACCAATTTAGAGAAAGTTGTATATTTCGGCAATTACTAAATGAAGATAGAGCGGTTCAAGATAATAATTTTTAAAGTTGTGTATGATATAATTTTCCAAGTTTCAATCCATTACAAGCCATTTTATTTAAAGTTGTGATTGATTATATTTTTTTTATTTGATGACAGATAACGGTCAAATTTGGGCAATAATAGGTTGTGTGTTGACTATTGGAAACATAATTGCAGCATTGGTTATCTACACATACAAGAGGAGGTAAGAGAGAGAGAGAGAGAGAGAGAGAGAAATTTTGATATATATAAATATATCAAAACTATACAATACCAGGAAATAATATATGAAACATACACGACTTAATAAATGTACAAATATAAAACCAATAAGGAAATTTATTAAAATAAGCTTTTGCAAATTACTTTAATCATCATTTATTAGCATCAGTCAAAGTCTCAAAGGCAATTCTTCAACTATATCAATCTTAAATAAAGAAAAGCTTTTACAAAATATTTTATTTTTAATATCAAAATGCCTTAAAAGAAACAGGATGTTAGGACACTTGCAATTGATATTATTTTTCACAGGAAACGGAGACTTAGACAAAGGGGGAGAACTCGAAATGCTGGCAGTGTTCCAAGTGATTCCCATTATACTCTGCCCACCAATGCCGACCCACACTATCTTCAGATCATGGACAACCCAGAAGGTACAAAGAAAGGGTCAATCCTAGCTTTACTTAAAGTTTTAATGAAGAACAAACTCTTTCTGATGTATTTCCCGTGCTTAGATTTAAATAATTGTTCAAATCAGAGTTAAAAATCACCTTGTTGCAATAAAAAAAACCCAGAAGGTACAAAGAAAAGGCCCATTCCAGGTTTCTTAATATTTTAATTTAGTGCCATTTCTTACGTAAACAATTGTGCAAATTAGAGTTCAATGTCATTTTGTTGCAATTAAAAAAAAGAATTAAGCAATGATTTCCGATTGACTTAATAGTTCTTTTGAGAGATACTTTGCTAGGTCTCCCTTAATATACACTTAAGGAATCACTGTCTAGTTTTGAGAGTATGCCAGGGCATCAACAATAGTGGGAAACATGGGATAATTTGCATAACGGGCGAAGCCCGTTATGCTAAAATTATCCCATGTTTCCCACTATTGTTGATGTCCCTGGCATACTCTCAAAACTAGACAGTGATTCCTTATATTTCCATTTCATTGTGAAATAAAATTGTAGACTTAAACATTAAAAATGTAAACTAATCGATTTAAATTACACGATGAATTCCATGCCAATTTCAATAGTCCTCGCACACTGACGTCAAACACAAAGGCAGCCGCACGAGATTTACATGCATACATGTATTTGGCCTCCTTAGCGTCAGACACAGAGACAGATGCGCACGAGCTTTGCATGCGTATTAGGCCTCCTTAGCAGCTGACCTATCGACCTCCCTAATTTACATTCCGGCAGAATTATCAGGAAATCAACTCCGCTTACTTTCAAAGGGTTATTATAGAGAAAAAATTTAGAAATGGAAATATTTAGAAATATACTGTTCATTTTTTGAATTTACAAGGTTCAAAGTTTCTTTGCGAATATAGAAAAATTCTATGCCAGTTACCATTATAACAAAGAGCTTCTCTCTTGCACCTTAAAGTCACAATTTTTAAAATACATTCTGTTTAAGTTAAGTATATCTTTAAAATATGCTGCAAACTGCAAACATACAGAAAACAAGCCAAAAATCCAAATTATGGTTTAAAATCTTTACAAAATTATATAATTCAAAAAAATAATCTATTTTGTTTTAAAAGACAGATGACATCCTGTATAATAAATATTCATATTTTTGTAGGTACCTCAGCTGGAAAGAGACGTAATTCGGACGACGATGGTTACCTTACAGCAATAGAGCGGAACTCTGAGAAGAATTCTGGATATACAGACATTGTGCATTTCTCCAGCAGTCAACGATCCAACTCCTACCAAGAAATATCTGAAGTTAACGAACTATCACTAGTCGCCCATTTGCCAGTTTTAGGCACGCGTAGTTTGGATCCGCCTATGCGTATACACAAGAGACGAGAGAAATATCTTGTCAATATAAATATTCCGTCCGATCCATTGGAGGAAAGTGTCAGAAAAAGTTGCGTCTTGTCGCCAGAACTGATGGACGAGGGACTCTTCGAGTCTCTTAATAACTTTACAAAGTATTTCACGTCCTTAAGTGTCAAGAAAAAGAAAGAAAACTGTGATGAAGACGATGACATTATCGAGGACGAGAACGATGTGAAAAAAACAAAATTCGAACAACATAGTATGAAAAACACAGAGGATAAAACCTCAGATATGTGCTCAAAAATCGATGACGAGGACAACATACATCACGATGACATCAACAACACTAGAGAATCTCAAAAGGAAGCTCAACAATGTTATGGAAACTTGCCTATTTTCAATGCTGTGGAACACGAAGAACAATATGTAAAGAAAAAAGAAGAATTGCCGGTGGATGTACCCGTAGAACAAAGTGTCTCTCACAGTAAGCAGCTTCAGGATCGTACTGGATTAAACGAGAAGCTTCGAACACAAGTTTCAACCGACTTTGACCAGTCCTCCGTATCAAGTAGAGGAGTCCTATATAATGAGAAAGTCGGAATGGTGTCTCTACCAAACAAAGAATGTATTGAAAACAGAAAAACATTGAAAGACACAGAGAGAATTGACAATAAAGATGGCAATCAGACATATGCCTTTTCTGCTGGAAAGGCAAATAATTTGTGTAAGGAACCCGGTGGTATAAATGACAATTTACCATTAAAGAAGAGCCGAGGTTTGTTGTTGGCGCCAATGAGTTCATTTAACAGTGATCACTCCTTGAACAATTACATCCGGAAGAACGGTATTCTTCTTCCGGTCAAGATCGCAGCAGACGACAATTCAGTAGCCGACAATTCGTACAAAAGAGATACCCTATAATGTGTTGATGAATGTTAACGTTACATTTGTATGTATTTAAGCCATCTAAAGTTATAATTAAAAAAAAACCGCTTAAAGGTGTTTGTCTTATAAACATCAATTATGATGACGTCGTTCTTCCCCTTCCATCCCATACTGCATTTGAGGTCATGAGCTCATCATTTAGATATATCGACGACGTATTGTCAATTAACAATTGATATTTCCATTCCAGCTCATCATTTAGATATATCGTCGACGTATTGTCAATTAACAATGGTAATTTCCATTCCTATATCGATACGATATATCCCGTGGGGCATGAGATAAAAGATACTACCGAGTCTGACACATCTGTTTCATACTTGGATATTTTACTTGAAATAGGCGTTAATGGTAATCTAACAACCAAGCTCTATGATAAACGTGACGACTTTTCCTTTTTCTTTCGTCGACTTCCCTTACTTACGCAGCAATATACCTTCATCATGATTCAATACGCAAAAGCTCTACGTATGAACAATTTTTGAAACGAGGTAAATTATTGCCAAACAAGTTAATGAAACAAGAATATCAGCAGTCTCGTTTAAAGTCATCATTTCGTAAGTTCTATGGTCGATACAATGACCTTGTCAGCAAATACAATCTAGCATTGAGTCAAATGCTGACTGACTTTTTTTGTTCTAATTGTTAATCCATTATTTATACACTGAATTGACTACGGATTTTTCCGTTATATCCCGATAATGTCAAGGATCACACGGCGGATGTGACCTGTCGGCAGGGGATGCTCACTCCTTCATGGCACCTGATCCCACCTCTGATGTTTTGGAGGTCCATGTATGCTCTGCTCCTATTTCTAATATTATTTTATGGACTTTGATATATTGAGTACTGTTCGTTATCTCAATCTCCTTTAATTTTAGCGTCAGAAATCTTTTTAGCTATTTTTTTTTTGTCCTGATGCTAAAATTGTTTGATCTTAAAATATAACGTTTCTTTGGGAAAATCTTGTGCGTTTATGCAACAATTTGTATAATTTATTAAGACCCTTAAGGGATAATTTGGACTGTACAATTGAAAGGTTAGAAGGTCAAGGCCGATAATCTGGTTCTAATGGCGTCGGAGAAATTCTTTATTTTATCACGCAGACCGATGATCTCCATGCAACTTTTTACTACCAGAAATAAATGAAGAATCAATAAAATGTTATTCCTGATTATGATCAGTTAAAGATTAACAAAATTTTGGTTAATTTAAACTCTAGTATTCCTGTCGAATAGCACCGTGGAAGACTTAACTCTTTTTTGAAACAAAAGTTTAACAACTCCTTGCACGCTATAACAGAAGATAATTTCAGAAATTAACATCTGTTTTATTTGACACTTCAAAAGCGATCTCATCAATATACAACGGATTGGAGGTTATTGAACACGACTGACATTTAATTGATTGGTGTAGTAAAGCATCCAGACAATTTCTTCTTAGTATGTATTAGACTAATATTATTTAGTCTGCCAGTAATTCACTCACTTTAAAGATAGTACCAAAGATAGTATGTGTAAAACACCCCATTACTAGAAATGTCAGTAATTTCCCCTTTGATATTCGTGACAAGGGCCTTTTAAAGATGACCTTGACTTGACCTAGAATCAGAATTGTTAGTAAAACTGTTTTTAACTTTCTTGTCTTTACATGCTCAAGACAAGAACTCGCAACAATGGTAATTTCCATTCCTATATCGATACGATATATCCCGTGGGGCATGAGATAAAAGATACCACCGAGTCTGACACATCTGTTTCATACTTGGATATTTTACTTGAAATAGGCGTTAATGGTAATCTAACAACCAAGCTCTATGATAAACGTGACGACTTTTCCTTTTCTATCGTCGACTTCCCTTACTTACGCAGCAATATACCTTCATCAATGCATACTGGTTTATATCTCTCAGTTGATTCGATACGCAAAAGCTCTACGTATGAACAATTTTTGAAACGAGGTAAATTATTGCCAAACAAATTAATGAAACAAGAATATCAGCAGTCTCGTTTAAAGTCATCATTTCGTAAGTTCTATGGTCGATACAATGACCTTGTCAGCAAATACAATCTAGCATTGACTGACTTTTTTTTGTTCTAATTGTTAATCCATTATTTATACACTGAATTGACAACGGATTTTTCCGTTATATCCCGATAATGTCAAGGATCACACGGCGGATGTGACCTGTCGGCAGGGGATGCTCACTCCTTCATGGCACCTGATCCCACTTCTGATGTTTTGGAGGTCCATGTATGCTCTGCTCCTATTTCTAATATTATTTTATGGACTTTGATATATTGAGTACTGTTCGTTATCTCAATATCCTTTAATTTTAGCGTCAGAAATCTTTTTAGCTATTTTTTTTGTCCTGATGTTAAAATTGTTTGATCTTAAAATATAACGTTTCTTTGGGAAAATCTTGTGCGTTTATGCAACAATTTGTATAATTTATTATGAACCTTAAGGGATAATTTGGACTGTACAATTGAAAGGTTAGAAGGTCAAGGCCGATAATCTGGTTCTAATGACGTCGGAGAAAATCTTTATTTTATCACGCAGACCGATGATCTCCATGCAACTTTTTACTACCAGAAATAAATGAAGAATCAATAAAATGTTATTCCTGATTATGATCAGTTAAAGATTAACAACATTTTGGTTAATTTGAACTCTAGTATTCCTGTCGAATAGCACCGTGGAAGACTTAACTCTTTTTTGAAACAAAAGTTTAACAACTCCTTGCACGCTATAACAGAAGATAATTTCAGAAATTAACATCTGTTTTATTTGACACTTCAAAAGCGATCTCATCAATATACAACGGATTGGAGGTTATTGAACACGACTGACATTTAATTGATTGGTGTAGTAAAGCATCCAGACAATTTCTTCTTAGTATGTATTAGACTAATATTATTTAGTCTGCCAGTAATTCACTCACTTTAAAGATAGTACCAAAGATAGTATGTGTAAAACACCCCATTACTAGAAATGTCAGTAATTTCCCCTTTGATATTCGTGACAAGGGCCTTTTAAAGATGACCTTGACTTGACCTAGAATCAGAATTGTTAGTAAAACTGTTTTTAACTTTCTTGTCTTTACATGCTCAAGACAAGAACTCGTTAATTACGGAGCACATGCAGATATTCATGGAATAGGTACCCACTAAACCAGTTCTCCTCTTTCTTATAAAATTCAACGAAATTTTATCTCAGACGAAAATTGTAAAATTGTTAAATTATTTAAATTCGTTTGGCCTAATTTTCATGGATTGCTTAAATTTTCATGGTTTGCTTAAATTTTACAGGTTCGTTAGGATTTAATGCTGTGTATTCACATGTATCAACACGAGGAGTGTTTCTTAGAAACCCTAGATTATTACTTGTAATTCGGGGAACATACAAATTCGTGGACGAAGGGTTCTCACAAATTACAAAAAGAAATAATCACCACGAAATTAAATGTTTTGAACATATTTTATTGATAATATGTCAAAGTGTTTGGACACAAGTTCCAAAAACTTAGATAGTCCTTTCCCATAATTTAATGAATTAATGAATGAAATTAAATGATTCCTCAGTATCTTGTGCAAGGGACAAAACTTAAGATAAGCAGTCCTAATTTTAGTATTCATATGAAGCATAATCTGTAATGTCAACTAACAATTATTGTTTCCGTTCTTATGTCAGTACGATATATCCCCTGGAGCTTGAGATAAAAAATACCACAGAGTCTGACACTTTTGTTTCATATTGGGATATTTTACTTGAAAAAGACGTTAATAGTAATCTCACAACCTAGCTTTATGAAAAACGTGATGACTTTAACTTAACAATAGTCAACTTCCCTTATTTATGCAGCAATATTATAGTTTGCAGCTAACTGTAAAGTTTCACGTTACGTCACGATCTTTTTCGTCAGATGCACTTAGCGTAAACAATTCACGTGATTGGTCAACTCAAATGATCAACATTGACACAGAAATAGTCTGTTGCACGAGCAACCAATCAGGTATAAGAAGAAAGTTCCAGTCGTAAAGCTTTCGGTTAGGAGGCGTGTACAATTTACCTGCAGCGCAGCTGTCATCTAAATCGTGACGTAACGTGAAACTTTACAGTAAGCTGCAAACTACAATATACCTTCATCAATGCATACTGGGTTTATATCTCTCAGTTGAGTCGATACCCAAGAGCATGCTCTGCGCATTAACAATTACTAGTATTCAAAGGAAGGAAGTTATTAAAAAAAAGGTTGCTAAACAAGAATATCAGCAGTCTCGTTTAAAGTCATCGTTCATAAGTTCTATGTTCGACACTATTACTCTTCAGCAAAGTCAAATACTGACTGGCGTTTTTCATACTAATTGTTAGGACATAATACCGGTGTACACACTTGAATTTTCCGTTATTCCCCGATCATGTCAAGGAGCACACAACGGGTATGAACGGTCGGCAGGGTATGCCTCACTTGTCCATGGCACCCGATCCCACCGCTTATGTTTTGAAGGTCCGTGTTTGCTCTGCTCCAATTTTATATTGTTTATGGACTTATGAACATAGATCGTTATCTCTATATATTTCATGCGTTTGTTTCTTTCACGCGTTTGTTTCTACAATTTAAGTCGCCCGCGAATTGCAGTAGTTAAATTTTCTGCTCTATAGTCGCGCAGTAAGGAGTAAGGAGTTGATCCTTAAATCGTGGGTTCGAATCCCACTGTTGGACGTGGATACCGGTCCTTTGAATGAGACCGTATAAACCGATGTCCCATGTCGCAGTATGTACGTGTTGACGCGATAAGATCCCTACCTGATAAAAACACTGAGTATAAGACAAAAATTTGTAGCTCTCCACCGGCAAGTGTTGGCGTCTCAATATTATTGAAAAATTTTCGAGAGGGACGTTAATCAACAATCAAACAAAATCATTCTTTAATCTCCATGAAATAGTTAGCTTAATAAACAATGCTTGTGAATATTTTATTTTCAGATTAGGAAAAATAAGTGGCACACGTGTAACACGGGATCAACGAATATGATAAGTTTAATGTGTTTCAATTATAACACCGCCTCGAAAACAATGATAATGAAATATGGAAATATAAAGAAAAGTATTCAAGATCAAATGTCCATTCAAGAATGACGTGGAGATAACGAACAGTATTCAATCTCAAAGTCCATAAAACAAAACAAAATAAGAGCAGAGCAAACACGGACCTCCGAAACATCAGAAGTGGGATCAGGTGCCATGGAGGAGTGAGCATCCCCTGCTGACCAGTCACATCCGCCGTGTGCTCCTTGTCATGATCAGGAAATAACGGAAAATCCGTCGTCAATTCTGTGTATCAATAATGGACTAACAATTGGTATGAAAAACGTCAGTCAGCATTTGACTCAATGATAAATTGTATTTGCTGACAAGGTCATTGTATCGACCATAGATATTACGAAATGATGACTTTAAACGAGACTGTTGATATTCTTGTTTCATCAACTTGTTTGTCAATAATTTACCTCGTTTTAGAAATTGTTCATACGTAGAGCATGCTCTTGCGTATCGAATCAACTGAGATATATACACTCCGTATGCAGGTGATGAAGGAATATTGCTGTATAAGTAAGGGAAGTTGACGATGGAAAAGTTTAAGTCGTCACGTTTATCATAGAGCTTGGTTGTTAGGTTACCATTAACGTCTTTTTCAAGTAAAATTTCCAAGTATGAAACAGATGTGACAGACTCTGTCGTGACCTTAATCTAAAGCCCTCCTGGATATGTCGTATCGATGTAGGAATGGGAATTACCATTGTTAATTGACAATGCGTCATCGATATATCTGAAGGTTGAGTTGAAGGCCACAGCAAGTGTTTTCTTCTTTTCACGCATAAGATTTTGCATAAATTCTGCTTCATATGAATACAAAAATAGGTCCGCTAATAACGGAGCGCAATTTGTACCAATGGGAATTCCAATAGATTGTTGGAAGACCTGGTCTCCAAAAACCATAAAAATATTGTCAATCAGAAACTCAAGCATCTTCTTGATGTCAACTTCAGAGTACTTGTGTGTGCAATCAGAATCTGTTTTAACAAAATAATTTTGCAAATGACCAATGACTAGTTCAAACACTGAACTCTAAAAACATCAGAGGTGGTATCAGGTGTCACTGAGATGTAACGGAAAAATCCATTATTATGTGTTTAATGAAATCGCTTTGGTCAACGATGGTTATGCTAAAGTAACAATACAGTGTTATGATCGCTAGCATTCAAGATTATATTGAATTTAATAAATTATATCGCAGGATCTGTTAAAATGAAATGAATGACCTCTTTTTATTTCTTTACTTAACAATTCCTCAATTTTCGACTAATCGTACATCTACTTATTTTCTCGTGATCGGAAGTTATTGAGTTTGGATCTCGTCTGCGAATGACTAAAGTAGATAAAAATTGAAGCAGCTATTCTTTCGCCATGCACTCGGCACTTTGAAGTAAAAGCTGCGGGTTTCTCGGATGAAAAACCCAGGCCCCGTGTCACGGCAGGCGTTAGCAAGACCCCTCGCTGCTCAATGGCCCTAAGTGGCCGATTAGGGGTCAAAATCTGTATATGGTGACGTCTCTATATTAGTAAAAAAAATTGAATTGGGCGTAAATCAATATACTAATACTATCAATCAATTAATCTGCTTATTTTCATTCAATCTACAATTATTCTTCAAAGATTCTACAATCTTATAGAAAGTCACAAAGGATAAAGTAAAATTATAAATCCAGATACAGTAATCAAAACATTCTCTAAAGTTAATGTGATAGAATTAGAATTTAATGGTACTAAGTATTTACATGTAAAATGTATGACAGAGGGAGGAATGTAATATATAGAGATAACGAACGGAATTCAAGCTCAAAAGTCTATTACACAATACAAAATTGGAGCAGAGCAAACTCGGACCTCCAAAACATCAGAGGTGTTTCAGGTGTCATGGAGGAGTGAGAATTTTCTGCATGCCGACGGTCAAGTCCGCTGTGTGCTCCTTGTCATGATCGGGAAATAATGGAAAAAATCTGTCGACAGTTCGACAGCAGTTGATTCAATGAAAAAATGTATTTGCTGACAAGGTCATAGTATCGACCATAGAACTTACGAAATGATGACTTCAAACGAAACTGCCGATATTCTTGTTTCATCAACCTGTTTGTGAAGAACTCACCTAGTTTTATAAATTGAAATTTAATGCTACAAATGGTATTGCAACTTTTATTTTTACTGTCAGGAGAACATTTATAACATCGCATTTGAATAACCAATTTCCACGTCCCGCAGTTGTTTTCGGAACTGCAAACGTGTGGAACAACCCTCTTGCGACTCTAGAACGAAACACTCCAAAGATTTTGTCGACTGATTTTATCAGGAGAATGTTTTATAAAAAAAGATATCCTTTTAAGCTTTATTTTTTTTTTATTGAGGAGGCACGAATTGCTCAATGAAAACTACGAAAATTGTTTTTAAGACAGATGATAAAAAAAAATGGATTTCTGGATTGGTATATATTTTTGGGCCTATTTCTGTTGTAAATGGTGCAAATTATTAATGTCTAAAATATTAAGAAATTGTAAACCTTCTATGAGGATCAGAATTGTTCATCTTTCACCTTCCATTCTTCATAATCTATATAAAAAAGAATCACTTCAAATCCGATTTCTGTGAAACTTTAAAAATTTTTTTTATAAATTTTACGGTTTAACTTGTTCATTTTACATACATAAATTTGATTCAAGTTGTTATTTTCAAAAATTTTGACAAAAGTTTGTTTGTATCGTCTCTCCTTTAGATGAGCATTTATTAACTACTGTCATCTTTACTTTTATTGTCTTGTGTTGTGAACAGAAACTACTCCTCAATTTTGGGATGACGTGATGTTTAGTCCGTATGTACGAATATTCAAGGTCTGGGTATGCTATTTCATGATCTTGTTTATACCTGATAAAAATCAGAGAAAATATCTAACAAAAGTCATACATCTAAAAAATCCACAAACAAATTACTAATTAAAAAGAAACGACACAAAAGTCTAATTGATTGCACCTTTGTAAGGATTGTTAATATACAAAACTTTTACTTTCAGATATCAATATTAGAACACTTTATTGGAATTCCAAAGAGGCTAAATCTACAATTAATTGTTATTGGAAAGAAGCACAATTACATTTACATGAATGTCTTTGTTTGAAGTCAGAATCATTTGGACGTTTGACCTTTTGAACCAGAAGTGTATCAATGGAAAGTAACTAGAAACAAAGATCCAGGTGGATTAGGCACTTAGACATCGTATTCTAATAAAGGTTTTTTGGGGGGTACCAAAAATAGACAAGACAAATTAAATAAAGATTCATGAAATTTAATTTCTTTTTGAAAGCAAATGTGGAGAGAAATTGTTATACCAAAATATCTCTCAGTCGATCTAATGCCGCTAATTTACAAAATGCATTAAGGATCGTACGAATGTCGGCATGAAAGGTAACCGTGGAAAGGTTTGAAGATTTGTCTGTCTAATCGGATGTTACAGGAAGTGGGTGTCTTCTCAGTCGTTAATTCAATTAACATCAAACCTGAAAAAGATCAGTAATTAATATCGAAAAGACACAAACTATCGGGAGAGACAGCCTCCGTGAGTTGGCCATTTTATAAAAAGGGGCACCTGTTCACCTATCAGTAAATCCTGGAATCAACAGCTGATTTCATAACGGAGAGAAAAATGGATAAAACAAACAGTTTGTCAGAAAAGAAAAGTGCGACTTTTACCTTTTTAGAAAATGGTGAGTTGCATGGATTTCTACATATTTCATATACAGGTGAAATTGTTCAAATTTAATTGGAATGGAGTTCTGCACTTAAAGCGATTCGATCGTATTTAAATTGAATGCAATATGTTGTAAAATGCCAAAGAAGAGCTGTGCATATTATATAAGCAGGAACCTTTATGATCTGTCCGGAGTCAAATATTTTCATTAAAAAATTAAGATTCTCACCAAAAGAATTGAGATTAAGGAAAGGTGAAGAATCCCTGGCGTGGAAAAAACGAATGGGTAGCAGTATGAAAAATCAAAAATTGTTTTTGTACACAAAATGATGCCAAAAAAAAATTTTCAAAAATTTACTTAACTGTAAATTATCACGTATTTACGTATTCTGTCAGGAATGTATAAGTAAGGAATACTGTGCAAAATGATATGAAAGACTTCATACATTAATAAAAACATATACATAAACAAACGTAAGTATATTTATGTTCAGTTGATAAGCAAGAAATAAATTAGTCAAAAATTGTGAGTTGAATGAACACAAAATAAATTAATCAGCAAATGATTTTTGTGAGTTAACCCTGGTTCATTCGAAAAGAAAACCGAACGAAATATACTAATTCATATTCTAAAAATGAATTTTAATTTCTCAAACTTTCATAAATAGTTTCTTGATTCCATTAAATGGTGCATCAAGAGAATTTGAACCTTTTTTTTTAAAAAAATATGTCTAAATCCGTACAAATGCACTAACCTCTATTTATCAATAAACCTGGACTATGATTTTTATAATTTTCATTTTGAAGTATCATGTTGTACATATGAATGTAAATCAAATACTTTTATAGAACGCCAATCGATTAAAGAATAAAAAATGCTTTACTGATAGCCATTTCAACTTTCTAAGCGTTTGTCGTATTAGATTTTATCTTTTCGATAATATAAATCCCCATTTTAAGGAAATAATTCAAATGTATCGATAAAGTTTTAGTTGAATGTAAATTTTAAAGATAACAAACAGTGATCAATTTCACTATATACAGTGTACAATCATTAATTACTCATGATGTTCTGGGGGATCAGGTGCCGAGGAGAGGCAAGTATCCCTGTTGACCTTTCACCCCAACTGTGAGTCCTGTGTCACGTTCAAGTAACCGAAACTTTCCATAGTCGAGTTCAGTATACTAGTAAACAAAGGCCTAACAATTGGTATAAAATTGGTATAAAACAAGTCAGCCAAAAACGACTCAACGATAGGCCATAATTCTAACAAGGTCATTAAAATTGTCATTATAACGACAATAAAATTTACGAAATGTCGACTTTAAGTATGTGTTGAAATCCATCATGATCAACTTGCAGAAATTTATATGAAAAGGAGAAAGAAAAATTACCGTTAAATCACATATTTTCGCGGGTCACATTTTCGTGGTTTGAGTAAAAATTCTTAGTTCATGAGGATTTGAATTCGTGGATGAAGAATTGTTGAGAAGTTATGTATTTCGTAGTTGACAGGTATTCGTGGGTCTCTTCATTCCTCAAAAACAACGAAAATTAAACCCCACGAAAATTTGTGATTTTAAAGTATATGTTCCGTAAAGCAATGGCTTTTTGTGAGATGTAATTTTCTAGTTTCTTGGTATGAAAAGATCCAATTCTTCCTTGTTAAAATTTTCAAAAAGAAATGTGCAGCATATTTAAGATACGGGTGTGTTTACAGCGACCTGGGAAAGGTAATTGCATATTTTTATAACAAAAGCAGTCATTGAAATTGTTAATAAGAATGAGATAATCCTCAAAAGTCAAGGTTTAGAATATTATCTTTTTCTAAGGAAGCCCTGTGTCAAATAATTTACGATGTAAAAAGTCTATTTTTCAGAATCCTTGAACAGAGTTGTCGTTCCCAACACATACGTCAAATCTTTGAAATGACACAATACTTATAAACTTGATGGGGGGAAAAGAAAAATAGTTTTAAAGGATGACATTTGTTCCACTGGAATGTATTGATTCACACAAAAAGTTCAGCTTTGACAATTTTATCATGATGTTAAAATTATATCTTAATAAAATGGAGATGCTTCTATCTCTTCACATAAAGTCCTTAAAATGATTTAGAAATTTTGGATGTTGGGTTTTAATTTTGATTAATTAATTTTTGATTTACTAAAAATATTTTTAGAACGATAACTTTTGTAGATGGATGCATTTTTATTTTACAAGCACAAAAACAATGTGAGAATTTGCTTTAAAAAGCAACTCTTCGTTATCATATGTTTTCTAGTGTGAATTAGAAATGTAAGATAGTAATACCATTTTCATATATACCTAATATTTTTGATTTAATGGTGAGATAATAATTATTGATCATTCTATTCACCCGATAAAATTTTCTTCATATTATGATAAGATATAATATTCATTTCAGAAAGAGCGAGTAACGCTTCATTTTTCATTTTTTTCCTTTTCAATGACATATATGGGAATAACGAACAGTATTCAAGCTCAAAAGTCCATATAACAATACAAAATAATACGTTTCCCTTACTTATGCATCAACATCATCACCTGTGTACGGAGTTTATATCTCTCATCTCTCTGTTGATTCGATAGGCAAGAGCATGCTCTACGTATGTGCAATTTCTAAATCGAGGTTAATTATTGACAAATTGCTGAAACAAAAATATCAGCAGTCTCCTTTAAAGTAATCATTTCGTAAGTTCTATGGTCGATACAATGACCTTGTAAGCAAACACGATTTATCATTGAGTCAAATGCTGACTGACTCTTTCACACCGATTGTTAGTCCATTATATATATACACTGAATTAACGACGGATTTTTTCCGTTCTTTCCCGATCATGATAAGGGACACACGGCAGGGGCAACAGGTCTGTAGGGGATGCCCATTCCTCCATGGCACCCGATTCCACCTCAGATTATTTGGTCCATGTTTGCTCTGCTCCAATTTTGTATTGTTTTATGGACTTTTGGTCTTGAATACTGTTCGTTATGTCCATATATTTCACTACAAATAAAAGCCTTAAAATATTCTTAAAATTAGAAACAATTTAAAACCTAGGACAGTTTTGTTTATTCTAAAGACAAATAACTTGCAGATTACTGCTACTCCTCAAGATTTCACTCTCGCTATCCAAACTTCAAATGGATATCTTAAATCAGAATACAGTTGCTTAATTTGAAATGTTATAGGTGAACATAACGATCAGAGATCATTGTAAAATAAACATAAACAATACAAAAAAAAAATAGTGCATAAAACACAGACCCTTAGAAATTCCAGAGGTGGGATCAGGTGCCTTGGAGGAGTAGGAATCCCCTGCGGACCGTTTGTACCCGCCCTGGGTCCTCTGTATTGATAAGGTAGTTATTTCGCTAATTCCCCACGAAATATGTATACTTCCTTTTTCTGTGAAGAAAAGGACCATTTTAACCATTTTCTCCAGACAAATTTTATCATTAAAGGTACTTGGACACAGATTTGAAGTTAATTTTTCTCCATAATATTACGACTTATATATTTTAAGAGCATTTCACACAAAAATTAATTAAAAATCTTATTTCATCTAAAAGTTATTAAGATTTTAATTTTTTTGGCGGGTTTGATTGACACATCCTTGGACTTTCACAAATTTTAACTTTATTCTTAATCCTTAGGAAAAGTGGCAATCTTGTTGTGCATTAATGAAAAATATAAATACTATAATGCAGAAAATTCAGAGTAGACATGTTCGAAAGCAAATCAAACACACAATATATTGTCAGTCCGTACAGTTGTTGTGAGCAGACTTTGGCGATTGAACGCACCCGGTGAATCGTAAACATCAAACAATAACAGGCTCTTGCCTTGTTTACAAAAACTTTGTACATAACACGAGTGTGCTCGATTTGCTAAACTCTGTACACAACGGAATGACGATACTCTTGAAGGAGTTTTGCTTTCTAACATTTCTACTCTGAAAAAAATTCTATTTCTCATTAATAAACAACAAGATTGCCACTTTTCCTAAGAATTAAGAATAAAGTTAAAATTTGTGAAAATGCAAGGATGTGTCAATCAAACCCGCCATAAAATTTAAAGTTTGAATAACTTTTAAATGAAATAAGATTTTTAATTAGTTTTTGTGTGAAATGCTATCAAAATATATAATTCGTGATATTATACAGAAAAAAATTAACTTCAAATCTGTGTCCAAGTACCTTTAAGGCATGTAGATATCTAATCATTTTAAATTGTTGAAAAAAAAAATATTTCACAAAAAAATGCTGTTATATCCTAGTTTTTGGTTATTATTTGTATTTAGTCTGACCAAATGGAACCCACGTCTTGATTTACTTTAAAACAACAATCCTGGATCACGTTTTGTTAAGCGTGCGATACTGACATAGGTTTCTACCCCCAATGCTTTAAGTATCTTGACAAAAATAGACCTATACCGGGGTATTGAGAATAAATTAAGCTTTGGACGTAGATTATAATAAGAAATTAAGAAAAAAATGCTAACAAAGTTTGTGTTTCTGTTGATGAAGAAAAACATTTTATATATAGAGGTTATTTTTGTCTTCTCACATAATGATTCTGGTAATAAATAATGATAAAAACCTTAGAGCTTTTAGTAAAAAATGTAAATTAAACTAAAGAAAAAATGGTCCGGTAACTTCGAATGCAAATGAAGAATCAAAACAAAACTAGAGAATGAGCAGATTATTTCAGACAAATTAACAGTATCAACAGAACTTAGAACAGATTACATACGACACAGAAAAGCGATTATTTATTAGGTTTCATGTATTTAGTGACGTGCAGTCAGATGGATGATCATAAGTATTCATGCAATATTGAATTAAAAGATGACACTTAGTGTTTTATTTAATATAGTATGCATGCTTATCTTTTTTAACATTTTTTTAAATAGAACTATTTCACTAGTAAATACAAAAAAAAATTCAACATAAAATTAACAATGCTATCTCTTTCATGGATAGTGAGTTTAGTAATAACCATCGAATAAAATACAGGAACACTAAGGAACAATATTTAAGCTCAGAAGTCCATCAAACAACCCAAATTTTGCATCAGAAGAAAGACGGACCTCTAAAACAGCACAGGTGGGATCAGGTGCCGTAGAGGAGTGAGCATCCCCTGCCGACCTCTCACACCAATAGTGTGCTCCTTGCATTGTCATGATCTGAAATAACCGAAAATCCGTCGATCATTAAAAATTATCTTTAAACTACTTGTGTAAATAAATGATTCAAACTTAAATCTTCTCGTAAAACACAATTTTTTACTTGATTTCTTTAATATTTAGATGATTTCAATACGCCTTGCCAAGTCTAGATAGGCAGACTTTGATTTGATCTGCGTTTATCGATTTTGTACTTTAGAAAACTGGATGTCTGGCAGAATCTATTTAAAAAATATATGTTAACATAATCAGGTGACAGTTTAAGGACTTATACAAATGCTGTATTTTTTCAAGTTTTAATAACAGGGTGCAATATTAGTTTGTTTTGTGCCCTCTTAAATTATTCTCAATGTATTTGCATGTGCTTTTATAAAAAAAAAACGACTTATTAATTAAATACCTGTAAATCGAGTGTGCCACCGGATATTAAAAAGAATCGACTCTGAAGACAGAATAAATTAATTTTTTTCTATAAGACAATAAATTGATATGCATGATTTTAACGTAAAGAGATACCTGATTATCCTGTTACTTGCTTTAAAATTTTACAATGGCACAATCATTCTTAGGGCGGGTGTTAACGATTGATAGGGGTTACTTACTTCTCCGAAGCACCTAATTCTGTCTCTGAAATTTCCAAATGTGTGTGTTTTTTTCATGCTTACATAGTTGGCAATGATAGTATTATTTTAGAGTACCGTGCAGTAATATTTTGAAGTGGAGAAGAGGTTTTAATTCAGATGTGGATGCTTAAAAATTCCTCAGGAATAAGGAGCAAAATCCATAGCTTGAAAACTTACGACTTTTCAACTTTATACACAACCATCCCCACGATAAATTAAAGTCCTGGCTTATCGATATCATCGACAGCTGCTTTTTCAATGAAAATGGAATTTTCTTACCTTGTCATTGGTTTGATATTTGCAACTTTTTTTGTTAAAGAACATTCTTATTGTACACTTAAGTACTCTGAAGTTAACATTGGAAAGATGCTTGAGTTTCTGATTGACAATATCTATATTGTTTTTGGAGACAAGGTCATCCAACAATCTATTGGAATTCCCATTAATACAAATTGCGCGACGTTATTAGCAGAGCTATTTTTGTATTCATATGAAGTAGAATTTGTGCAAAATCTTATACGTGAATACTGTGGCCAACTTTACAATTAGAGATATCGATGACGTTTTGTCAGTTAACAATGACCGGTAATTTCCATTCCTATGTGGATACAATATATCCTGATGAGCATGAGATAAAAGATACAACAGAGTCTGACATCTGTTTCATACTTGGAAATTTTACTTGTAAAAGACATTAATGGTCATCTAACAACCAAGCTCTATGATAAAAGTGATGACTTTAACTTTTCTATCGTCAACTTCCCTTACGTATGCAGAAATATACCTTCATTACCTGCATCCAGAGTGTATATATCTCAGTTGATTCGATACGCAATAGCATGCTCTACGTATGAACAATTTCTAAAACGAGGTAAATTTTTGACAGAAAGGTGCATGTTGAAACAAGAATATCAACAGTCTCGTTTAAGGCCATCATTTCGTAAGTTCTTTGGTCAATGCAATGATCTTGTCAGCAAATACAATTTATAATTTATTCTAATGCCGACCGACGTTTTTCACATTAATTACAAGTCCATTATTTATACACTGAATGGTTTTTCCGTTTTTTTCTTGATCATGACAAGGAGCACACGGCTGATGTTACCGGTCGGCAAGGGATGTTCACTCCCCCATGGCACCTGATCCCACCTCTGATGTTTTGGGGGTCCGTGTTTGCTCTGCTCCTATTTTGTATTGTTTTATGGACTTTTTATCTTGAATAATGTTTGTTATCTCCATATTATTCACAAAATTTTCAAAAATTGAAGTCGGCGACGGCTGTGGACACTAAATTCTAAAGGGAAATAATAACAACAATGAGTCATTTCGATGCCTATCTGCGTAAAACTTTGAAGACACGTATCAAATTAATCACTGTATATCAAAGCCAATTTCATTACATTTTAAAAGAACATTAAATTTTGAGGGCATAAATCACCCAAACCACTGTATCCTCTTTATTCATAACTCTAACCTTAACCCTGTTATCTATTGCTATCTTTGATATAAATATAAATCAATATATTCGCATAGAATTATTCCCTGTATTTAAGTTTTTAACCTAATTTATGATTACCATGTATATTGGGACACTTAAAATAAATTTTCATATGTCTAAAAAATATGTGAAAATTTTTGTATAGAATTATAAAGAAAGCGACATAAAGTCTCACATTTAAACACCGAAGAAAACTTGATTTTTTGTGTTTTAGGGATTTTTATTCACGTCATTTCGAATCAAAATCAGTCTAAAACTATGCATCAATCCCTGCATCAATGTTTTGTTTGTGCACTCTTAAAACTGACATACTTGCAATGAATTATTTCTTCTTTGTGATAAACCATATAAACAAAAATGGAACAGTATGAAGATAATTATCCTTAATTTGTGGGAATGTAAAACATATATCTTGTTAAACCATTGATCTTAGCAAAATAAGAATTGATTGTAAAAATTAATTTGGATCACTCCTAATAAAAGGTCATAGCATTTTATCCGTTGTGAGAAAACAAGAACAATAATGTCACATGATATTCTTGGGATGATGGATACCTAATGATAAGAAGGGGCCCACGGTTTCATGACTAAAACATGAAAAGGCTGATTCAAACTTCTAAAGATTAAAAGTGCAATTATTTTTTTTAATGAAATATGAAGACAGTTCATAATATATAGATCAAAAGTCTAATGAAGTAACACGGAGCTTGCGCAGACTTCATAACATCGGAGGTGTGATCACGTGTCATAGAGGAGTGAGCATCCCCTGTCGACCGGTGACACACCTGCTGTGTGCTCCCTGTCATGATCGGACAATTCAATGTGAAATCGCCTTACTATTCACATGAAAAATTAAAAAAAAATCATTCATCATTCGATTTCGAAATAGTTTAAATTTGCTAATAAGGTTATTTCATAGAACAAAAAATGCAAAATATTGATTTTAAACGAGACTATTGATATCCTCGCATTATTAACTTTTATGTCAATAGCTTTTTAGCATTAAGGCATTGCTTTTACGAAGAGAGTTCTTGCATATCGAATCAACTTGTAGGCACAAACTCCATGTGCAGGTGATACAAGTGCATTGCTTTGTAAGTAAGGAAAGTTGAGGATAGAAAAGTAAAAGCCACCACGTTTAACATTGTTTTGTAATTTAACCATCTTGTTTAAAAATGCAGATATTGCAGACTCTGTGGTAACTTTTATTTCTAGTTCAAAGGGATACATAGAATCAACGTACAATAGAAAATGAATATTGTTTCCTGAAATCGTGTCTGATATATCTTTATGTCTTTTGAAACTTAAAAAAAAATCTGCTTCATATGGGTAGAAAAATAAGTCTGCTAATAACGGGATGCACTTGGTACAATTAACACATAGATATTGTCAATCAGAAGTTGATTATCTTTTCATATCAATTTCGTGTACGCTCAGAATGTTTTTATATCCGTATTCATGCATATTTTCTTATGTGAGTTTATTTTTAAGTATGGATTTCATAGGTTAATTTAGTTTTTAATCCCATTAACATAGCATGTAAGATAAAGAGATGTCCACAATGTGTGTATATTTTGATGGAAAAATGTTTGATATATGCACAGGAATTTTGACTTCTTAGTCAGATAATGATTTTGGAGATAGATTTAGATCCAATAAAAAATTCAAATTATTGAAAAATCATCTGGAGAAACCGAAATCTGAATAGTGAATGAAACAATGATGAAAAAATTACAAGAACACTGTTTACAGAAATAAAACTTGGTGTCGATAAAAAGAAAAGAGGTTGTTCAGCAGAATTTATAAATTTTTCAACTGAAATTATGAATATTTTGATATGTTTATTCATTATCTGACAAACAAATAATTAAGAAATTAATAATTAAACTAGTACTCCCGCTTTTATAGAATCTACCTAAAATAATTTCCTTGGTGTTCAATTTAATCGAGTTGCTATTTCTGGAGAAGATAGTATCAAATATCGATATTTGATTTACTGGGTTCTGTAAATAGATTGACTTTTAATCTTAAAAAAACTTTATTTGCGGAGTAATTATTTAGACATATTTCTCAGATTCAATGTATCGGATTGAACAAGTCTAGTCTAGTCTAGTCTAGTCTAGGTATTTAGTATATTACATAATGCAATCTGCATTGATCATTTTCGTATTTTAGAAAAACGTAGTGGCTTTTATATACATTAAGTATGTGAATAATATAAAAGATAAGTAGTAAATTAACATGCCTTGTCATTTGCAATATTATTTGATTTGAAATTCTGTTTAAACATGAAAGTGCACCGAAATTGATATTTAAAAATGTTTGAGTGTCTGGTTGACAATATATTATATATAATTGTTAAGCCATTATTAGAACACAGAATTGTCGACGGATTTTCCCTTTATCTCCCAATCATGACAAGGAGCACATGGCTTGTGTGACCGGCCTGCAGGGGATGCTCATTCCTCCAAGGCACCTGATCCCATCTCAAATGTTTTTGAGGTCCGTGTTTGCTCTGCTCCGTTTGTATTGTTTAATGAAATTTCGAGCTTGAATTCTGTTTTCCGCTTTCTATATTTATTTCAAGGGTAGGTTTTAGATATTATATCATCTTACAAGCTGTTGGAATTACCTATTTTTGCATTCATATGAGGCAAAATATATTCAAAAACATAATAAGAGACGAAAAAGCACTTGTTGAGGCCTTCACATTGCCTTTTATATATATGGACGACGTATTACCAATTAACAATCGTTATGATGAGTCGTTATGTTCCTATGAACTTGAAGCAAAATATGCAACAGACTCTGACCCATATATTTCATATTTGGATAGTTAACTAGTAAAAAAATGTACAAAACTTTAAAATAATTGTAATGACAAACTTTTTTATCGTCAACTTCCCTTGTTTATGTATCACGTGTAACAGGATATTATTTCTCTGGTTGAGTCGAGATGCAAGAGCATACTCCATGCACAAATGACTTTTTAATGATGACTTTCAACGAGACTAAGTCCGCCATTGCCGGTCCCAAGCCCGGATGAGAAAGGAGGAGGGTTGAGCGTAAAGCAAGCAACCCCACTTCATAAAAACCACATATGCTACAGAAACGACTACAAGGAACTATATTTCAACTAGTGAACGTAGTGAAGCAGGCCATACAACTGGAACTATGACGGTTCAAGACCTGGTAGCAGATCTTCTGACACCGAAACAACACATCCGAGTTGGATGCTGGAATGTTCGGACATTATACCAAACCAGAAGACTAGTCCAAGCAATAAATGAGATGAAACAGTATAACCTATCTCTGATGGCCATGAGTGACGTCAGATTGACAGGAACAGGGAAACAGAGACTGAACTCAGGGGAAGTCATTACATAGTCTGGACGAAGTGATAATAACCATCATGAAGGAGTAGCTCTCCTCATCAGCCACAAGGTTGCCAATACAGTCCTTCAGTGGAAGTTTATCAATGAACGTCTACTATATGTCAGACTTAACTCCCGATACACAAAGGTCTCCATAGTGACCAACTGAGAAGAAGCTGAAGACAACTTCTACAGCTCTCTACAAGCAGTACTCGATGACATTCCAAGGCATGATGTCAGACTTCTATTGGGGGAACTTCTATGCAAGAGTGGGGCAAATAAACCACAACAGGAGAAAAATGATGGGTCAACATGCAGTGGGCGACCTCACAGACAACGACGAAAGGCTCATTAGCATATGTGAGGAAAATGACTTTGTCATAGGTGGTAGTCTCTTCGCCCATAAACCATCCACAAGCCGACCTGGACATCACCAGATGGACGCACCAAAAGTCAGATTGATCACATTGTGATTAATAGTAAATGGAGGCACTCTCTGCGGGACGTGCGAGCTGAACTATGAAACAGCTCTGTGTTATCTTTTATTTCAAGTTCACCTTGATCTATCGTATCAACATAAGAATGGGAATAACCACTGTTGATAGACAATAGGTCGTCGATATATTTAAATGTCGAGTTGTAGGCCTCAGCAAGTGTTTGCTTCTTTTCAGGTATAAGATTTTGCATATATTCTGCTTCATATGAATACAAAAATAGGCCTGCCAATAACGAGGCTCAATTGGTACCCAGGGGATTTCCAATAGATTGTTGGAAGACCTGGTCTCCAAAAACAACATAGATATCGTCAATCAGAAACTCAAGCATCTTTTCAATATCAACTTCCGAGTACTTGTGTGTACAATCAGAATGTTCTTAAAGGTGCATAGACACAGATTTGAAGTTAATATTTTCGGTATAATATCACGACTTATGTATTGTTATAGCATTTTACACTAAAATATATTAAAAATCTTATTTTATTCAAAAGTTATTGAAACTTAAATTTTTTGGATAGGTTTGATTGACACATCCTTGCACTTTCTCAATTTTATTTTAATACTTCGGAAAGGTGGCATTTTTGTTGTGTATTAATAAAAAAATATTAAAACTATAATCCAGAAAATTAAGAGTAGATATTTTCGGAAGCAAAACATACACACAGTACGGACTGACATTATGCATTTTATAATGTCAGTCCGTGCAGTTGTGGTGAGTAGACTGTAACAATGGAACACACCCAGTGAATCGTATACAATAACAATAAGAGAGCTCATGCACTGTTTACAAAAACTGTGTACCTTTCACGGGTGTGCTATATTTTGCTAAACTCTGTACATAACCCTAAGCGCGGAATGACGAAACCTGTGAAGGGGGTTTGCTTTCGAACACTTCTAAACTAAATATAATTATTTTTCGTGATTAAAGTTTTAATATTTTTCATCAATACCCACTTTTTGAAAGTATTAAGAATATAATTAAAAATTGTGAAAGTGCAAGGATGTGTCAATCAAACCCATCCGAAAATTTAAAGTTTCAATAACTTTTAGATGAAATAAGATTTTTAGTATATTTTCATGTGAAATGCTATTACAATATATAAGTTGTGATATTATACAGAAAAAATTAACTTCAAATCTGTGTCTTTGCACCTTTAAAAGTATAATTTTGCAAATGAGCAATGACAAGGTAAGTATATTCACGATTTCCATTTTCATTGAAAAAGCAGCTGTCAATGAAATCAAAAAGCCTGTACTTAAATTCATCGTAAGGTGTGATTTCAAATTTTCCAAAAGTTCCAATGAATTTTAAAGATTTATTGACTTTGTTCTAGTTCAAAATGCGTTTTGTCGACCCTCAAAACAAAATGTTTGCCTGTGGCTGTCAGTTTAGTTCTTGGATCCGAAAAAATGCATGTTGTCCTCGAACTCTGTCAATAAATTTATAACGTATTTCGTAAGTGAGCCCTGAGGTCCAAGACCTATTTACTCACATTGCAAGAATATTTTTTCCAATCATATATCCTCTTCAATAATTGAAAATGAGTCCCTTTTCATTAGTGGGCGAGAAGTCTGTTTAGTTTTTATTAAGACGAGACACTAATGACTGTGGTCTCTATCTCACATAGGTAAACAAGTAATACCCAGAAAAGTAGTCTGGATGATTTTTAGATGAAAAAAAATGAATCTTAATAATTTTCCGAAGGGGAAAAGGGGGTGTAATGTTGATTTATATGAAGTCTGCTGGGATTCTGTATTCTTCCTCATTCATGAATCTCTGTGGAGATCAATTAGAAATATCTGCCTAATATTCATACATCTACTTTTTAATTTTTAAACATGATCTCCCTGACACGATGCTCCTTGAACTTTTTAAACGGAAGTAGTCCTATTTATAATTTATTGACGAAAATGATAAAATTGACGATATCCCAATGATAGATTATCATTAGCAGGATAATAGCTGATTGTAATGTTATAAAAAAGAGAAATAGATCAAACAAATTGATACTTCATGACTTTATGTGCATTCAGTACTACTGTACTTTTTCTTAAGAACTATTGTCTGATTTGCCGTGTATTGCAAATTACAGATGTGTAGAAAACTGCCATCGCCTCTTTCAATAAACGCTACAGCACAGCTGAAAGAGTGTTCATAGAATTGTTCTATGTATGCCTAAGTCAATGTTTCTGCTATGTATAGAATATTACTGCAATAAACATAGCTCTTCATCATATCTATTCTTTATTTGAACATTTCTAATCATAGTTCTCGCGACAATACTAAGCCATTAAAGAGAAACCCAGGATCACGTTAATAACTTCAACACAAAAACATACCCTGCCAAGATGACGCCATTGTCGACCTTAAGTCAATACAGATTACAGGATTATGTATAGAGGATGTTCCCTGGTCTAATCTTTTTAAGGGTAAAGAAATATAGCAAATACGATTTAATAAAACTTCATTTATTAATGTCACCGATCAATTATACAAAATTCAAAGAAATCAAGTTAGCAAGTCAGGTGGAGGCTCAAAAAGCTCAGCAAAAACAGTTGGAACATTTTTTTGCTCTCCATGATTCTTTGATGACATATGAAAATATCCAAATTTTGGTGGGATTAATTAGGATGGGAATTCGTTGATTCTGAAGCGCTGGTGTGACGCTGATTGGCTGGAAACTGGTGGGTGGCATAATGACAGCAGAACACATCAATGAACCGAGGAATGGGATTCAGGAAATATCACGCATTGATAAATACTTATAAGAAGTCTGTTTTATGATATTTTAATGATGGTGTACAATTAGGCAGATCTGTACATATAAGTCTGGACATCTAGGTTATGGATTTACGGGACTGGCGGTCCGCTTTACGATTAAGGTAATATCTTTTTTAATTGAAAAAAATATTTTAAAAATGCACTTTTGAAATTTATGTACATGTATTGCAAATCAAGGACTGTTTGGAAAAATAGCTTATATTGCAAATAATTCTGCCAGTCCAAACACACAAGTTATTATAATTTGTTTAAAAGAAAACTTGTTTAAAAAATTCTACTCAATTCGAGCAAACATAAACTCCAGACAAGATAAGAAAACATATTTTAAATTAAATAGATATGCAATATAAATTCTTAAACACTCTGAGAAAACTCTAACTTACACAATTATTGACACCATCAACAAACCAACCCCTTTTCAACCTATTTGCACTGCATGTCTTCACTGAAAAGCTGATGTTGCAAAACTTTTTAAGCATTGGAATTACGACTTCAATCACGGCATATGTTTTCAGTTCCACTGCAATAATTCTACATGTTATTTCTTTAACTGTATTATAACCATTGACATGGAAGCCTCTAACTTTGGTTCCTATAGGTTTTGAATTTCATTCCATCATTTAACTTGGTGCAAAATCCGATATGTCAGTCTAGATTATCTTAAGTGATGGCTTAACTCACTGGTGTCTATATTGAAGCATAAAAGGGATAAATTGTCCTGAAAAATAATAACAATTTTCCATTTCATGTAGTTATGGATAAATAATTTATATGATAAGGATTCTTGGAATCAACAGATTACATCGAAGTAAAAGGAGTAGACTATGTCCTAGCAATGAACCAGTCTTCCTTTTGTTAACGTAGAAGAACTATATTGTAAATAATGCCACAAATAGTACTATTAATATCTCACAATTTAAGCAGCTTTTATTGATGAAACCACTAATTCTATTTTTGTCTTCTTCTTCTTAGAAAAGAGAGAGAGAGAGGGAGCGAGAAAGCCTCTGTTTATTGTTGTATGGATTTCATCAATCATCATCAAAACTTTACTGTAAAACATGATACTGATACAAGAAGCCATTGTTTATGGAACCCTTAATTAACATGTATTTAAATATTTTTAACTATCCTCAAATATTTTAACTATCTTCAATTTGTGAACCTTTCTCCAAATGTCTTGGAGTGAAAGATATGGAGATAACGAACAGTATTCAATATCAAAGTCCACAAAACAATACAAAATAAGAGCAGAGAAAACATGGACCTCCAAAACATCAGAGTTTGGATCAGGTGCCATGGAGGAGTGAGCATCCCCTGTCGACGTGTCACACCCGCCGTGTGCTCCTTGTCTTGATTTAGAAACAACGGAAAAATCCGTCGTCAATTCAGTGTATAAAAAATGGACTAATAATTAGTATGAAAAACGTCAGTCGGCATTTGACTTAATGATAAATTGTATGGAAATGAAATCAAAAATAGCTATAAATAATTACATCTATCTTTATTTAATTAAACCTAAGTTCAAATGAATTTCATCTATCTTTATTAATCTTCAGATGGGTTAAATTCATTTATACCGATCTTTTATTCATTTGGATATAGATACGGTTGATTTAACATAGGTACAATGAAATATATGGAGATAACGGACAGTATTCCAGCTCAAATGTCCATTAAACAAAACAGAATAGGAGCAGATCAAATTCGGCACTCCAAACCATGGAGGTGGGATCAGGTGCCATGGAGGAGTGAGCATCTTATTGCCGACTATTTACACAAATGATTTAAAATATTAAAGATGACTAAACTTACGTTTAATTCAGTTTTATCTATCTATTAATCAATCCTTAATTCTTGGAGATTTTTTTTACCCATCTTCATTTCAATTATGCCCTTTTGTACCTATCTCTAAATGAAATAAAAATAGATTTAATATAATTAAGCATATCTTCAATTCATTCGGAGATAGATGAAATTGATTTGACGACAGGTATAATTATTTGAATGGTCGTTAATTTGGCGTAGAATAAGTGTCTGGACAGTTTGAGAACACCCGTTCCTCCTCCTCCCGCCTTCCCCCATAATCGTTTCTTTTCTGCAATACCTTTGATAAAATAATGGAAAAAAATAGTGGTTAGTGAAAAAACCTTCATTCTGGTTATTTTATAATTTGTCAAGGTGTGAAGCATGGTTTTCACGGTGAGTCCCACCATCTAGTAACACGTCCATAGTATATAATTAACGTCAAAGTGGGCGAGCTAAAGCTGTATATAAAAAGTTTTTGTTGACGTCAAATGTACATGAAGAAATAATTGAGTTATCACACATAGCCTTTATGTGGTTTTGGATCAGTTGACAGATATTAAGGTATTCCAACACATCGTGTCTTCTGTTAAATGCTAGACAAATTACAGGGAATACTATGAAATATTTAAACTATGTATGAACAAGAAATGGTTCAATACATCTCATAAAAATGCAACGTCTACACACATGAAAAGTTTATTCATTATTTACTGATAAAAAGGACAAATGCAGAATGTGTTCTTAGGAGGAGTATAGTAAATTATTCTGATTGATATCAGCCGAAAAGTACACTCAAAGAAACAAAGAAAATGCTCTTTTATTAGAGGTGAAGTATTAAAATACCTATTACGTGATTGCTCCAAATGTACACAGTTGTACTTAATAAAAGAGTAAACATTTTAGGATCAACACTTCCTATATTGGATTCCTAAACTTCCTATAGATCCTTACAGAGATGTATAACAAGGTCAATCAAATGCTCTACTTAGCCTACTCCTTACAAAATATATTTGCCGTATAAGAAAAACTCCAGACAGACTGTACTATATTCTAGAAGCATTGTAAATAAGATGTGGATTCTCATAAACTCCTAAGAACTTTAAAAAAAATAATCTTTATTTTTTTCTGTGAATTCAAATGTCAAAAACTTTTCTACACTTTATACAACCAATTCTCTTAATGCAAAAAGATTTTTTTTTATATCACAGACAACTACTTCTTTAAAAAAAATTTGACTCCAAAATAGTGGTCATGAACAAAAAGACTTCTTTAAAATCACTCTGATTTTACACAAAAGTATTCTGAGGTTAAATTTAAAAAGATGCCTAAGTTTCTTATTGATACGAACAATTTACCAACAAATATTTACATCCACTGAATAGTTTCTCCTTTATTTCTTAAGAAACCCCATTGCGTTCATCACTGCATAAACTACAGTAGGCATGTCGCATGTACAGATTTATTAATCAGTGGCTGTTCCATCAATGAAACGTACAGAGACGTTCGCATCATTAATACAATAATTAATCTTTTTAATCCTACTTTAATTGATTATTTGAACAGATATAAATATAAACAATAAAATGTCTTTCTTTGTTTGTTATTACTGGAATGAACGGTCGCAGCTATTGCAGAAAAAATTTACATAACCCGCTTACGCGGGTTATGTATTTTTTCTGCAACAGCTGCTTCCGTTCATTCCAGTAACAACAAACAACGAAAGCATTTTATTGTTTAAACAATTGAAGTTCTGATGGACACTTATTGTTCTCTTTTATAAGTGGACTTTTTAAATTTTCTTTAGCAGAATTAATAACCCCTTTACAGTTTTTTTTAGAATATCGTTTTTTATTTTTTTAAAGAGCGTGTACTGTTCATTATTCCCTTTTCACTGGTTACGCGTTAAATGCTTTTAAAAGTATGCACAGGCATAAATTTGTCTCGCAAGGTATCAACTGATTACTAAAACTAAACAAATGCCAACGGGCATTCACAAAGTATGTGCTAATTTTCTGTTGGGTTTACTTTTCTTTTAAGTTCGAATGCTTTGTCAGATCAATGTAATAATATACAATTCATTCAAAGATAAGATAGAGAGAGGGGGAGACAGATCAACAGACAGACAGACAAAGACAGAGAGGAAAGTGAAAAACCAGACTTTTGTATTTGTCAAATTTTCCAAAGACAAAGGACTACGTGCTGAAGCAAACTTCGTTAAAAATGAATTATTTATCAGAAAAAAACTGAAGTGAACATCATGCCCAAATTTACATATTTTTTATCAATTCACTCACTATGCATGTGTTGTTATGGAATTTAATTGGAATGTTTGTTAGCCTAAACTATGTTATGTCATTTTACGATGCTCAAAGGACATATAAGGCAAATAATTTCTACATAGGAGAAGGGATTGCTTGAATTATTCAAGACATGAAGATATCACTTTTCCAAGTCTTTGACATGAAAGTTTTTCTTATATATGCAAGTGAATTGTATTGTATTTTCTGGATTTTTTTACGATTCAACGAGTAATTGACTCCGTGACATTGAGGATTTCCCCCTTTCCATTCTTTTCTAACTCAATTCACAAATGATGCACAAAAGATAATGATACTCTCCAGATAAAAATAATTTGCACTTTTTTGGAATCTGCAACAATCGTAATTTAAGAATTATTTTTTTTGTTTCGATTAAAGTATTGCATCGCTGATTGCATCCCTCGGCAAGTTGTTTTCTACCAAAGATGTGATTTTGCACTACAATTTTTATGCGGACTAACACATAAAAAAATCATGTGAATTTGAATAAATACACTAAAATAAAGTTATATTTCTTTAACCACTCAATTTGTTGAACTTTTCTCAAATTAATTAATTTTTTTTTTATCTTAAAGACCTACAAATCATTTATATGATGTTTAACATCAAACTTGGCAAGTCATTATCGAAACTAGTTGGATTTTAAATATTTATAGATTTCACGAAAAACGATAGTAAGAAACTTCGGCGTATAATTGTTATTCACATGCAAAACCCGAACACGTGATAGATATACCTACGTGTCTCCAAATCATTTTTGCTTCTTTGGTCATCCATTGGCTTAATTTAGATTTTTTTTATTAATTTCCAACGTGATCATGTTTTAGTGTCCGATGTGCCATTACCAACCTTCAAATTTATGCAACATTATATATAATACATATATGGTTTACACTGAGCTATACATATAGACTATTGATAAGGTCAATCTTTAAATATATTGACTCAAAAAAATTGTCAATGATATAAAACATATTTTATACGTTAAAGTGAGAACTGGTTATTTATTGTGCAGAAAGTCACAATTTCTATACAAGTAAAGGAAATCGAGGAAAATAATTACATGTAGTGTTATGTTTTTCATTTTCATTAGTGTTGCGAAAGAAACAACTAGACGTTTCAATTCATCAGAGTCAGATTCATCTATTTTACTAGATAGTGGTTTCCCCGTGTTTCAGTTCTTAAGCTTTTAAATATTACGAAACAGACAAAGATTTCAAATTGACAGTTAACACATGGATTTTTTTAAACATATATATAGGAGGTAACGAAAAGTATTCAAGCTCAAATGTCCAGTCAAACAATGCAATTCAGAAGCAGAGCAATCGGGGATATCTGAAACAGCAAAGATAGAATCAAGTGCCATGTAGAAGTGAGCTTCCCCTGCCAAACGGTCACACCTGCTCCGTGCTCCTTGTCTTGATCGGAAAATATCGTGAGAATCCGTTGACAATTCACTGTAAATAAAGGCTTAACAATAAGTTCCACAAATGTTTGTCAGCATTTGACTCAATGTTAAATTGTATTTGATTACAAGGCCATTCATCAACTTTAGAAATTGCGATATGATGAATTGAAACGAGACGGTTGGTATTCTTGTTTCATCAATTAGTTTTTCAACTTATTTCGTATCTAGAAATCTAGAAAATTGCGTACCTTGAGCATGTTATTGCGAAACATATCAATTAAGAAATATAAACCCACCCAATATGCATGTGTCAAGGGTATATTGCTGCATAAGTAATGGCAGTTGACGATTGAAAAGTTGAAGTTATCACATTTATCATTACGCCTTGTTGTTAGGTAACCGTCTTTTTCTAGTACGTTATCTGTAGTATCTTATTTTCAAGCTCAATGGGATTGTGTATATCATGTAGACGAATGAAAATAACTTCTATTAATCGATGATTCGTCGTCGATATATCTAAATGTCACATTGAATGCGTAGTAATTTTTTTTTCTTTTCGTGTATAAGATTTTGAATAAATTCTTCTTCATATGAATGCAAATATAGGTTTGCTAAAAACGGAGCACAATTTTATCCCATGATTGTTGAAAGACCTGGTCTCGGAAAATCATAGAGATATTGTCAATCAGAAACTCGAGCATCTTTTAAATGTCAACTTCAGAGTATTTGACAGTAAATCATAATATTTAGAACATAATAATTAATGACTAATGTCAAGGTAGGTATTTCTTTTTCAGTAACCTAAGAACCAAAACGCAGTCTAAACTTCTTCTAAAGCAGAAGTTACGGTGTACCACTTTTCTATATATTTTTGGATAATGCAGATTGAATAAGTCCTTTTTAAATTACATCACCATTTAAAAGAATATGATGATTTCAATTGATATAAAAACAAACATTTTAATATCTTTCAAGTTCTTTTAAAATTGAACTTCTATGCTTTTTCAATAACCTAAGAACCAAAATACAGTCAAAACTTCTTCTAATGCAAAAGTTACAGTGTACCACTTTTCTATAAATTTTTTAAGGGGTTTGGTTCTAAGTAGAACCATTCTAAACCATGGAAAAATAATCGATTTCTTTCATTTTTGAAGGAAAAAAGTCCAATGTTGTGTTTTAATTTTTGCTTTGAAATTTGATTTCTCACATATGTATTCAAGAGATGCATGTTATATTTTTTTAGGAATTCAGACGTATAGAAGAATGGTTAGGAAAAAAGACATAGTGAAAGTGTTTGTAATCTATCTGTCTCTCTGCCACGTTTGTCCGGCTCATCCCTGTGGTGAGAACCCACTCCGCAGCCTCATCAGCATATCAGTCAAAACAGGTGCGTGTTATCAGTTAATCAGTGCAAATCAGTCAAAACAGGTATGTGTTATCGGCATATCAGTCAAAACAGGTGTGTTATCAGCATATCGATCAAAACAGGTGGGTGTAATCAGCATATCAGTCAAAATAGGTGCCTGTTATCAGCATATCAGTCAAAACAGGTACGTGTTATCAGCATATCAGTCAAAACAGGTACGTGTTATCAGCAAATCAGTCAAAATAGGTCCTGGAAAATATGAGTATTTCTTGCTTTTTGCCAACCCGTGTTTCTTTGCATACTACTCACAACAGGTAGGCCTACGTGTTTTCATTATAAAACTGGTGCGTGTTAACAGAATAGCAGTCATAACAGATGTTTGTTTTCACCATATCATTCGAAACAGTTACGTGTTTACAGTTTATATTTGCATTTAATGCAGGGTTTTGGTCCTTTTCGGACGCTCCTGTCACCTTTTTATCTTTATTCATAGGTGTTATTTTGTCCTAACTGTTTTTTTTTCTTCAAATTTTGAGATAACCCACAGTAATCAAGCTCATACGTCCATTGAAATAATATTAACACAGACCGTTGCGCTATTTGATAGATACATTCTAGTACTTTTATCCGATGTTATATTATATAACGTATGGTTGCAGACTTAACGTAATTAAAAGATAAAACACTTTAAAAAGTATCTAGCAGTAATTTTTCGCAAACTTCTCATGTGCTAAAGTGCATCCATTCTTTCACAGAACATAAAAATTTAAAGAGGAAATGACTTTGGGATTAAAGTCTAGACAGTTTTGTGCTGGATTTGGAATATAACATGCATGGTAGAAAAAGTTTTTACTTTCAATGAAATATAGATTTCAAACAGTAAACAGGTGAAAATCCATTGAAGAATATAAACAAAGAGCAGACAAAACACGGATCTCTAAAGCATTAAGAGGTGGGATAAGGTGACATTAAGGAGTAAGCATCCTATGTCGACTTTTCACACCTGCTGTGTTCTCCTTATCATGACTGGACAATAGGGAAAAGTCCATACACAATCACAATTCAGTGTGTCAATGATACTGAAAAAAACGGACAAAAATGCATTTTTGTGATTTAAAAGTTTCTTTTGTTAAAAGAACCCAAACCCATAAACATGTTTTCTCAAATTATGTACATGGACAAATATATACATTTCCAACAGAGTTTGTATGATCCTCGTCAATTTTCATGATAGATCTTGGTGTCATGACATGTAAAATACGTCAGTTTGTTGCATATCTTGTTCAAATCAAGCTTACCATATTATTTATTACTTCCCTTCTTTAAGCCCTGCGACTTATACCCCTCCATTTCATTAGAAATACAAAATCATTGTTAAAAGAACCCCTCGGTGATAGTTCACATCTTGGTCGATGGAATATGTCTCGATTGTGACAAAACATTATTTGTCTTCATTAGGAAGCAAGAAATGTGTCATCCTTTATAAATATCTATAAGCCAGACGCAGAAGATGGTAACAGCTGTTTTTGGCACCGTATAGAATGGTAACATACTATCCGTAAATATTCACCTTCAAAAATTAGTGATTCTATAAATCAAGAAATCAAGCCCCCTAGGGCATCTACTCAGAAACTTGGTATAATGTGATCATTTACTATGTTTACAGGATCCGTTATTCGGAAACGAAATATCCAATTATATATATTACCTTAAGTCTTTGATGAAACTTCTGGAGATAACGAACAATTTCCAAGATCAAAAGTCCATAAAACAATACAAAATAAAAGCAGAGCAAACAAAACATCAGAGGTGGGATAAGGTGCCATGGAGGAGTGAGCATCCCCTTCCGACAGGTCACACCCGCAGTGTGCTCCTTGTCATGATCGGGAAATAACGGGAAAATCCGTCGTCAATATTAACATTACAATAAATTTTCGCTTTATTTATTATATTTTAATTTTTGTTACTTAGAATAGGATAATTTAGAATTAAGGATAATTTAAGCTATTTAGTTTTCTTAAAGTGAGTATTTGCTCAAGTTTTTGTTTTAGATGAGATGATCTTAAAATGTATATAAGGACATGGGATCTATTTTGTTTACAGTATAAAGGTATGTACAGGGTTGTTCTTCTGTAAAATATTATATTATCGTTAAATTTTTATTTCTTTTTAAGGTCATCCATTACGCTCTGTTCTTCTTGCTTTGAGGGCGATGAATGGCGTTATGTATAAAGATCTCCAGAATAACTTTCAGCGGTATGCGGGCTGTATTGGAATCGTGGATACAGGTTACTTCAAACGTTCGGCTGCTTCAGTTTCACCTTACAAGCGCACACTAGACAACGACCAGGATCATATAGAGGGATTAGATTTATTTAAAACTTGGATTAAACGGTGGGTATTTAACATTGACTATATTATCCCTATTTGTGGACCTATTTGTTTCATGTTGTTTTATGCTTTCAGTTTAAATAGGTCGCCAAATCTGTTCTTAGTATGAATTATGAAAATAATTTCAACACAAAACTTTCAGTAACAGATAAATATTTCACATATCGGTATATATTCTTTAATATTTTATCACCTGTTAGCCTTACAATTTGACTGCAAAACGTCAGTCAAAATCGGACTTAATAGTACATTGTATCTGCTTACAAAGTAATTATTTGCCAAAAATTGACTCTAAACAATGCTTTTAATACCCTTGTTAAGTCAACTTATTTGTAATTATCTTACCTCGTTTACAAATTGTTTATACGTGGATCATTCTCTTACGTACTGATTCGACTGAGAGACATAAACTTAATAAAGTGCACATCTTATAACATGAATATTTTTCTGAATAGATAAGGGGTGTTTTTTGATACACGTCATCACCTTTCCCATTAAGTTGTTTTAATGGGATAAAAGATATGGATGTAACGAATATATTATTCAAGCTCAAAAGTCAATTTAACAATACAAAATAGGAGCAGAGCATACACAGACCTCCAAAACATCTGAGGTGGGATCAGGTACAATGGAGGAGTGAGCAACCCTGCAGACCAGTCATACCCTCCGTACGCTTCTTGTCATGATCGGGAAAGAACAAAAAAATCCGTTGACAATTCAGTGTGTATATGATGACCTTACAATTAGTATCAAAAACGTCATTCAGCATTTGACCTAATGATAAATTGCATTTGCTGACAAGGTCATTGTATCGACCATAGAACTTACGAAATGATGACTTTAAACGAGAGTGCTAATATTCTTATTTCAGAAACTAGTTTGTCATTAACTAACCTCGCTTTAAAAATTCCTCATACGCATGCTCTTGCCTATGACTTTAATTTTTCTATCGTCAACGTCCCTTTCTTATGCAGCAATATACCTTCATCACCTACATACGGAATTTATATATCACAGTTGCTTCGATACGCAAGAGTATGCTTTATGTATGAACAATTTCTAAAACGAGGTGAATTACTGCCAAACAAATTGATGAAACAAAAATTTCAGCAACCTCGTTTAAAGTCATCATTTCGTAAGTTTTATGGTCGATACAATGACATTGTCATCAAATACAGTTTATCATAGAGTCATATGCTGACTGACGTTTTTCATACTAGTAATTGTTAGTCCATTATTTATACACTGAATTGACGACGGATTTTTCCGTTTTTTCCCCGATCATGTCGAGGAGCATGCACACGGCGGGTGTGACCGGTCGGCAGGGAATGCTCACTCCTCCATGGCATCTGATCCCACCTTTGATGTTTTAGAGGTCCGTGTTTGCTCTGCTCCTTTTTGTATTGTTTTTGAATACTGTTCGTTATATTCATATGCTTTATTGTCAAATTTTCTTTAACGTTTTTTTTTTCCAAATATACCATAAACTTTCTTTTCTAGTAAATATCTAAATATGTGTCGGACTCTTTTATTTTTTGTTAAAAGGAATATTTCGAATCGACATAGTAAAAATGAAAACTCTTTCTAGTTTAAGAGTTGTTTATATATCTGAATTTAGAGCTGAAATAAGCGGCGAAAGGTTTCTTCTCACGTAGGAGTTTTTGAATGAATTCTGCTTCATATAAATACAATAATGAATCGGGTAATAACAGGGATGGCTTACACGTATAATGATAAATTCCTTGTATAATTCATCAGTTTTGACCTCGTACATGTACATGAAATCCTTGTATAACTTGTTAATCGTAAATATGTATTGTGAATTCTAAATAAGAGTCGCTGATTCTTAATTCTATCTACCAGTATATGCATACGTATATGGGTTGCTGATCTAATAAAAATACATCTTTCTTGTTAATAACCGACATATTAATGAAGTTCGAATCATGAATTTGTTTGAATTGGCATATTGTATGAAGGATATAGTATAACGAATATTGTATCATGGCTGCGGTGTTTTTCCTTTGAAGTAAAGTGTACAATAACTGGAGATACACCGATGGGCGGAGCCAGCAAAAACTGTGCCGTGTAAATAAATTATTGAACACCATGACGATTTCATCATTTTAAATTACATGTATATTGAATCTGAATTACAGAATTAAATGGGCCATACAAAGGCAAAATTTTTGCAAGTTGAATAAAAATCTTTCACATAAATTACAGTGCGTATCCCATTCAAACTACGAAATGCTTTTACGGAACTCTGCAAATATTCGGTCCACCGCAACGAGAAATCAAGTTCTTGACATGAATTTCACACAGAATTATATTAAAATATTACACCTATTGTAATATAGCGTTTTAGCAGAAAATACCATCTTTGCTGTGTTCTTTGTTCATCTAGCTAGAATAAGTACAGATGTACTTCATCCACATATTTCAGAGGTATGGACCCTGACGCAGCATATTCGTAAATGCGACAGCTCTCGAATATGTCAAATGATCAACGACTACACTGTATCTTCTTTTCTTGATTTTCGAAGAACACCTGAATTTTCCTTCTTAACTTCGAATTTTTCTTCTTTGATATCCAAAGGTTTTCTTATGAATTTCATAAA
>PRKT01000304.1:305232-315306 GCA_003671525.1 Saccostrea glomerata | reverse complement strand
GGGGGGGGGTAGTGGCTAACTTTTTTCAAGACCAACTATCTTTCAATTCAAACTTTTTGGGGTTAATTTTCTTATAACACTACCCTTTGCTGAAATGTGGGGGGCCAACCTTCCTTTCAGTAAACATTTTCTATAGTAAAGGTAATGTCGGGAGAAAAAGTTTTTTATCTGGCCCCCCCGGATACTACGCCCTTGTAATATAAAGCTAATATAATCAGTTATTTATGAAATACCAATTTTTTTTCAGTTCCCGAAAATTTATAATATATCAAGGCCTTTTAATTCTGAGGTTTTTATTTCTTGGTATTTTTTCAGTACAGCAGACTAATTAGAACCGTTAATTGAGTTAATTTTTTTTAAGTATCTAGGCTTATGAATTCTTTTTTTTTTCTTCAGAAGATTAATTCGTTGCTGATTTAGTTAATAATTTTATTTTTATGAAATATCAATGCTTATGAATTCGTGGTTTTTTCTTTGCAGTAGACTAATTTGAGTCGTTAATTGAGTTAATAATTTTATTTCTATTTTACCAAAATCAACAGCAAAAAAACTAATGTCTTTTTTAACTTTATACACAACCATTTCGATAAATTGAAGTCCAGGCTTTTTGATATCATTGACAGCTGCTTTTTCAATAAATATGGAACTCTTGAATTTAATTACCTTGTCATTGTTCATTTACAAAATTATTTTCTTAATAAAAAAAAATGATTGTTCACATAAGTACTCTGAAGTTGACATTAAACAGATGCTTTTAAGTTTTGATAGAAAATATCTATGTGGTTTTTAGAGACCAGGTCTTCCAAACAATCTATTGGAATTCCCATGGGTACCAATTGCGCTCCGTTATTAGCAGACCCATCTTAGTATTCATATGAAGCAGAATCTGCGAACTCTTATGCATAAAAAGAAGAAAACACTTGAAGTGGTCTTCAACTAGACATTTAGACATATTGACGATGTCAATTAACAATGGTAATTTCCATTCTTATGTCGATCGATATATCCTTGTGAATTTGAGATGAAAGATACCGCAGAATCTGAAACATCTGTTTCATATTCGGATATTTTACTTGAAAAGAACGTTAATGGTAATCTACCAATCAAGCTCTATGATAAACGTGATGATTTTAACTTTTAAATCGTCAACTTCCCAAGTACTTATGCAGCAATATACCTTCATCACCTGCATACGAGGTTGATTCGATACGCAAGAGTATGCTCTACGTATGAGTAATTTCTAAAACGAGGTAAATTATTGACATACAGGTTGATGAAACAAGAAAATCAGCAATCTCGTATGGTCTTCTATGGTCGATACATTGACCTTGTCAACAAATACAATGTACAATTTATCATTGAGTCAAATGCTGGCTGACGTTTTTCATACTAATTTTTAGTCCATTATGTATATACTGAATTGACGACGGATTTTTCCGTTATTTCCCGATCATGACAAGGAGCACAAGGCGAGTGTGACAGGTCGATATGGCATGTTCTCTCCTCCATGGCACCTGATCCCACCTCTGACGTTTTGGAGGTCCATGTTTGCTCTGTTCCTATTTTATATTGTTTTATGGTTTTTTGACCTTGAATACTGTTCGTTATCCCCATATGTATCATCTTATGAGTATCAAGGCTGATGAATTCTGTACAGTAGACTAATTTGTGTTGTTAATTTGGTTAATAAGTTTATTTTTATGAAATATCAATGCTTATGAATTCTGGGGTTTTTTTTCTGTACAGTAGACTAATTTGATTCGTTAATTGAGTTATTAATTCTATTTTAACAGGGATTCCAGTAAGACAGATCGCTTGTCTCTTCTTAAGGAGACAGAGGTCATCATGGATAATGAACTGTCTCCATTTTCACGACAATTTGAGGAGGACTACATTGCCAATACGTGAAACACAACTTTTTGTAATTAGCTGCAATAACTTTCGCCGGTATTCAAATCAATTATCTCCATCTTTTATTTTTCTTATAGGATATGATTTTAAATAAAGGTGCTTTTCCATACTTTTCATTTTGTTTTTGTGCAACCTTCAGAAATGGATGCAAGATTACCTACTCTTTGCGAAATAAGACTGCAGAATTATATTATTCGACATTGTCCCGTGGGTTTTAGGAATGATCAATGAAAACTTCACATTCTTTATATTCTCAAAAAACCGACGATTCCTATGTTCAGTGGATTATTTCAGAAATTAATGAATTTTAAATTTTCATACGTCATGCACTATTCTCAAACTCATGAATTCAATTTATAAAGTGATTAATCAGCTTCCTCCATGTGCTTAAAGGCCTCGAATTCAGACACAAATCACCCAGCACAGTCAAACTTAATTAATGATTAGAAATGAATGAAAAATGTGAGGACAGAAATGGATGAAAGATAGATTTCATGAAAACTACAAACAAAGCAATTCTTTGAACAGGCGTGAACACAGAAATTCCAGAAGTATGATCGGGTGCCTATAAGGGGAGTAAGCGTCCCCTGTAGACCGTCACGCCCTCCGTGAGTCGTATGTATTGATCAAGTATTTGGATCATTCCATAGACAAATTTAGTACCAAAAACATAAAAGCCAAACAAGTCAGCCAAAATATGATCAAGTGATAGTTTATATTTGATATATAAGATCATCGAACGACCAAAGAATTTACAAAATGTTAACTTTAAACAAGGTTATTGAAATTCCTGTAACATCAACGTATGTGTGAGTACCCTGCATCGGTCTAAAATTGATCTAATTCATACACAAGTCCTTTATATCCCGTTATAAACTGGAGGTCGTTGACTCTGGGTGTCTGATACGGGTTGGACACCATAGAAATTTGATTCTTAAATAGTTCTTTATTATACAATCCAAATACTCGAATTAATGTTACACTCGACAAATTCTTCTTGATAGGTGACTACATTGATCGTTTATTTCAAACCTCATCATCAACAGACGAGTCTGTGGGGAATTGAAGATAACATTTATTCAAATTAAATTGATCTTAAATTTAGTTGGAGATATTTTTAATCCATTCTTTGAATAAATGCTTTCTATAATTGAAAACATCCTTGAATAAGTCTGCACAATCGATACAAACGTCCCTACATAGCAATGTAGAAGAATTAGTGTCATAACCCAGAAACCCTGTCTACAAGGATGAATGACTTTTAATCCAATTTGCATTAAACATCATTAATTGTGAATGGTGCAACTTAAGCATCGTTTTTCCTTACTAATTGTTTGGGTATTATTTGCACACTGAGTTTTCCTGTTATTTTCAATCATGACATTGAGCACATGGCGGATGTGACCAGTCGGCAGGGGATGCTCATTCCTCCATGGCACCTGATCCCACCTCTGATATTTAACGGTCCAGTTTGCTGTGCTCTTTATTTATATTGTTTAATTGGTCTCTTAGACTTGAATACTGCTCATTATTTCCCTATATTTCATTTCAACAGTTTAATTAACCCAGTCAACGGATATGAGTAATACGTACCTAGACGGGAGACTTGGACTTCATAGTTATCATCTAAAGGATACAATGATTGTTCCAATAAATGTTTACTATAAACTTTATCTTTACTTCAATAAACTTACAATGTAATCACTAATAAAGGAGAAGTTTACTTCGGACGCTCTGTGCTTTATCATATTTGAGAAGTGATGTAAAAGACGTAGTGATTCTTTAAGGACTCAATTAAGACAAGGCTCGTTGACTGTTTTTTTTCCATAAAAATAAAATCTTGAGTATTCGAACCTTCAGATTGATCCTCTATAATTTTTTGGTTAAGAATTACTCCGCCTCTACATGCAAGTACTCTGAAGTTGATATGGAAGGAAAACCGACAAAGCAGGTAACAAACAACATATATTGTCTTTGTTTGTAAAGTTTATTATTCAAATTGCATTTTAGAAGAAATGATTTTTACCTCTGCAAGTTGTATAATTCTACAATCAAAATTCTAAATCATACCGGAATGTCAGTTTTAAATTTTGTTAATTATCCAGTAACTATCAAAATGACTTTGATTTACTATACACTGTACATTTCAGTTATTTTTGAGAATGAGAAATCTACTCAGCAGCTCTATAATAATATCACGATGAAATTTTATTGTTCTAAAAGATTTTGCTAGTTTCTGAAATTGTCATATACAAATTTTAATTGCAAAATTCAAATTTTTGTAGAGGACAATAACATATAGATTAAATATTATTATCTAGTTCTGTCTTGTATGTAATCTTCTGGAGAAATACTTTTTAAAAGTAATATCGGTATGTATAATGGCAAATTCAGCAAAAAGGATAAGGATAATGAACAGTGATAAAGCTAACATTACAAACAAATAAAATCTGTACACAGAGCAAAAAACACGAACTCCAGGAAATTACTGAGATTGCATCAGGTGTCTTAAATTAGAGGCGTAAGCTTTTTTTAAACCATTCAAACTCACTGTGAGCCCTATGGTTCATGCTTTGTTGTCTAGGAACCAGATTGGCTTCCAATCAATGTATAATTTCTATTCTATTATTATTCAAAATTATTCAACAGTTTGTCAATGACAATGTCTTGTTAATCCCAGTCAAAAGCAGATCTTCAAACTTATTTGAAACTTGGTCATAATAACCTCAAATTGAGCGAAATACCAGGTATATAGAGATAACGAACAGTATTTAAGCTTAAAAGTTCATAAAACAAAACAAAATAGTAGCAGAGCAAACACAGACCTCCAATACATCAGAGGTGGGATCAGGTGTCATGGAGGAGTGAGCATCCTCTGCCGATCGGTCACACCCGCATTGTGCTGCTTGTCATGATCGGGAAATAACGGAAAAATACGACGTCAATTCAGTATGTAAATAATGGACCAACTAGTAGTATAGAAGAACGTCAGTCAGCAGTTTACTCAATGATAACTTGTATTTGCTGACAAGGTCATTGTATCGGCCATAGAAATTACGAAATTATGACTTTAAACGAGATCGCTGAAATTCTTGTTTCATCAACTTGTTTTTCAATAATTTACCTCGTTTTAGGAATTGTACATACGTAGAGAATGCTTTTGTGTATCGAATCAACTGAGAGATTTAAACTCCATAATTAGGTTATGAAGGTATATTGCTGCATAAATAATGGAAGTTGAAAATTGAAAAGTTAAGTTCATCACGTTTATCAGAGCTTGGTTGTTAGATAACCATTAACGTCTTTTTCAAGTAAAATATCCAAACTTGAAACAGATTTGTCAGACTCTGTGGAATCTTTTATCTCAAGTTCATCGGGATATATCATATCAACATTAGAACGGAAATATCCATCTTACAAAACGTGGTCGATACATGTATATCTGAATGTGAGTTTAAGGCCACAAGTGCTTTCTTCTTTCAAGACTTTGTACAAATTCTGCTTTATATGAATACAAAAATAGGTCTGCTATTAACGGGGCGCAATTGATATCCATGGGAATTCCATTGAATTGTTGGAAGACATTGTCTCCAATTCAGCGTACTTGTGTGTACAATAGAATATTTTTAACAAAATAATTTTGCAAATGACCAATGACAAGGTAGTAAATTTACGATTTCCATTTTTATTGAAAAAGCAGCTGTCAATGATATCAAAAAGCCTGAACTTTAATTCATCGTGGGGAATGGCAGTGTATAAAGTTGAAAAAATCCTAAGTTTTAAAGCTGTTGATTTTGGTAAAATCTTGTGATTTCAAATTTTCCAAAAGTTCCTGGGAATTCTTAAGTATCCACAACTGATTTACACCACTTCTCGAAAATATAAAGTTGCACAGTGCTATTGAAGTTTCTCCTTCACTATTGTTAATATTTAAGTGGGGAGTAAAGAAAACGGCTTGGTTGAACATTTACTGGAACCTGCTATGGATCTTTGTTTCTAAGGATTCTTATGAAGTTAATTTCGGAATCCAATATACATATTAAAATTCATTTTGGTTCTTTGGGATATTGAACCATTTAAAACTGACAAATGATTTTGAAGAATTTTTTCCTGTGAAAGGGAAAAATGTGTATAAGTTGGATTACCACTTGTAGAATTAAATCCAAGTTCTTTAAAAAATACAATTTATATAATGAGCCTTACAAACGAAGACAATGTTGTTACCTGCTTTGTCAGCAGGGAAAAGTACGTACTGATCTTGTAATCCATCAATTCTTTTTTCACTTCTGGATTATTGAATACAGAGGGAAATATAGTTTTCATATTGCAAATATTGACAATATAAAAACCTACCCTTCTTCTGTCTTCAATAACGCAGAAGTGAAACAAGAATTAGATAGATTACACTATCAGTACGTACTGTTCCCTGCTGACCAAGCAGGTAACAACATTGTCTTTGTTAAGCTTATTGAATTGTATTTTAGAGGAACAGGAATTTCAACTTATGGCATTTCAACCTATTTCCATACCCCCCTTTCTTCAAAACCATGTATCAGATGTATATTTTTCAAATAACCAACGATCAACATGAATTTGAATGAATATATTCCACCAAGCATCATTCTTTGCTCTTCACTAAAATATTATATCAGCAGTGAAAAAGAAAATTCAGGAATATTGTGCAAAAGTGTATTCGAGAGGTGGTGTAAATCAGATGTGGAAACTTAAAACTTCAAGAAACTTAGACAGTTTGAAATCACAAAAATTTTACCAAAATCGATAACATCAAAATGCGGTCTTCAACACTTTTCACAACAATAATCCATGATAAATTAAAACCTAAGTGTTTGACACCATGGGTAGCTGCTTTTCTCCAATAAAATTGAAACCCGTAAATTTCCTTACCTTCTCATAGGTAATTTGCAAATTATTTTGTTAAAACCACTCTGATTGTACGCCCAAGTAGTGAAGTTGATGCTAAAAAGATGCTTGAGTTTATGAATGACAATAACTATGTACGTTTTTGAGATCAGGTTCTTCCAATAATCTTTGGGAATTCACAAGGTATATAATAATTGCGCCTTATATTAGCAGAACTATTTTTGTATTCATATGAAGCAGACTTTTTTCAAAAAATTATATATGAGAAGAAGAAAACACTTGCCGTGGCCTTCAACTCGACATTTAGATATATACTGACGACGTAATATCAGTTAACAGTGGTTACATCTACTCATATGTCAACTGAATACGTCCCAGTGACCTTAATATAAAAGTCAAGATACCACAGAGTCTGACACATCTGTTTATTATTTGAATATTTTACTAGAAAAAGACCTTCATGGTAGTAATCTTACAACAAGGCTTTTTGATGATAGACGTGATAACTTCAAGCTTCCATTACTTATGTAATCAGTATACCCTTATCATCTGCAAGTACATGGGGATAATATCTTTCGATTGATTTCGATACGCAAGAGAAAACTTTAGGAAAGAACTCATTCTAAATCAAGGCAAGATATTGACAAGTAAATTGATGAAACAACGATATAACCTGTCTCGTTCAAAAATCATCATTTCGCTACAGTCGATACAATGATACCTTTGTGGCAACGCACTTTGAAAAAATTACGCACTTTGAAAAATTTTTTCAAAGTGCGTTAAAATTGGGACAAAATCAACGCACTTTGAAAATTTTTTTCAAAGTGCGTTAAATTTTGGACCAACTCAACGCACTTTGAAAAAATATTTCAAAGTGCGTTAAGAGTCTACATCAATACATTTTACCATGGAGACACTTAACGCACTTTGAAAAAAAAATAACATTTTAGTCATGGAATGATTTTATTTGTTATTTATCTTTCAAAAAACTAAGCCTAACCCTAACTTCAAAAATGAATTGATTTACTCCCGTCAAAAAGAGAAGACGGGTATAAGATCCCTCAGTCCAAATCTTTATCTTTCCAATACGTAGGTGTCGGTAACAAACAGGGGAGGGGAGCAATAAGCCTAAAAAGGGTAAGCTGCATTTTCAATATTTATACGATGTATACATGTATATCTTTCCAAAATAAGTAGGGTGGCTTAGCCCCCCTCCCCTCCCCTGGCCCTTCGCCCAGTCTAGATGTCTATGCTATACTCAAAGCATTCATATATTATGTATTTACCTAACATGTTTGACGTTGAAAACTTTTAATAATAAATGAGTTAATTAAAGCAGATGAAAACTAGTGCTAATTGTAACGGGACACACCTTTACATCTACTTACCGAAGACTAGAATAAAAAAAAAGAAGAAACGAATAAATGAACTTAAACAATGAATCGTCACTTTTCTTTTCAAGAACTTTTAATTTTGCCTTTTATTTTATCAAAACCTTAAATATTTAAAACGTCAATATCTCAGGTCCTACAGTGACTTTATCATAAAAATGTTATCAAACCAGGATCTGTTATTTATCATACCGATTATTTGAAGGGATATTTCAATCAATCTTTACAATTTTTTCAAAGTGCGTTAATATGGTTGATATTAACGCACTTTGAAAAAAAATTATTTATTTCAAAGTGCGTTAGCTTGGTCCCAAATTTTAACGCACTTTGAAAAATTTTTTCAAAGTGCGTAATTTTTCAAAGTGCGTTGTAACATACCTTGTCAGCAAATACAATCTATGATAGGGTAAAATGGTGACTAACGTTTTTCATACAAATTGTTAAGCCATTTCTACGGATTTTTCCATTTTCCCGATCATAACATGGGGTACGTGTACGTGGCGGGTGTAGCCGGTCGTCAGGGAATGCTCATTCCTCCATTGCACCTGATCCCACCTCTGATGTTTGTGGAGGTCCGTGTTTGTTCTGTCTCCGATCTGTGTTGTTTGTAAGGACCTTGAGCTTGAATACTCTGTTATCTCCATGTTTCGCATTTATACTCTTCATTTGTCTTTTAAATATAAGGAAAAAAGATTTATGAAGATCATGTGCATTTTCACTATATATATGACTAAAAGCAAGAAGGACCAAAAACAACAGGGACAGAAATCGATACCACAAAATAAAAACATCATGCCAGCGAGAGATACGACTCGCAAGGGAAAAAATACTTACAAGAAGTGATATTTGAGGATTCAAAGAGATTCTGGTCCTATATTAAACATCAAAAACAGGACTCCAGCGGCGTGTCTCCACTCAAGGGCCTGCTCCACAGTGACAGTGTCCAAGGCAGAAATCCTAAACAACCAATTCCATTCGGTTTACACAAAGGAAGACCTTACAGATATGCCATCTAAAGGAGACAGCCCACACCCTACTATGAACAACATCCGCATAGGAAGTAGTGGTGTATGTAAGATGCTGAAGGGCCTAAATATACATAAAGCAACAGGACCAGATGCAATTCCATCAAGATTCCTCCATGACTTTGCAACAGAACTAACCCCAATCATGACAAAATTGTTCCAACTTTCACTTGATACCGGAAAAGTGCCAGACATCTATAGTCCCCATATTTAAGAAAGGAGAGAGACATTTAGCCTCAAACTACCGCCCAGTCTCCTTAACTTCCATATCATGCAAGTTGTTAGAACATATTGTACACAGCCAAATCATGGATCACTATGACAGTTACCATATACTGGCAGATCAGCAACACGGTTTTAGATCAAGACGATCATGCGAGTCGCAGTTGTTGATTACAGTGGACGAGGTGGCCAAGTCACTGGCCCTTGGAGAGCAAGTAGATATAGTGCTGTTGGATTTCTCCAAGGCCCTTGACAAAGTGCCACACCAGCGCCTCCTACACAAACTGCACTTTTATGGCGTCAGAGGTAATACATGGAACTGGATCAAGGAATTCCTGGCGAAACGGACACAGCAAGTCACCTTAGAGGGTCAATCCTCTACCAGAGCTGATGTCATCTCCGCGGTTCCCCAGGGGACTGTGATTGGACCGTTACTATTTCTCACCTTCATCAATGACTTGCCGGAGCATACATCATCAGACGCAAGATTATTTGCTGACGATTGCCTGCTTTATCGGAAAATCAACACTAGAGCAGATGCCGAACAGCTCCAAAAAGATCTGAAGTCACTAGAGAAATGGGAACGAGAATGGCAAATGGAACTCCACCCCCAAAAATGCACAGTCATCCATGTCTCCAGGAAA
>PRKT01000304.1:256484-291484 GCA_003671525.1 Saccostrea glomerata | reverse complement strand
GTCTAGTTTGGAATTCAACTCTATTTCTCTTGCAATTAGGGCTGTATCAATATATCGATACGTATCGATATTCAAGAAAAATATCGTATCGAAAAGTAACTTCCAATACGTATCTGACAGACATTTTTTCTTCAAATTCTGTTTAAAAGATGGGAATTTCAATCACCAAAGATTATATTTTACTTTTTTGAAATTAAAATCTTCAATAATTATATAATTTCTAAGGGAATAAAACAGTTTTTATAATTATTACAAAATACAAAGAGAAATTTTTTTGAACATGTTGATTTTACTGTTATCAAAAGTTTTAATTGAAGTGTTTTTTTTAAAGAAAATGAGACAAGAACTTTAAAATGGGTAATAAAACACTTAATTGTTATGAAATGTATGCATTAAAATGATTTAGAAGCCTTTTCTGACGGACTTGTTTCAGAATCCAATATATCGCATATCGCTTTAAAAAATATTGTATCGTATCGTATCGAAAATTTTGGCTCAATACACAGCCCTACTTGCAATGTTAATTAAAAAAAATATTTACAAAATCTATACAAATATTTAACATGGTAACAGCACAACAATGCTATTTTCTTTAAAATTCACAGACAACACAAAAACAACACAATACATCGCAATAATATCAAAGACGACAAAATAATTACAAAAATACGATGTAAGCACACGGTTACATTTACCATGTGACTTAAACACTTGGGTCTTAAAAGTGTTTTTTGACACGAACAATGTGTCTACACTCAACTTTAATAGGACAAATCAAAAATAGTCGTATAAACAAATTAGTGTACAATATTTACGCACATATAAGAAGAGGAGATCACAAAGCAGGAAGTTGAAAGTTGTAAGAAAATACTGATAATCACAAGGAATGGTTTATCTACTGTAACTTTAGGTACCCTGTGTATCACTAGTGAGGAAAGTGTTAGGATTTCTTCTGATTGTCTTAATCATTTATAGTAGCTAGGTAAAAGATCACTGCCATGTGCTGCTAGTAACATATTGAAAAGTCATTCACCTAGAATGTTAACTGATTGGCAAATCTGTATTTGATTGCCATCCCTATTTAATACAAAATTTTCTTAAAAATGTATTAAAATTTGCTCTGTCACACCAGAAAAGTTATATAAAATTGTTAAATAAAGGACAGATGGTTTGTCATAATTTCGTTGGTTGCATGGGAAAATATGAATGTATCATTAATAATCTCACTTAGAGAGTTACTAGAAATTAATTAATTTGTAAAAAAAAAACCTAACACATGCACATACGTTTTATCTCCAATCATTTACACAGGCTTTAATCCCTTTGAAAACATGTATCAGAAATACCTAATCACTTACACAGACATACCAGTCATCCTTAATCACTTAGACACATATCATCATGAATGACCATGATCTCTAACCCTTACATCAATTATATTTTTCACTTACACATACACCATGTATATCAGCAATCTCTACTCCTTTTACCTACATATCAGTATTTTTTACTAACTCAAACACACATTTCACCAATCTCATCACTTACAAACACATACATCAGTAATCTCTAATCTCTAACCCTGAGAGATATCAGTAATTTCCATTAGCTCCACACACACATATCAGTAACACGGACACAGTATCTCGTCACACTTTAATCCACCTCATCCAGGGAGTCCGAGATGTCTTCAATATCTGGAGATCTCTGTTTAGAACTACTTGAGAAGTCTTCGGTAAACATGGACACAAACAGACTGTTAAACAAGTCCTCTGTTAGGCCCTGTTCTGGTTTACATCGCGGTTGTGACGCTGATTTCTTTAGTGAACTACTGTCTACAGAGCACCTATTTTCTTTCCTGGCCGTCACCTTTTCTTGTGGTTTAGTGTCACTTTCGTCTAGGGACTTTTTGAAGAGATTTAATTCCTCCATCATGAGGCCCATTTGCTTTTTGACCAGATCTGGTTGCACAAAGTTCTTCATACTCCTCATATCCTCACCTAAACATTTCTCAGTGTTCCTCTCACCTAATGTGTATTCCATTTCCATTATTGGTGTCATATCAACAGTCCGATTCCAAAAGGGTGTCGTACAATGATTGACAAAGAAAATAGGTGGCACAACAAAGAACATGTCAAAGTTATCTTTCCTGGTGCTGTTACCCACATCTGTGTCTGATTCTGAGGAGTCCTTGCCCTCGTCTAGTGATCCTTTAGACGACGTCGCATCCGACTCTTTAACTGAACTTCCTGCCTCTCCACTACTTCTCTCCTCACTGGGAGTTATGTCACTCGACGTTTTAGAACAATTAGACTCGATGTCCATTGTCAGTGAGTCTAAAGGCCCCTGAGAATCTAGAGGTTCCTGTGAATCTAACGGCGCCTGGGTTTCCAGAGGTGGCTGATTTTCAGCTTGACAGTCCATTCCGTCCACCTGCTCTGGTGGACACCTATCCCCCCCAGTAACAGAAGATGCCACATCGGATTCTAAAGACACCTCCATATTGGGGTCACTGGATTTTTTCCCTATTGGTTTTTTATTCTGATCCGAGTTCATTTTCTCATCTTTGTAGCATCCAATGCCATCCTCATGATCCTCACATCGAGATAGAGCATCATGAATGTCCTCAAGGGAGATAAGTCTGCTGTCACAGTCAGAAAATGTCTCCTCATCATCATAAAACAAGTAGTCACATTCCTCATCCTACGAGAAAACAGACATTCAACATCAAAAGCAAAATCACTTATTTACCTGAGATTTCTTTGCAATATTTATGTACACTATTTTTCATTGGATATAAGACATGAAAGCAGAATTACAGTAGGTGAGATGTGATACTTACAATAACAGGTGCTCCTTGACTTTGTTCAATATTGCTCTGTAGATCCATCATTTGTTGAAGTAGGACACTAGAAGCCTCGGACGTCGTAATGAAGGCTTTGTCTGACTTCAGTACCCTATTCTTTTTCCGATTTGGGAGCTGGTAGTTCATAGCCAGCTTCTTATTCCAACAGATGTTTTCCAGCCATGGCGGTTCTGTTTGTCGCTTATTACTTTTGTTTTCTTTAGCCTTGGTGTCCTTTTTAAGTAAAAAAAAAAGATATAAAATCAAACGAATCTTCTTTACGATGATTTTTTGTAGGAAAATCTTTTCATTATACTTTAAATCAAAGACACTACAGATTGGAGCATTCCTTCTGGCAAAAGTTATAAAAATCTTACACGCCACTTCCTTACAAAAATTTGTGCATTACGATATTGATTCATATGCTTTTGTCCTCAGTATCATTATCAAGTTTGAAAGCTGCGAACTAAGAAAAACTGAAAATGCATTGTCTACCTATTTAAAGCAAAATATATCATTGACTCTGTGCCTTTATTAACACTCTGATTGTGATGCCATTATTTCCGTACCTCCTGTCCGCTGTTCTGATCGTCCGAGTCCAGTAGATAGAGGTAGGAGGAGCCACTGTCCGTGTGGGAGATGGACATGTCCGAGGACGAAGAAAACGAGGTCGTGATGGACGGCAGTTGGAACGGACCCTGACAGTGGCCCTGTAGTACCTAGAGAGGGGAATAAGAAGTTATAAAACAGTGACCCTGTAGTACCTAGAGAGGGGAATAATTACAGTCATAAAACAGTGACCCTGTAGTACTTAGAGAGGGGAATAATTACAGTTATAAAATGCTGTAGTAATACATACAAGAGGAATAACTAGATTACAAAACTTTCAATCCAAGATGAACGTATTAATTGCAGTAAGTAAATTCTGTTGCTATTATATATTCACTTTATTAAATCCTTTACAAATGTACCTGTAGATTGTGTCTACCAGCCCTGGATACAGCGGTACCGTTAGTGTTAACAGGGGACGGCACAGAACTGGAGACATTGAAGCTCAGTGTGGCTGGAGAGGGACTAGCCTCCTGATAAAACCCTCCCATCACTTGAGGGTAAAATGAGGCTCCTACATTGAAAACACAAGGTCAACAAAATATTAGAACACAATCAAAAATGATCACAATACTTAAATAAGAAATTAAATTTAAAATCTAGAGATACATGTATATATGTACATTAGATATTTATGCTTTTTAACTGCACTGTTGAAATGTAACAAACAAGGACATGAGAAACTTGAAGGTTACCTATAAGGTTTGGTTTATCAATACATACCTGAGCCTAGCTGTGGGTAGTAGGGCCACATGACATTGCCGGGGGCGGGGGTCACCCTGCTGCTGACGTTACTCTGTGAGGGTTTGGTCGTACACACAGGAAGCCCCGACAGCGACGTCTTGTACTGTTCCTCATTCCTGTATGACTGGTGACCTAGTTTATTGCGTGATGGACCGCTCTGTCTGTATCCTATACTGGGGAGGGGGAACGGTGGAATCAGAATACTGCTATCTCCCCGGGAGGTCTTGCAGGGTCTGAGCATCCCTTTCTCCTGGTCAGGAGAGTGACTCCTCTTCCTTTCCTGTAAATGTTCTCCTTGTTTAGATTTCAGGATGATGGGACTCCTGTCTTGTTTAGCGTGGGCCACAAACAGGTCTTCCTGCTGCCGGGTGTGACGTAACAAGGCGTCCTGGGTGAGGGTCACGGGTTTGAATGTATCCGGACTCTCCACGGGCGGGGGAGGGGGTGGCATGGGTACAGGGACCGGGGCCCCTGGGGAAACAGTCGTGTCTTCTGTGTTATCTTCTATCTGGTGAGCAGGACTTCCAGCCACATCCTCCCTTTGTTCTTGTTCAGACAGGAGGACCTAACATATAACACAAGAAATGTTATCATCAGGGTATGTATGCATGGTATGCTTTGATGGTCATTGTTTTAGAGGTACAGTGAACTTACTTCCAGCAAAGTGCCAGGTAAGAATATTATCAGTTTGTTAAAAATTTTAATCTTCAAAGAGGATATAAATAGTGTTAGTTTTTAATCTATGGGACATCAATATCACTGTGCTTCAAGTATAAATCCATTTTAATTGTGTTTGCTGTTACTTTGTTTCACAATATAATTTTGGTGTGAAACTGAGTAGACATACACATACCTTTGTACTACTTCCAAAGCTAGGTGGTTTGGGAACTGAGATATCTACTTCAAACTCTGAATCTGATGGTTCTGTAAACAAAAGACATGCACATTATAGGATCAGAATTTACGTGGACACAAGTTATTAAAACTACTTTTTTTAACTCTGACCTATCAGTGAGCGTACCTGCAGTTGTCATGGAGATCATACACGGGGTGTCTGTTTCCTCGTTTATAACTATTTTGTTTATTATTTTATTTACCTGACCTATCAGTGAGCATCCCTGCTGTCGTCGTGGAGATAGTACACAGGGAGTCTGTTTCCTCGTTTATAACTATTTTATTTTTTCTTTTATTTACCTGACCTATCAGTAAGCGTACCTGCAGTTGTCGTAGAGATGGTACACGGGGTGTCTGTTTCCTCTTCTGATGTCGCTTTTCTCTCAGAGGAGGAGGAGTATGTTTTCTGTTGACTCATTAAGTACCTGACAACAAAGTAAGTAAGTCATGACATATAGAACAACATAAGCCCTGCGTTCACTAGGCAATCCAATCTCACACAATATTCTTCTTCATACAAAAGTACATGTTTATGAAGGACACTAAAATAGTTTTCTTGTTTACTGATTTGATCCACAATCCTTAAAAAAAAATGTTTTTAATGATCCCATCTTTCTTGTTCCTAACTTTAATTATCTTATGTTTGTAGTAGAGACAAACTTGCTTTTACTTTATCAACTTATTATTAAACTCATATATACTCATTGTCAAGAACTTTGGACTTCACTTTCAAGTCTTGTTTAAAACACCAAGAGATACCAACATGCATCTGTTTATCAGAAAACTCAGCTAGTAATGAAGTCCTCTTAGACCCTTATTGTTAGATTTGATTGAGGAGTACCTTTTGATGCTGTTGGCGTAATTAAGCTGTTCATAAGCCATAGAGGTTTCATGTTCCGGGAAGGTCTGTATAGAACTGATGCCAATAGATTCAGCAGACTGGAGAGAATCCTGTAACCAAGGGAAACAACTCATCAATTACAACTTACACATTATGGGAAAACTTTAATGTGACTTTACATGTTAAACCATTCGAATAAAAAAATATATATACAATTTAAAAGCTGTTAATAGATAAATCAGTGTAACCCAGTTATTATTGGCAAAAACTTCTATATCTGTATTACACTAGTTGTAATATTTTAAAAAATTTTTTTTTACAAATTCTGTGATTACATTATGCAAGTACTAGTTTTGTATATAGAAGACATACTGGTGATTTCCCCGCTTTCCTTTCGGTAAACTTTTCTATCTGTTGTTTACTTTTAATCATGGTTTTCTCCGATTCTTCTTCTGAAATAAAAACATACAAAAATGGTAAAAAGATCTGTTTTCCATCAAATGATTCATTTAGAGCCATTGGTCATAGTGACTAAAGTGAAAACATTTCAAATCACACAGGAAGTTATTTCATTTTCAATTCTTCAATTTTATCTAAAATACATGTATACTGTTGATCTCCAATAAGTTGTGATTTAAAAAGTATTCCTAATAAAAGTTAGCTGTAGACATGCACTAGCTTGCTCTGGCTTGTGAGTGCATTTGTACAGCCTATACGTGTCAATATTCAGGGATATAAGTTAAATAACTTCTTTATTATACAGCTAAACCTTTTCTCATTGATTCATAGTAGGGATGTCAAATCGGTCAATTTTAGTACTCGGTTACTCGGAGGTTTTTCCGATCGAGTACCCGGGTACTCGGTAAAAGTGTAACTAAATATGAACAAGTAAATTGATGACTGTAAAACATTTTAAATTCTTGTAGAAATAAAACCACGTGCTCTGATAGTTTACCCGTAAAAGTATTTCTGTTGTAACAATGATGAGAAATTTAATATAACATTTTTTTTTAAGTTCAATTTATTTATCAGATAAAGTTAACACAAGGAATAAAATCATAAGTGGTTCACAGTGTTTATGTTTTAAAAATAATAATCTGCTCCCTAATAGAAATTAAAGTAACTTTTTGTTGCGTTTGACGTCCAAGTATCGGTCGTCAGAGCTACGTATGTAGTATCAACTTGAACTTGATCAAGTTCTCCTTACAGAGCGGATTTACGATTTTCGTACACTTTTTCGATCCTAGATTTTATGATATTACTGGACGGTATTTTGTAGTTTGGTGCAACGATGGACATAAGACTTTTTAAAGCCTTTGCCTTCAACCATTTGTATTGACGTGTAATCAAACACAATATACGGCTTCTCGGAGAATTGACAAAATTATTTAATTTATTTTAACATAATTGACCTAAAACGACGTTTAGGGAAAACAAATAATTAAGGCAAACCAAAAATAAGGGTAGAAGACAGCCGAAGGTGAGAAAAGCCAGGTAACAGGAGCTTGGTCACCATAATTACTGTATAAACACTGCCACAGGCGGTAACGGTCATTTAGAGGCGTAGGAAACCCTAATTACTGTATGTACAAGTACAATGAACATTTTACGTTTTAAAACAGATTGTTTAATGCATTAATAAATAAGCTTAGAAATATTCAAAAATATACATCCGAGTAACCGAGTACCGATTTTAGTATTCGATACTCGGACTTTCGATCGAGTACCCGGTTAACCGGGTACTCATTGACATCCCTAATTCATAGTAATCATTTTTATTGAATGACTCAAAATAAATGGAAATTTTCAATATCCGTTTAATATTTAAATTACAACTGAGTAATTTCAGCATCTGTTCGTGAAGATTCAACATCAAATCGATCCAATGATAAAGCTCGGTGATAAGCTTATTGAGGTTTATAAGCACTAAATTATTTTAAATTAATAATTTTGATTTTCTGTGAAAATAGACACATGTTACCTAGATGCCACAATCCATCATTAATATTTGAAAGAAATTTGATAAAAAAAAATACCCCCTTAAAAATTTTGACAACTGTATTGACAAAAGAAAAATGGGAATAAAGCTACTGACATACACTTAGACAAGGTGTAATTAAAGGTAAATCAAAGTCTGTGTTGACCAATGATAGGTGCTGTTATAAGTGTTACCAGTCTGTGTTGACCAATGATAAGTGTTGTTATATGTGTGACCAGTCTGTGTTAACCAATGATATGTGTTGTTATAAGTGTTGACAGTCTGTATTGACCAATGATAAGTGTTGTTATAAGTGTAGAATGCTTACTTGACCAGTCTGTGTTGACCAATGATAAACTCCAGTCGGTGTGACCATGGATTAGCGAAGCTTGACCACTCGGTCTCCACAGTCAGCCAGCAGCCGTTCCTCGTCCGCAATCTGATTGGCTTACTCTTAAAGGGTGTTCCCTTGGAGACCACGACTATCAAATATCACAGTCTTATAAATAGTGAAATAAACCACACATTTCTTACTTCTAAACATGATAGTTGGATTCTCTCTACAGAACATGACAATGGTTAGGAACAATGAAAGTGTAGCTTTTTTAAATACTTCTTTGTATAGTGATATTTGAGACAGCTCAGAAGTATTCTTACTTTGTCTGTATATGTTATACAAAGTTTCCAAATCATCTTTGTGGTAAAAGTCAAAAATGGACATCCCATTCATATCCTGTGGCAGGTACCCCAGTAGGGGAATGGCACTACAAACAAAGAATACAACTTTTAAGACGCTTAGAAAGGAATTATCAAGTTAATTTTTTTAAGTCTGTAAAAAATGCAGAAAAAACCATACAAGTATTCTTTATGTGATAACTTACTTTGGATGCATGTAATTGTAACTGCAGTACATGGAATGTCTCATATAGAATGTCTGATTCTCAAGCTGAACATTCTCCACTGTAAAAAAAATTATCTCAGGATTAAGTCTGGAGGAAAAGACACAAGTACAGCACTCAATGAGCTTTAACATTACAACAGTCTCTAGTAGGAAAAGTTCAGCACTCAAAGAGCTTTAACATAACAACTGTCTCAGGTAGGAAAAGTTCAACACTCAAAGAGATTTTAACATAACAACAGTCTCAAGTACCGTATATACTCGCCTATAAGTCGGTTGTATTTATTAAGCTTATATATCAGAGGGACTGACCTCATATAATACCATTAATTTTATAGCTCGCCTATAAGTCGGACATAAAAGTTTTGGACCAGAGATTTACTCCCAAAAGTCCGACTTATAGGCGAGTATATACGGTAGGAAGTGTTCAGCACTCAAAGAGCTTTTACATTAAAACAGTCTCAAGTAGGAAAAGTTCAGCACCCAAAGAGCTTTAACATAACAACTGTCTCAAGTAGGAAAATATCAGCACTCAAAGAGCTTTAACAATACAACAGTCTCAAGTAGGAAGAGTTCAGCACTCAAAGAGCTTTAACATTACAACAGTCTCAAGTAGGAAGAGTTCAGCACTCAAGGAGCTAGGACTCTGAACTCTTTCATTCCAAACAAACATCAGTATAAATAGTTAAAAGAGGCAATGATTTCATTACATCAGACACATTTAAAACAAACCTAAATGAATTACCTTACACAGTTAAGCAATCTCAATGTACAAATGAGCCGAGATGACTTACCATTGTACAGTGACTGTAGAGGAACACACTCGAGGTGGATACTAATTCTCCCTGATTTGTCGGACTCCCCGGAGGAGGGGGAGGATCCGATCCTCTTACCCTCGGGACAATAACTGACCGTCATACTGGCCTGTACTGTGGTAAACTTGTCCGGTCGCACCAAGCTAAACCCACTGTGCTGAAGGCTTTTGTAGTTCCTATCAAGAAAAAGTAAAAAATGGCATAAAGCAAAGTTATTCATGATCTCAAATATTTAAACAATTAAATTTGTCGGTATTAAAGATAAATGTCTGACCAAATGATACAAAATGAAAAGAGTACCTTTTTAGTTTTTTTAAATTCAGAGGGAATGTCATTTATGATAATTGCATTCACAAACTTGTATCATTATGTGAAATTTGATTAAATATCTTGAACAGTTTCTCTGAATCTATGGCAAACATTGGAAGATAAGGAATAGTGAAGTCAAGGTAATATTAGATGTCCTAGTGAGAATTGCTCTCACAAATGTGTACTTGTTTATGCATTTGATAGAATTATTTTCAATAGTTTCTTTTAAACTGAGATAAACAAACAGTGAGGTCAAGGTCCTAAAGATAACCAAAAAATGAGGTCAAGGTCATAGTAAAGGTTAAGGTCATTGCATCTTTGAGACTGAGCTCACACACCTAGTGAAAGGCAGACAGATGAAAGGACTCAAGACAATGACACATACTACGTGTATATGCATTTATTCTTAGCAGGTCATGACAATGATAATAAGGCCTAAATAAATAAATACTGTGTTTCCGGTTCCCCGACCGACCCTAAAATATTCCAGCCGACCCTGAACATTTTTTCTGTCAGTGTCATAGGCCTATCCAGGAGTAACAGGGTTTCAGATTGGTGTCGGCCTCCGTCCATTTATACCGATAAAAATTCAAAAGGCAGGGGGAAAGATCAAATTTACCTGCCAAAATGGCCTGTAAAATATCCATTGATCAGACATAACGGCCTATTTACTTCTGTTTGTAAAGGACTGTCGTATATTTTTTCCCCATTCATATCCGATTATTTTTTTTTTACTTCTTTCTGCAACTGCAGATTTCATCAGTCAGCACTTTGTGGGTATTAAATCTTGACAAAAATACTTTAATATTGCTTCCAAATCCAAGTGCAAAGAGCACAAAAGTAGTGATGAATGTTTAAAACATCGAAGGATGCCATGCCTAGTTGATACATTTACCGCCATGATTGAATATGGGGTCACACTAATAACAGGAGAAGACAATGTTGCAAGGTTTTACTATAGAAAGGATTTTATTTCTTTAGTCTAGACAATTTGTAAACGTAATATATATTTAGAAAAACAAGTCTTATTTTTGGATAACTACTTTTAAAACTTGTGATCCCATGAAAGATGCACATGTAATGAAGGTGGGACTAATATCAGTAAAATACCCAATGAATGGAATTTTTTAAAAATCAATTTCCCCTTCTGTCTCAATAAAATGATGTAGTTTAAAATAAACAAAATATTATTTTTCACTTTATTAAATATTATTTTCCACTTTATTAAATTTGATAAACATTTTTGAATATTTCATGTAATTAAATGATTTTTTTAAAGTCTGACAGAAATTTGAGTAAGTTTAACTTTTCTATATTATTTTCAATAATGATAAAAATTTTGATTATAATCAATTATATCCAGCCGATTATTACCGATAATCAATTCTAATTATTTTTCCAATTTTCCTTTACTATCCGGCAATGAGAATCTGGTAAAAATGACTTAAAATAATAGAAAAATAGAATATTAGAAAAGTTACGGAAACCAATTAAGTTACACTTGTTCAGTATTTAACTTCTTATGTCATTTACCTGACTTAATTTAATCATGCAATGAAAGAATTTTTAAGGAAATTGTAAACAGTATTTTCAACTATAACTTTGCTTGTTAAAATGATAAATGTTGAACGGACCCCACACTATTAATTGGCCTACACATGTATAATTTTAAGAAGTGTAGGACAAAATGACCGCTAACTTTTCTGGTAAATACCGGTATTCCAGATGTCCTATAGTTGCAAATCAATATGAACCCCCTAATTAATTATTCTAGTTTTACAATTAGAAATTCTAATCTGAATCACTTCCCTGTTAGAAAAACGCTTATCATACATAGGCACATTAATCAGAAATATTTTGTATGTTATTTCTCAAGAGGAAAAGGCAGCGTGCTTGCGAATAAAATGTTTAAATAAAATAAAATATTTTCCCTACCTACCTACCCTATTTTTTCTCAGAGTGGAATAGGAAACACACTATTTATTTATCTTGGCCTAACCACTGTTCTAAATCAACATTTTTTTCAATGGGTAAGGCCAATTACAAGCGATGACGCACACTGTTATTTTTTTTTTTTTATCTTATTCATTAAATATTCCCAATGGAAGAACAATCATTCTTATTGTGAGCAAAACAATCCAAAATTTGATTTTGAATTTATTTTTTAACTGGATTAGTTTTGTGTTATTTTATGGTCTGTGAAGAATCTAGAAAGAAGAAAAAATCAATAATATTCTATTTTTAACCACATTGATTGCAGTTGTCTTTGTTTTCCAGATTTACTGATTTTGATGACATCTTACTGTTACGTAGATGTTTATACTCGCCTTATCCTAAAAAAGAACTTCTTCCTAATTTGGCTAGATTTCTCCCCAGACTTGCACTCAACAGCAGAATCTACAATTTATGGAGGAAAAATTACTCAACAGCAAAATCTACAATATATGGAGGAAAAATAAAATGCTTATCCAACAAATTCTACATTTCTATTTTCCACTCATTTATTGTTTACTTGGCTACATCTGATTCTAAGAGTTACGTATCTCAGGGTGATTATACTGACCCTCGCAGTCTGTCATCTGAGCCTGCTCGACCGAGTCCACATTCAAACTCGTATTGACCGTCACGATGTCCTTCTTGTGAACAAAATGAGTCAGGCATCTATTGATCCAGCTGTCCTGTAATGATCACGGATTTCAGTATTAATCATACTAATTATTTCTAATCATAGAAATGTTTATTATTTTTCAGGTTCTAGCAATTACTGATTAAACAAACTTAAGGGACATGGGTCCTGAGAGTGTCTACATTGGCTGATACTGGGAGTTGTCACATCAAAGTAATTCTGTAAGTGTAATTTTTCAAAACGGTCATTATTCAAAGGACAAACAATTTCTGTTTAATTCATGAGAAGAAAATTATGCAGCTTTCTTATATTGCAACCATGGGTTTTCGATGTACTATAAGTACCGGTATATTGGAATCAAATTTTGTTCAAGTGAATTTTGAATTCCAAGAATTCCATAGCATCATGTAGAACAAATCTCTAGAAATGTACAAAGAAGTCAGATGTATTTTTGGAGGTCCTTTGGTGATTCATGTTAATCTTCTTAGTCCAAATTATGTTTGTACTATGATAAACCATAGAAATACTTTTTTTCACATGTCATTCATAAACACTCTAAACTGTCATACATTTTCCATGGCAGTAGTGCGACAGGGGGTAAGAAGTTTGTTACAGGACCAACACAATATCTAGTCCATGGAGAACCCTGACTTAAAGACAGCTATCACATGATTTGTTCTCTTTTTTTTTCCTTTAGAAAACTTGTCATAAACTTGGGAAAACAGAAGCAGTTCATGCAACTGTGCTTAGATTGATTGTATGTCATTTAACGTCCCATTAAAGAATTTTTTTACTCATGTAGAGTCATCACCATATACCGTGGTAACTGTGAAGGGCTTCAATTTTGACCTTTATTCTGCACTCAGGGCCATTGAGCATTGTAGTATCTTTATCTTGCCAATACCTGCTGTGAAACGGAACATTGGTTTTTAAGGTCTTGTCCAAAGGACCCGCAACTTCCACCTTAAGTGCCAAGCGCACAGCGAAGGAACAGTTGCTACTCATTTTTTTTTTTACTTAGGTCAGTTGCGGCCGAGACTCACGACCTCCCGATCACAAAGCAGAATTCTACCTAGTGAGCTACCTTGAATGGTCAACTGTGCTTAGAAATGTTATTGTACACACGTACAAACTTTTCATGTAAGACTGCATTTTAAGGAAATGTCTCCTTGAAATTTTTCAAATAAATTTCATTCAACTGAAGAAGACCTATTCAACTGCTTTAGACTGACATAACAGCAATTTTTTCCTACCAATTTGGAATGGGTAAGGTACTGATTCAATTGGGAAAAATACTAACGGGAATTTCTGTCATGTAAACAAATAAAACATTTCATGTTTACTCAATATTTCATGACCTACTAATTCAGTAAATTCACGCTACAAAGAATAATCAACAAGTATCGTTGTTTAACTTATTAATGCCCCTTGTTCTCTTGTTTTCACGCTTTCAATTTGGCAAAAATGTAAGACACTAGTGTGACCATGCTGTCAACAACACGTTTCCCAACATATTACCACTAAACTCTACTTTCAGTTAAAGAGGAAGTTATATATTTATTTAACTCAAACATTTCATATTAAAAAGATTTTTTTTTTTAATTGAGGAGAATTTATGTTTTTTGGCATTGGGAATGGTACTTTTATTGGTACCAGTTTTATAAGGAAAACAAACTCTGCATAATCATGCCTGTTCATGTGTCATAAGCAATTCAGATGTAACAGTCAAAAAAAGTTAATGGTATCTCCAACCATCATTTTCACATCAAGTTTTTCTTTATTCATAAAGATAAAAAAGAGAGATTTTCTTAAATAATATCTATGACATAATTAGTGACTTAACATGGCTGGAGACACAATTCTGTCTCCATGGAGATTGTCTATAACTGAAGACAGCTGCATAGCAATTATCTTATCATATTACATCCCACTTAGTAAAAGAAAGGTGATAATTGATTATCATTTTCTAGACTCTAACATTTTTACTCTAAAAAGTATCATTTTGCTTATTGAAATTTTTTACTTAAGGACAGACGAGACGTTCTTCAATAATATACAATTTTTTCCAATATTTTGTCATTGAAGAATTACTACTTATGTTTACTCACAAAAAATTAAGGTACCTTACCAGGCATTGTACGAGATACCAGAGTATGGCATTTCTTATATAATACTTTATAAAAAAAACTCAATTCCCCAAAATCACATTTTTAGTGTTTCAAATTTTTAAAAACAATTAGAAAGCGGTTTAGAAATCAAAAAGTAATAAACATTTTGTATATTTTTCATACATTATGAAGATATAAAAAACAGAAATTTGGGGAACGTATCGTCTGATCTTAAAGCGACAGTACGGCTGCAAATTGGTTGCTTTTTCATTCAAATTTACCCCTTATTTCATTGAGGAGTTTGAAAAAAATGAATACTCTCATCTCATACAAAATTAATGTAATTAGAATCTGTCGGAAAATCAAGTGTCGTACAACTTATAACTGTTCACTTGTAACACGTGGATTCTAAAATGACACGTGCCTACACTGTTGGCTTCACAATTATAATGGAATATGAGGTAAAAGCAATTCTCAAAATATCATAATTCTCCAATAAATTAACAATAGTTAACATTTTAGACGGCATTCATACGAATTTAACATAATGAATTAGAAATGTTTATATTTTGTGTACTGGGGTCCAGGAAAGGAAAATCCACCAAATCATACATTATTGTGGCAAAATTTCAAACAAAATATTTTTCTGCAGTTCCATTACAATTTGCACTTCAAATGGCAATAATTTTTATATTCTAATAGGTGCATTTTTATGTTGAGTTTACACTGATTTTTTTTTCTTTGAACATCTCTGGTGGATATCTCAGAGACTATTGAGAAAAGACTTACTGGTGGGTATCCCAGTACTTTAGTGATGTTGTCACACTGAGACACTACTGAGAAAAGACTTACTGGTGGGTATCCCAGTACTTTAGTGATGTTTCCTGACACACTTAGAATGGACAGATCATTGACAGTTAGAACCACTTGAATGGTGTCCTGGAAGAGAAACATACATTCTTAAGATGATAATCATGCCAAAGAAGATTTAAGTGCAGCAAAAAATCTCAAAATTTTTTTTTTCAATCAGTATAGAGATATTTAAGAAATGAAGCTTATTTTAGCCTATGTTATATGACCTTTCTTACCTCGGATCTCAGAACCTGTGTGTTCAATTGGTTATCTTTGTCAAAGAGAGAATTGTCCAGTTCTTCTATCAGTGCATCACTATTAGAAAAATTACTTTTATCTTTCTCCTCTGAAAAATAAAGAATATGTGGTATCATTAAACTAGGAATTTGTCCTATAGGACAAGAATGCCCTGCCCAAGGTTCATAAATATGCAACATGAAATTCAAATAAGTGCCTAGAAAAATTTCTTGAATAGATTCTTTAAAACCGAGTATGATGCACAAAAAGTAGTAAAATCATAGGTCTTTGGGAAGGTCAAGGTAACAATAAAGTGAATGGCCACAGAGTATGGAAGGAAGAATATCATGTCAACCTTGATACCAAAATCTTTCTATTCCTTATGTTTGATGTGCATTCCTAGGGTGAAGGTATTAATTAGGGCACATACTACATCATACATTAATGTCCCGTTCACATGGAGAGTTTAATTTGCAGATAATTAATAAGGAGTGAAATAATGCAAATTAAATTGCATACACAACAACTACAGCAATGTATATTAATGCGAATTAAAATTTTATTTCTGGAATAAGGCTATTCATTAAGGCTTTTATGACGTCATTTGTAAATCACGTCATGTATACAGAGTAGATCCATCTGACATATTTGTTCCTTGTGACTGTTTACATTCAAGTGATTCACATAATTTCCTTTATTCTTAAACCAAAAATAGCACATCTACCTAAATCTAATCATGGCCTGTGACTTAATTCTGGCCTTACGCATGCGTCAAAATTTAAAATTAATGGAATAAGCTTTGCAAACCATTAACATGGAGCTAATGCGCAGTAAATTAATTCGAATGAAACTAATTTGCATTGAATTCTCTGCGTGAATGTTGTTCCAATGCGCAGTAACTTACTTTTAATTGCATTAAAATCTCCATGTGAACAGGGCATTAAAGCAACTCAGAATCATAATATTACATATCTTTTCTGTGTTCCTAAATTAACTGTTTTGTAGTAAATTAAATATAAAGTTTTCTGATGGCATTAATTTACCATGTTACTTTTGACAAAAAATCTAAGGAGATGTAATATCAATGTTGTCCAAGTTTCTACAGTTAATCAAGGCATTCCAAAAACTGGTTTATGTTTAGTCTATTTATTTATTTTTTAAAAACGCAATTTCATTCACACTGAATTATTTCTTGATTCATTGATTAATGACAATATTTCCTGACATTTTCAATGAAATCAAATAAATTAACACTTTATCAACATCTGACATTCATAAAACTTTTTTGATTTTATTAAATTCAAAAACATTCATCAAACAGATGTTCAGAATCTTGTCAAATACCTCTCATGACATCTGATGTAATACAAAGCAGACAATTCTTGTTGATTAGTGATCTTGTGATATTCTTCTATCTTGGATTTTTTTAATAATCTCGATTATGTAGTGTCGGGTAAATAGTGTTGCTATTTGTAGACACCTATTTGAATTATTTTGTGACTACTGAGGACTACCTTTAGTAATCTTGATTAAGTAGTGTTGGGTTAATAGTGTTGCTATTTGTAGACACCTGCACTAGGCCCAAGCCAGTCGGTATTTGAATTATTTTGTGACTTTCTACTGAGGACTACCTTGGATTTTTTTTTAAAAATATCGATTACAAAGTGTCAGCTAAATAGTGTTGCTATTTGTAGACACCTATTTGAATTATTTTGTGACTACTGAGGACTACCTTGGATTTTTTTTAATAATCTCAATTACGTAGTGTTGGGTGAAGAGTGTCGCTATTTGTAGACACCTGCACTACCCCCCAGCGAGTCAGTGTATGAATTATTTTGTGACTACTGAGGACTACCTTGGATTTTTTTTAATAATCTCAATTACGTAGTGTTGGGTAAATAGTGTTGCTATTTGTAGACACCTACACTAGGCCTAAGCCAGTCCGTATTTGAATTATTTTGTGACAACTGAGGACTACCTTGGATTTTTTGGAGACTCCCTATGACGTGCTCTAGCGCTCCTAACGTCCCCATCTTCCCTTTCCTCCCTGAGGCGGGGGGCACCATTGCTTTAAGCTGCCGTAGATACTGTTTGACTCGGGCTTTCCGCTTTTCCTTGTGTGTCATTTCACTGCTGTAATCACAATAACAGTATTATTGTCACATAGCCAAATATTGAACCACTGAACAGATAGACATACAAAAATACAAGGGATTTTTAGTAACATTAAGAAATTTTAAAATAAAATACGGTATTTTAAAAGGAGGATTGGTACCTGAATAAATGATTTTTAGTAAAATTAAGATTACAACTTTGTCGTATTTTTTGTTTTATGAGAATTGGTTCCTGTAAAATACGTAATTTTTAGAAATATCATTAAGATAATAAAAATAACAGTGTTGTATAGTTGTTTAACTAGAATTGTTACCTGTATAACACATAATTTTTAGTAATATTATTAAAATAACTGAAATAATGTGTTGTTTTGTTTATTTAAGGAATGTTTTTCAGATTTGTGTGAGTTATTGGTGTGTGAATCACACAGACTTGTCACGTAGGCATATTTCATGAAGCGTGCTAGAGCTTCATGAAAAATATGCCTATGTGCAAGTCTGTGTGATTCACACACCAATAATTCACACTAAACTGAAAAACATTCCTTATATTTACATTTTACATGTTTGGAATCAACTAAAATATGCTAAGTATTTGAATTTCTCGCTGCCCTATATCGTTGCATTTTTACTAATGTCGCCGCAGCCTCATTGTGACGTCACGTTAACGCACGTTTCTCCGTGTATATTTCTACGCGTGAGTATACACGAAAATGGTTTTCAAATCAATTTCACAGTTGGCTTACTAGAAAAACACAGCGAATGTAAATATTGAGTATTGTTAACTGTATATAAATGATTGTTACCTGTATATATATATGATACAGTAAAACTCATTAAATACCAACGCGGATATTGCTAATTTACGGATATAGCAAAGTCATCTTGGATACCCATCTATATAAACTTAATGAATTTCTTATATGTTTAGAGAGAATTACTGATATAGCAAAGTAATTTTATAGGTCCCAGGGACTTTGTAATAACCGCTTTTTGCTGTCATTACCTGCAGCCACTGGTAGAGGGCTGGTCCTCGAATGTGTCACTGCCACTCAGCGACATACTGAAGCTGCTACTACTGTCTATAAATGATTGTAACCTGTCTATAAATGATCGTTACCTGCAGCCACTTGTAGAGGGCTGGTCCTCGAATGTGTCACTGCCACTCAGCGACATACTGAAGCTGCTACTACTGTCTTGCATTCTGTCAAAGAAACAACAAAATCTCATCATTTTCATCTCACCCGTTTACATCCGTAACAAATCCAAACAATACCACTGTAAAAACACAACCTCTCTGTATATATCCCTAACAGGAAGTCATCCGATTCCTGCAACCATGCCATCACACAAATATCGTACCAAATCCAAACAGGGTTTATTACACACCCACGATTCTGGGCCCATGAGAATTTCTAGAAAGCTCCGTCTTAAATGAATCTTTTAAATCAATACACTCACTAGAACTCAGGGGGAATGATCTCACTCTCATTCTAACCTTCCTTAAAACTTAAATGAAATGTCAAAGCCAAGAGATATATGTCCTGCGTCAGCTGCTTCTTATAAGAACTGTCTCCTCTAACAATGGGTTTTTCCAATCTAATACAACTTGGGTTCTGATTAAAGCATTTTTTAATTTTAATTACCACTTTGTTAACCTTCTTGAAGTACTTTTTCACAATTGTGATTCCTGCACAAACACTCTTACACGAGCTTGTATTGTTATTTGGACACATTTATAAATAGAAATTTTTTTATCATTAGAAATTATATATATTTTTTTTTTACACAAATGAAATAAACAAGATACCCAGGGGCCACATCGCTCACTTTTGCAACTGGCTAGGTAAAAGCAAAAATCAATTTAGTATTGAAGAGTTTAACAAATATATAAAACTGGGTTCTGAGGAGGGTGTATTTGAACAAACTAAAATCTACACTTCCTAAGGATGCTTTTAAACTAATATGACACATAGTGGAGTGGTATCTATGACCAGCTATGGCTTTGCTGTTCCTGGGAAGAAGATTTTTCCTATGTACTCCTATGTAAAATTTTTGATCCCCAATGTGCCCCAATCCTACCCAAGGGGGTCATGATTTGAATAAACATAAATCTACATTTATTCAACATAGGAATGCTTCAAAATAATTATAGCCAATCATGGGTTTCCTGTTTTTGAGAAGAAGAAAAATTCTCATGTATTCCTATGCTTAACTTTGATACCCATTGTGGCCCCATCCTACCCTGGGACATAATTAAAAAATTTGAATCTTTACTACCAGAGGATGCTTCCTCATGAGTTTCATCTTTCCTGGCCCAGTGGTTCTTTAGAATACAATTTTTAAATTTTTTTTCTATGTATTCCTATGTTAAAATTTTGATACACAATTGTGGGCTCATCTTACCCTCAGGGGTCATGCCTTGAACAAACATGAATCTACACTACATGAGGATGCTTCCACAAGAGTTTCAGCTTTCCTGGCCCAGTGGTTCTTGAGAAGAAGATTTTTAGAGATTCTCCCTATGTATTCCTATGTAAAACTTTGATACCCCATTGTGGCCCCATATTACCCCAAGGGGTCATGCCTTGAACAACCTGAATCTACAATACATGAGGATGCTTCAACATGAGTTTCAGCTTTACTGGCCCAGTGGTTCTTGAGATTTTCCCTATGTATTCCTATGTAAAACTTTGATACCTCATTGTGGCCCCATCCTACCCCAAGGGGTCATGCCTTGAGCAACCTGAATCTACAATACATGAGGATGCTTCCACATGAGTTTCAGCTTTACTGGCCAAGTGGTTCTTGAGATTTTTCCTATGTATTCCTATGTTAAACTTTGATACTCTATTGTGGCCCCACCCTACCCCCTGGGGTCATAATTTGAACAAATTTGAATCTACACTACATGAGGATGCTTCCACCTGATTTCAGCTTTACTGGCCCAGTGGTTCTTGAGAAAAAGATTTTTGAAATATGTCATTAATTTTTCACCAATTCATAATATCCTACCCCAAGGGGTCATGCCTTGAGCAACCTGAATCTACAATACATGAGGATGCTTCCACATGAGTTTCAGCTTTACTGGCCAAGTGGTTCTTGAGATTTTTCCTATGTATTCCTATGTTAAACTTTGATACTCTATTGTGGCCCCACCCTACCCCCTGGGGTCATAATTTGAACAAATTTGAATCTACACTACATGAGGATGCTTCCACCTGATTTCAGCTTTACTGGCCCAGTGGTTCTTGAGAAAAAGATTTTTGAAAAATGTCATTTATTTTTCACCAATTCATAATATCTCCCCTTGGAAAAGGGTGTGGCCCTTCATTTGAACAAACTTGAATTCCCTTTACCCAAAGATACGTTGTGCCAAGTTTGGTTGAAATTGGCCCAGTGGTTCTTGAGAAGAAGATTAAAATGTGAAAAGTTTACAACAATGACGACAACGACAGGCAACGAACAAATTATGATCAGGAAAGCTCACTTGGGGCTCAGGTGAGCTAAAAATGGATCTAAGACTAAGTTTTGTCCATTGTGTTTAATGTGGATAAGTGATAAGTGATAATTTGAAACAAGCTCTTGTTATTTAATAAATAAATACTGTATGCAGGGAAATTTTCGCCCCCGTTTTATTTTCGTTTTATTTTCAACAACCTGGGATATGTCGACGTCCGTCCGCAGTCCTGGCATTGTTTACTATATAAACTAGAAAACTGACCATTCAGCGAGGGCCCCGCCACGGGGTAGAATTATAAGGGTGCAGCTTACGGAATGATTAAAAAATGTACGAAGAATAAGCAACAGCAACTGTATTCTTAATATTTCAAGATAATTCCTGAATATTAAAAAACCCGGAAAATAATATCTGTGTATTTACATTAGGCAGTGAAGAACAGCTTAACATTGAAATGTATATTTAAACAATAATGAAGCTTATGTTTTATAAAATGCCAGCCTTCAATGAATGCAAATATCATGAAGGCTTGACCCTAACTTCAAAACAAACAGCAGTTGCAGACAAAGGTTTTCATTAATCTTTAAGTGACAGATAAAGAAAAGCCTACTAAATTTTCTGCAGCAGGCTAGATAATTAATCCCAAGGGATTAATTGTACCTCTCATCATTTTCTTCTAAAGTTACAATAAGAACTTTTTCAGTATTAATGATAGAATGGGATTTTTATACAACTACCTTAAAAATTAATAATATTCTTGAATTTACATAAAGGGAATAAAGTAAAAATAAAAAATATATCTTCTTTAATCTATTTCTCGTTTTTAGAATTCAATGAAATTATAACTATTTAAACAAAAATAAAGAATAAACATTTATATTTAAATTCACATTTCAGAGTGTTCACAGCATTCCAAATTGACCTAACTTCATTTGCAGACAGAGGTGGTAATTAATCTCAATGTGACAGATAAAGATAATGCTTTGGATTTTCTTCAGGAGGAGAGCATTCAGTTTACAATGGGAACATCTTCAGAAGTTATCTCTCTTTGCCAATGCATTTTATATAAAGTTAAAGAATCTACCCCACCACCCCAGCTCCAAAGCAGGGGACATAGAGAAACAAACTTAGTATCAAAATATGTCTTTCTGCCTATTGAACTACCATACCAAATTTGATCTATATTGGGCAACCATAAAAAAAGTTATTAGAAAAAAACAAAATTTGTGGACGGAAGAATGACAGATGGACAGACAGACAGACAGACGGACAGACAGAGTGATTACTATAGGGCACCCGCAAATCCTTGCGGGGCCCTAATGATTTGCAAAAACTCTGATATGTCAACCTCAGTAATGTCGACTACGCAGCTTATGTTGATGTATATTCAGTCCCAAGAGCAAAATTTATCTGGTATATGTTGACATCGGGGCAATTTTCTGCTCCACTTAACCTATTTGCTTCAGCTGGTCGCTCGTCACGCACAGACGACTCTGTTTATCTCGATGTCGTCAGAAATTCACACCTTTCACACCCATGTTTTGACTCCATACTGCTTCTGTAGAAATGTTTTGTAGAGGAATCCCAAGCCCCCTCGGTGTCTCTGAGACGTTAATTGTTTAATGTTCAGCTTGGGTATACCGTAATATCATTGATAAATCTTCTCGATATGCGTAAATGTATAAACCTTTTTCTTAAATGTCGAAATCTAACGCATTTCATGTCCTGTTATGAACTTATGACAAAGCTAGTTGCACGCAGATCGAATGCTTGATGGAAAACCGTTTGTAGTAAAATGAGAAGATTTCGATTTAAAAAAAAAAACATTTCATAAATTACATTTGTGAATAACTTCTTATTAGATTTTCTAATAAATATAGAGGGATAGCTGAAACAAACTGTCTATTGAAGACATGTAGGTACTTACACGTCTGTTCAGTTTAGGTCTATGGTTTTTGTGAAGAAGTTGATTTTTTGTTGTATATATTATTTTAATTTTGTTAGAATGGGGTTCCATACATTTGAGTCTGTTTTGCCATGAGTATATAAAGGGACCGGTTTTGTCGGGGTGGTCAGATCTAGTTTGGTGTCCGGTAGCGTGACCAGCCGGAGGTGTGCCACGTTTGCTGTTTCCCCTGCATGATTATACAAGTGGCGAATTTTTTCGGTGAGATATAGCACCAAATGTTAACGGGTAGCCATATAACTTGCCAGGAGGATTATTGAAGCGTGTTTGTGCAGTTCTAGCCGGTAAGAGTGTTCGAATAATGTATAGTGGGTTTGCAGTTATAAATTTCCGGTTTCAGTTGTATTTTAGGTTAGGTTTTTGTAAATATAAATTACTTTCAGTGCGTAAGGGGCTTGGAGACGAGTTTTGATGTATGGGCGTACTGAGGGTGGTTTGACGAGGTTTGAGGCTTATTGACGAGTGTGTCTTATCCAAGGTCGACACTGTTAAGGGCGTGGTAGGATAACCGGATCGGGAGGCTAAGACCCGGGGCTCTGCCAGTTAGGAACTACTATTTTGTGGACCATGGAACTTGGTGTGACGTTGACGTTACCTGTATGGCGAAAGCGCCATGGTGCATTTTCTAGGACACGTTTCGCTGACCTGTTTTGTGAACCAGAACTTTGAGTAACTTTCAGTAGTAAATAACAGAACACGTTTACATTTGAAAAGATATTATTTTTATTTGAAGTTAATTGAGCTTTTTCGAAATATTAATTGAAAAGACTGAATTAAGTTGGTGAATTTTACCTTTTTGATTTAAAATCTGATAATTATTGACTCAGCATTGTAGGATGTAATATTTAACTTTATTATTATGTAAAGTATCAGAAGTGGTTTAAGCTAAGTTAACTGTTCATATCTATTTCCATTTCCGGTGTGTGAGCTGGTATGGAAGCGTGAGTGAGAGAAATTGAATATAACTTGTTTTTTTTTTTTATTTGTGTTAATAAACTTATTTGTTATTTCTGATTGATATTGTTTTTCCTTCTCAACTCTACAAAATCCAAAAGAACTCATGACAGTTTTATTATGCAGTTAAATTAAGGATGTCGAGTCTCAACTCTTATATCTCGACACCTCGAACATCTCAACATTTTTAAGGTCTTTATTACAATAAGAATTCTAATGTCACAATGTACATGATGTAAGTCTGGAGTAAAACAACCACCAAAGCATTTTTATTAAACAGGTTAAAAACAAAGACGAATATCCGTACCTAAGATAGTAATACCAGGTTATACTTGAATGTAAAACCAAATCAAGTTCAATAATGTCTAAAAATGAGCAAAAAAGCAGAGTTAGGTGCTAATGCACAGCTCAGTCTTCATTTCTGGTTTTAGTAAAGCGTTTATAAAGAAGCATATGCTACTTAATAAATATCATAATATATACTGTAAACCAACTATAATTCACGTCATCTTTTATACCCGGTTTGTCCATTTGAAATCAATCTGCAATGATTAATTTTCGCGACAGGGGAGACATTCCTTTCAAATGCTAAGCAATATTATTGGTTCGCGTCGATTAATATTTGCAAGTTTAAGTCTGTCGCGAGTTTCGCGAATATTTCTTGCACACGAATAAAATTTGGTTTACAGTATTAGTAAAAGAGAGGTCATGCAAATGACCAAGTACATCTATGTTTATGTGTAACTAGGAAAATCCCCTAATTTACAACAAGCTGTACACAGACTGGGGTCTACACATTGGCCTCACCATTCCGTCTATAAAACTTAGAGCTTTGGAGTTTGTGTGGAACAGCCAAGGCTGATTTAAATCCTTGCCTTGTATCAATGAAAAGAACAGTGTTAAAAACATATGATAATTAACTCAATATATGAGAGTCTTGAATTCTTTTTGGGTACGCTAATCGGCAAAATAGAACATACAAACCTTCTGTCTTCCAGAAATATACCCGGTAGTCCTGATTTGGTACACAGCCTTGCTTGGTAAACCTAACGCTTCACACAAACTATTCATTATCTTCTCGTTTATATCTAACCAAATTACAGAACTGCTCATTGTTTAGTTCATCAATTTCTAATTTTCGATAAACTGGTGAATCTTTTTCATTGCCAACACTCATCTACAATAAAAGTCATTGTCCTCCTCCAGAGAGGCAAGCAATAACAAAGTTTGCGCCATTTTGATTGACAATCACAGAGAAGAAATACTCACTTTGATTTGCTTATTTCAATTTTTATCCAATAAAAAGTGAAATTCCAGTATGTTTTACACATACATGTAAACATTCAGCTCGTTAAACAGAACGTGATGTTGTTAACTTGTAAACACACTTCTAGGTTTACACATAGACGTACACAGTCAAATCCCAAACCTCTTTATTATCAAACTTTTCCCCCACTTATCAATGCAAATTTAATTCCATATACTCGTCTATGACTTGATACTTTTGTAATCAATGAGAATTCTACACACAATGAAGCATGCAACTAAATGAGTTGCATACATGCAGCATGGAATTAGCTTTACTGTCCATAAATATGAGCTTTGTCTATGTAATGTGCAAATCGTGCTGAAAATGTTATCATAATTGTCTACATATTATTTTTTTTATTCCTGAATAAGAACATGGAATGGTCTAACAGCACACATCTCAAAGATCAGGCTTATATCAGAGAATACAAGAGCATTCAAAAAAGAAATAAATCGATCAGGAAGGCGTAAAATAATCCTAGTTTATCCTTATTTTCATAATAAACTTTAATTACCCCTATTGTGCCCCTACCCTATCCCAGTGTGTCATGATTGGAACTTCACGACTCTTTCAAACAAGTTTCATTTCTTCTGGCCCACAGGTTCCAGAGAAGATTTTTACAGGATTACTCCTTTTTAAATCACTTGAGCTTTCAGCTCAATATTTAGATGACTTAAGCTTAAGTTTCTGCTTAACCGGTATTTTTTAGATCATTTGAGCTGAAAGCTCAAAAGAAGCTCAAAAGAGCTGAGAACTAAACACCTGATAAGCTACACTGAAATCTTTTGTTGTACAAAATATGTGCACAGTCTCATTCTTTAGGGATAGTTGCATGCTTCAGGCTATATGTACAACTCACACCTTTAGTCCTTATTACAAAATGTGCAATCTATGATCAAAATAAAAACAAAATCTATCTATCCACATCATGTAACAAATTACAAGAGGTGCCTTTTCCTCAAAACTTTGCAAAGCAGCAAAGCATGTTAATAAAATAAATTATGTTTTATACTCACTTAGATCTCTAGGTCCAACATAAACTACAATATTATGTAAATTCTCAATGATAGAAAATTAGGCTATAATTCACAAAGGTATAGTTGGATCTTTAAGTTATGTCATTAGATTTGGCATGGAAGGTTCCCCCAAGTGAGAAACTTTAATTATAACACCACATCAGTACATGGAGTTTATAGTGACCGTCTCCCCTGGCAGAGTACTTGAAATAATTAGTTCCCCTGACAAATCTCTATAGTTATATCACTACATGGAATGGCTATTTTCCCTGGAAAAAGATATTCTCTATAAATATTAGTAGATGTACATGGCATCAATACTGTAAAATCACATATTTTTGTGGGGTCAAATTTTCGTCGTTTGAAGAAAAAACTCTTGGTTCGTGGGGATTTGATTTTGTGGATGTAGAATTGTTGCGTTGTTATGTATGTCACATTTTACATTTTGTGGTGGACATGAATTCGTAGGTCTCCTCACACCTCGAAAACAATGAAAATTAAACCCCCACGAAAATTTGTAATTTCATAGTTGTTGCCCCTGGCAGATCTGATTTTTACAGATATATCACAACATGGAATGGATAGGTTCACCTGGCAGATCTAATCTTTATAGATATATCACTACACGGAATGTTAAGTAAGTTGCTGCTAGTTGCCAGTGGTAGATTTCAATAGCCATACCAAACTAAAAATGTTTTAATATTAATGTAGGACCAACAGATACAGAGATTGATAGGTCATTTGTGTGACTCATGTGATCCTAATAAAAATATAGACTTACCCACTTAAAGATCCATAGGTAGAATCACTGGTGAAGCATTCCTCCATACTGATCCCTCACCCCTACCATCAACACACCTGTAACAAAGACAACAACCAATCAACACACCTGTAACAAAGACATCAACCAATCAACAAACCTGTAACAGAAACATCAGCCAATCAACAAACCTGTAACAAAGACATCAACCAATCAACAAACCTGTAACAGAGACATCACAGGGCTCGACATTAACTTTTTTTCCTATTTGTCCTTTCGGACAAGTGACCAAGATATTTACTTGTCCGAATTTCAACCTCACTTGTCCGAAACTTTTTAATGAATATCTTATTCTGTCAACTTGAAAACAATTACTTAGTCTCTAATAAAAAATTAAACATGCTTCAGCCGTGATTTATTAGTGTTGACTTGTTATTGATAATGATAAATAAGACAAACACATATAAAACAAAATTTTCTCTAGACTTCTTGTCTTGACAACATAAATAGTCGCAATTGAATCTGTAATAATTCCAAACCCGCTAACGTTGTAAGATCCATGCCATGCAATAGTATGGCTGCAATTAGTGAACATCGATCCCGATCAAGTGTGAACTTACATAGCCAAATATATCAGGATCGAAATTCGGGTTTATGTACTGCTTCCGTTTTATTCGATAAACTTTTCAATAGTTGTTTTTTTTAATTTTTTTTATTACTATTTGAAGACATTTAGTACTATTTGAAGACCTTTTTACATATAAAATTCACTTGTCCAATCGGACAAGTGCCCAGCAATATTCACTTGTCCGTAATTTTTTTTCATTGGTACCGGACAAGCGGACAAGCTTTAATATCGAGCCCTGCATCAGCCAATCAACAAACCAGTAACAAAGAGACAGAACAATAGTAGATCAACAAACCTGTAACAGACAAACATCAGTAAATGAACAAACCTGTAACAAAGACATCAGCAAATCAACAAACCTGTAACAAAGAGACATCAGCAAATCTACAAACCAGTAACAAAGAGACATCAGCAAATCAACAAACCTGTAACATAGAGACATCAGCCAATCAACAAACCTGTAACAAAGACATCAGCAAATCTACAAACCTGTAACAAAGACATCAGCAAATCAACAAACCTGTAACATAGAGACATCAGCCAATCAACAAATCTGTAACAAAGAGACATCAGCAAATCAACAAACCTGTAACAAAGACATCAGCAAATCTACAAACCTGTAACAAAGACATCAGCAAATCAACAAATCTGTAACAAAGAGACATCAGCAAATCAACAAACCTGTAACAAAGACAAACCATCAACAAATTAACAAGTCCAAAGCCAGGGACCTGGTAAAAGTGGAAGTAGGCATGTGGAAAATTGAACACTTTACAAGCCCCGTAAGGCATGTAAATTTTGGGGCATAATCCGCATTATCAAATTAAAAAAGACAAATAACATACTTAAAAATCTTTGATATTCCATCTTAAGTGAAGCACAAAATAAAATCTTAATGACAATTTATTTTACCACAATTTCCAAGGAACTCTTTAGCAAAGGAGACACATAAAAGTGTACAGGTTGAAAACAAAATTATAAGATGGCAAGACAATAGGCTGATGGAATAGATTTCAAATCATTTCCTTGGTAATAAAAGGCAAAAAAAAGAATAAATAACTTGATAAAATTCAGGGCATGTAAATATTTGTTTGGGCTAGCATAATAGGTGGTACAGCTGCCCTAAGGGCATGCACTGAAAATAAGATTTGGTGAAGAGTGAGAATCCAAACAAATGCTGCATTAATTCATCTTGTATGTCAAAAATGCTCTTTATAAAATCTGTAATGAAGCAATGACAATAGTTTTTACATCCTTCTGACTTAATAACAAAGCAAAATTAATTACATCATGAAGCCCTGCATAAGACAACTTGGCCAGCTAGTTCAAAGGAAATCTACAATGTATAGTATTGAGTGACCTCGAAGGTCCTAATTAACATGCAGCATCAGCAACACAAGATCTAAACCCAAAATTTGATGTAACATTTTATTATTTTTTTTTAATAATAATTCTTATTCAAAATTCTAGGACTCATATATGAATTGTACTTGCTAGAGATTAAAAAACGTGTTTAGTAATGTGCTTTAATAACATATTTAATCAATGTTTGTTCCAAATGCAAATCCTGTAAACAATTCATATATCAAGACCAGTAACAGGTAGTCTCAACCAGACTCTCTGTATTGATTTCTGTTGGACTGATCCACAAATATCTTAAAGGACAGCATTGATTTAAGGTGGGGCACGTAATCAGGACACGCAGCATCGTTTGATTAATATACATGTATACCGGGATAATTAATGTTGTTTAAATTACTATCAGAAGTGTACCTTATGAATAACCAACAATCCTGTTGGGAATGTAACAATGATAACCTACACTGATAAAATAAATTATCAATTCTATTAATAAAATTTGTCTAATCTGTCCCCTTCTGTTCTTTGAGCATGCTGAAATCTGATTAACTTGTCTAATCCCGAATGTCTAATCATACAAAAATTGTAAACAATAAAGATGCTTAGTCCAATAAGAACCTTTTTTTTTAAAAAAAATTTTGCACAAAAAGTTTCAACTTTTGTCAAAATATATCCTTATAAAAGATTTATTTTAAAAAATTAAAATAAAACTTAAAAAATTTATTTTCTTGGGCTAGAGGATTTTTGGTATAGGGCTGTCAAATTTTACCAGCAGTAAGCCCTGCATGACTAGCTAATTTTACGGCGGAGTTACAAACACTGCTCTCTAACCACTACGCCAAGCAGGCAATTAAAATAGGACAAACTCACTTTGGGTAAAGCATTAGCTGACTCTTGGCAAATAAGAATAAGGCCAAACAGCATCAAGGGGGGATGTTTTAGGCCAAGAAAAACACAATCTTACAAATATACAAACATATTTTTTAATCTTGTCCACCCTAACCAACCCCTAAACTTCAAAACAGTCATGTTTGATTAGTTTCTTTTAGGAGAGAGTGGGGCTTAGTTTACAAATTATGTGAATGCCTTGTGTCTTAGCATATTCTAGCTTAAATCTGATAAATCTAGGTACTACATTGATGAGTACATTGAACTCCAATTGGTGTATCATTATAATCTAATGAGTGTTCTATTTTGATGAGTTTTGTTGGAATTACGAGCTTCTTAATAATCTTAATGGTAAGGAGACTACATTTGCAGATAGGGACTAAAATACAATTGTTTGTCTTTTAAGGTCCCTCTCAAGAACTGTTCATTCATATAGAGAGGCCACCACTTGCATGTGGAGAGCTGCAAATTTTGACCTATGCTTGATACTCAGGGCCATTGAATAGAGAAGAATCTTTTTCGTGCCAGCAATGCCTCACTGCCGCTTCTAATTGGTGATGCAATTTACACACGACGTCATGTGTCGCCAGAGTCTATATAAGCAGCACCAAATGTCATGTATGGTTTGATGAACTCAATCTAAATTTAAACTGAAAAAGTATCTGCTCTCACCCTTATGGTCACATCATCAACAAATATTATGAGAGGCCTCTATTTCACACAGTTAAAAATTGTCAAGTCCTTTGCCTTCAGTTTCAGTGCTAACTACCAAAGACATTTTTGTTTACCTGATTTCAAATTTTCAGTTTTCAATGTTCAAATTGGCAGAACAATCAATAACTTTTTACGTAGATTTAATCCAAAACCACGGAAGAAGAATGTATTGTACGTGATATTGATCAAACATGTTAACACTACCGATTTAGGCAGAACTCAGATGTCACTTTTTCACTACATCTCCCCCCTACCGATTTGATTCAGAAATCTACCGCTTTTCTACAAAAGTTGCGTCTAAAGTATTTTTGGTTCGCTTGGGTATCCATTTTTGAAGCCACTCTCATAAAATCTTGTTAGATATCGCGTGATTTGACTCAGAAGCATACAAACACTTTTTTTGTATCGATGTGTACATAGATTTCAAGCATGAATTTGACAACGACAACAGCACAAGATTACCATTGATTACATTGGTTACGATAAATTTAGTCAACATCACTGCCATGAAAAAGCCAAGGTAATATAGCTTTTAATAATTAGATGAAAACGTTTCGCATGGGCTATAAAAGCACAGGAGCTCACAATTTTATCAATAAAAATCACTCGATTGATCAAGCCATGTGGCACATCTCTCCTTTCATTTTCGATCATTGCGGGAAATCTGATTTATAAACGAAAGATAGGAACTTGTTTTAGATATAGTATAAACCATGTCATCATTTGTTTTGTTTAACAACTGAATGAACATTCAGAATTATTGCTTCTAGGCTATTTTGGCAAAGATCACTCTTCAAAAGTCTAAGTTAAACAGCCAATCCAAGCAAAATGATGAGCATGAAAAATATTTGAATTTGTACAATTTATGTCATTTTTAAGGTGTTTCTGTCTTCTTCTTTGCAGTTGATATTTAAGATTAATTATTGTAGGTTTCATTTAAGGCTACATTATTACATACATGTATATATTACATGAAACAGGTAATCCAAGCATAAAACAATGCACGTGCAATGCTCAGTGATTGGGAAGGGCTTGTGCCATGCGCCATAGTCGCATTGAAGTGAAAAATTGCGCATTTAATCAATCAATCATGGCGCCAAGGTGCGCATTCAATTTTTAGCTATGTTATTTTGAAATATTTTGCGTACGACTTTCTTTCTTGTTTTACTTTTGTTTTAAATGCAGTCAATTTAAAACAACAAATCTCATCGGTGGAAACCTGTCAAAAAGTACTTCTGGTTAAACGAAGCGATACTTCATTCATGGTAGGGCTGTTCCCTTTCCAAAACTGTCGTAATTTTAACACAAAATACAGGTCAGTTATATTCTAAGCAAGTTCCTTTTTAATTGCTGCATTTCATGCATTAAAAATCGGATTCGGTTAATTAAAAATGTGTTTTCTCTCATATTTCATAATCATATTTGTTTGTCACTTTGTTATTTCTTGAAATGGCCCTTCAGATTATATTGATGGCCCATTCATTTTCGATATGGCCCATCAAAAATGTTGACAGTTGCGCCATAGTCCCATTGACCATTTTGGCCTTCCCAATCACTGAATGCTACCGCCTTTGAGGTCTGAATCTCCCTATTTTTCATTACAATAGTTAACATGTATGTATTGATTATAACCAAATTTCAGCACCCCCTGCAATCACAGATGGCAATCGTTGAAGACGGTATTAAACAGTTGAACCTTCAGACATTTTATAGATAAATGACATTATACTTGCTATTTTGAACGATTTCTTTAAATTTTGAGTGAATATCCTGGCCCCAAGACCATAAACTGAGAACAGACTGAAGTCAAAATTTCAAATTGATGTGACTGTGAAATAATTTTTGTACAAAAAAAAAAAAATTCATGTTTGAATTGAAGTGTTTTTTCCCCATAGCACATTTTTAAGCTAATACACTGATTGAAACTGAAGATATTCAAAATCAAAATTTTGACTTAAGTCGGTTCTCAGTTTATGGTCTTGGGGCCTGAGCGAGACACGCCTAAGAGAAAAAAAATAGGTCTACTCTACACAAAATGCACCATCCTGATTAAAACTTCAACTGAAAAAAATGTTATAATATGAACATTATGTTCACACATTGATACAAACTACTTCTTTGTGATGCATACCTGTGCATGGTATTTATAAACATGTTCATGATGTTGGTTTTTATAGAACATGTAAAATAAAACAAATATTTACCGTACCTCGCGGTTTCTATACAAATCTCCACCGGCTTCACAGTGGAGGGTTATATAGCTGGATTTCTCAACAGCATCATATATCGTCTTTTTTTTTAAATATGAAAAATCGGTTATTATAACATGATTAGCAGGTTGCGTCTGTAGATTTATTCTACCCTAATGGCTACTTTTATGACGTAGAGACCACGTGACTCGCAAAACCAAAATATTGACAAATATGCCCGATAATTATTTTTTAAGTAAGCTAAATTAAAACATTTAATACTGCCGCTCCGTTTTCATCCGCACTAAAAAAATTTAATACATATTTTAAACATATCGGCGAAAGCAAAATCTTCGAAATAAAAATGGTTGCTTGGGTCAGTGGTCGTGTGTCAAAAAACGTGCAGTGCAGGGTTCCTTTCGTTTTCTTAGAACAGTATCCAACATTACAAAAAAAATCAAATTTATGGGGTAACCTTGTAAATATAATGATAAAATTTAATCTAATAAGGTCTATGCTTTGAAATTTTGGGGAAAACTTACATTTTGGGCGCAGAGAATCGATTTAGAGATTTGTTGCTTCCTTTCCTCAGCAACTCGAATATTAGCCTATCCTGATATATTACTAATATTTACAGTATCTTAAAATAGAGAGTGAACTTGTCGGTCACAATATATCACCAAATTTGTGCATTCACAATGTGTCACATCTTTTCTTGAACTTGGTGCTGTTTTAGAATGGAACGTGTGCTACCACGTGAAAATGTGTTACTTGGTGAAATCGTGCCCAAGTGAACTCGACCCTGTATGACTTGTGCACAAAATTTGGGAACTGTGCAATTTATCCTGATAACTATACTTCTTTTTATGAAATTAACATGGTTGAACACTATAAATAGAACTTAGGCTCTCATTAGTTTTACTCAAAATTAATTTGCTTTATATTTTCCCCTTTTCTCAGATTTTATCCTCTGATAAGAGTGTTTCAAGGAACGCATACATGTGTCGTCTGCTTTTAGCTTCTTTAAAGATGTAGCTAAATCTGAGAGTGGTCAGCTATTTATATGCAACAAGCATATAATAATAATATTGATATTTCATGCAATATAAAAGGACATTATTTTCTTACCTTAAATATCCATCTTGTATTAAATACTCTGAAACTAATTCAAAGCAGTTAAGAGTAGAAAAGGATTTATCAGCCAGGAGAAATTTTCAAAAAAATAATAAATTACCCGACAAAGACCAAACTTAAGATCTTCTAAGCAAATGTCCTAGCTACCTGTGTTGCTGTATATGCTTAAGGGTACTTAACACAAACTTAACACAAAAATTCGATGCATGGATTGATATATATTTTTTGACTGATTTTGATTTGAAATGATATAAATAATAAATCCCTGAAATGAAATCGTAGGTTTTCCTTGGTGCTTAGATATGCAACTTTATTTTACTTTCTATAGAATTCCATACCAAATTTTCCACACATTTTCAATCTCATGAAAAAATCTTATAAAATTCCGGATCCCCCACTATACTTGGTGAACATTATTCAGCGCAGCACTGTTAAGGCTTACTATCCTGGCGTTACCGGTTTTCGATAGCGTAAAACTTTAGTTAAAAATTTAATATAGGCATCTATGTTTTTCTCACCTCAATTATTTATGAATTATTAGTCAACAGTATATAAATATATTCAGACATTTATTTGTTTTTGAAATCAAGAATTTCAGTACTGTTTCAACTTTCTTTGGATCCGCCATAATCCGAGTTGTTTTTGAATGACGTCACCTATTTTCGATAGCAAGTATGGCGCACAGTTATTGTCATTAAAACATCGAATTGTGTTATTTTGTGTGGATTTTTGTTTTCTTTTATTTGTTTTTTT
>PRKT01000304.1:184152-248828 GCA_003671525.1 Saccostrea glomerata | reverse complement strand
TTTGATGCTAAAAATAGGCACGGATTTTCAAACAGACGTTCTGGTGGTATTGTAATTGGATACAAAAAATCTATCAAAGATTATGTAACTATCGTTCACACAGATTGTAAATTTGTTCACTGGTTAAGATTAAAATCTTCTTTAATTAATTCAGATAAAGACTTGATTTTAGGTATTGTTTATATACCACCAGAAAGTTCTATATATAGTTCAAGGGAAGCTTTTGAAGAAATTGAACTTGAATTTTTGAATTTACAGAGTGAATTTAGTCATATATATGCCTAATTGGAGATTTTAATGCAAGAACTTCTGATAGAGATGATTTTATTGAACCAGATGACATATCAAATCAATAATTTGAGTTAGATGATCCCAGTTTAGACTGTCTCTCAAATGTATTTGAATTACAAAAGATAAATGTACCAAGGAAACAAAAATCATTAAATAAAACAAAGAATAATTTTGGAAACAATTAATTAAATTTTTGTAAAAATAACGATATGTATTTATTGAATGGAAGATTAGAAGAGGGTAAATTTACTACAACAAAATCAAGTGTGGTCGATTATTGTATATGTATAGTGTTGAATTTTTGAAACATGTGCAAAATTTTTCTATACTAGAATTAAATAGGTTATATTCTGATATTCATATGCCACTACTTTGTGAAATAAGTGCTAACTCATATACCTTGATTTAAACAATATTTATTCAGTAAACTGAATAGATTGGGCAACAGACTTAAGCCTATAAATACCCTCTCTATACAACAGGTCAAGGTTACAATACAATGAACAGAGTATATTTTTACAATGCACATTTAGATATGAGTGCTCACATACGCATTCACACACACCCTCACACACGCAACCACACCCTGACTCGCACAGATCCAGATCAAAATAAGCATAACAAATATAAACATGTATAAAATAATAAAAATGAATATATAAAAAGAAGAATGCGCTTAAAAACGTTTTGTTAACTTAGTTTAAACTTTATTTTATTTAAATTAGACATCATATATACACAATACATAATACAAACAGGATTCGGAAACAAGTTGTAACAACTTATATTAATCCGTTTCCTTAAGTTAACTTTCAACTATAAATAAACATTTGCCCTTGTTGAATGACAGGTATAATGGGAAAAATAACAGATAAAAAATAAAGATGAAACAAAAATGAGAAGAAAAAAAACCTGTAGAGAGAGATATCATAACATGAATTAACATTGATAGTAAATGAGGAATAAACACAGTCATACAATGCAGTACAAAATCAAACATAATAGCAATACGGCCACAAGTAATATTCAAGTTACAAATCTTTTAGAGGCAGAAATAAATTGATGCACATGTTTAAAAATGTTGGTATTGAAGGAGTAATTCTTAGTAGAATCTCCAAATAAGAGAATGTGTAAAGTGACTGGTCCTAATGGGTTAATGAATTTTTTCCTTGAGTCAGTGTATAGAGGACATTCTAATAAAAAGTGTGTTGTTGTTTCGCAAGCACAATTAGGATTATCTATTACTGTATATGTTTTGCATATAAATGTGAATTAAAGACGTACAACACACTGGGGGAGATAACTCTTGCAATTTCAATTGAACGTTTGACGTGACGTCAAATTTAACGTCAAAAATAAAGCGTCAAAACGACGAGTAAAACGATCCCGATGTATATCAATCATGAAAGAAAATTGGGATATGGGGCTTGGCTGTGATTGTGCGTACCATACTTGTATTTTTTAATTAACCCGATTAAACTCCGTAAAAAGCAAGACATAAAATACCATCCCTTATGTTTATTTCATTTCATTTCATATACAATGAATTGTATTTTTTTTATTCTGAAAATTTTATTTTACATTGCCGAAATTCTCATTATGTATAATTGGCTATATAACATTCCGATTAATGGTCTTCATTACAATTTGTGCATTTACGATATAAATATTGTTTTTCTTCTTTTACAATGTAAAATCGATGCTGTTCTCAGACCCTAACTGATCAAAGAGGAACAACTCTGAAAATGTAGGAGATGTTTATTTTCCTCCCTTTATTCACGGTTTTCCACAGAATCATTATACATTTACAGCAAGACCTGATAAATCCGAGAATTGAATACTATAGACCTTATATACACAATGTACATGTAAGTATAGAATTGAAAAGAATTGTTCACTTGTACTGAAATTATCTGCATTTATGAATATCCTATTGCAGCAAACCGCTTGACTTTCTGTCAACAATGTCGGTTCGCATTTCCTCGAATCAAAGCAAATCGTAGCCTATAAGATTTTAAAAAATATCGAAGTGAGATTTGATATAAATTGAAATAGATGAAGAGTTTAATGTTTGATATTTTGAAGTTAATGTGAATTAATACGGAATTTTCATTTTAACTTTAGAAGAGACGACATTGAAAGAAATGCGTACAATATCATGAGGGGTGTACATCTATGCAAATGTCGATGTATCCGCACGACCACATACTGTCTCGTTTGAAATAATGACATGAAAGAAACTACAATTATTCCATTTATATCACAGGAGAGATGAACATACACCATTTTTTTTTAATGAATAAAATTAAAGAAATAAAATTAAAAATCAACATATTCAAGTTCAACAAAACTTGAATTCGTATCCAGGTTTCATGTGATATGGAATGCATAACGCATACATATATGGACTAAACACTAAAATCCTTCAGTATTTTTTTCCTGATACATATAAAAAGAGTAGTCAATATTTATTTATTCTGCATTCATGAATTTAAAAACTAATGCATACCTCCTGGATTCAAATGACGAAATACCAGTATATTTGCACTGTAAACGACGTTTCGTCAAACGCTAATGGTCTGCGACGCAAAAAAGGAAGGAGTGGGGGTGATAGGGGTACTCAAAAATTGCCTAAAAATCTACATTTAAGTACGCTTTACATATGAGAACTTTTGAATTTGTAAGTTAATACATTTTTTGAAGCAAAAGCAGTATTCCAATTTAATTTTTTTAATGTGTATTTGTAGATTCATATAACAAAGTGATCGACCCCCGTCTGAAAGACGCGCGGGAACGTGATTTTTTGAGAAAGGGGGAGGGGGTAATTTTCCGCTATTAAATCAAAACTGGTCGTACAAAAATTATATAAAAAATTATGAAGATTATTTTTACTACCGGCTACCTAAAGAAAGTTTTTTGCCAAAATTAAACGGCAGGTTTTTTCACAAAAAAATTTTGAATTTGAAAAATACGCAATTTTCAAGGCTTAGATGATTCATAGTTTTTCAGTTTAAGGTCTTTAAAAATTATTTTGATGACATGTATATCAAAAAGATGACTATGTTTTTGTGTTAAATGGTTAAAGGAATAAGCCAATGAAATTTGACATTTACATCTAACCTGGCTTTTTTGAAAATTAAGGTTTAAGTAGTTCATTGATTAAAAATTTTCTCTCCTTTTAAACAACTAAAGGGGGGTAACTTTTGGAAGTCCCTGTCCAAAAACCACTCGAACGATTTTGTCCAAAATGTGCATACATGCAGTAGATATAGTCATGTACTAAATATACAAAAATAACGAAAATTAAACGACAGGAATTTTTTGGGGTAGGTGTGTTGTACATCTTTAAGTGTACTACAATTAAATCTAAGTCGTGTATGTAAAATTTGTTCTGTGCGCTTACCAAATAAAAAATATTTTGGGGTTTCATGACAGTTTGTGTTAAGCACGCGTTTTAAATTAGATATATACTGAAGGATTTTCTTGGACATTAATCGAAAGTTCGTTCCAAAGCTTTGTAGTGGATGGTAGAAAAGATTGTGCATAATGGTTTGTATTGAACTTCTGTTGAGTAATGCAGTGGGATCGTCTTGTACATAGGATAATGGTGTGTTTCATTGATTCTTAAAGGGATTAAAGAAGATAAATAATCAGGCGCACTTCCATGGACCATGGTGTGAAATTTGATTATTTTATGTTTTTGTCTTCGATTGTGCAATGTATCCCACCCAACTTCTCGAAAAAGATCATTTAAACTTACTAGTTTAGTCGCGCCTGTGACTATGCGAGCAGCCTCAATGTTAATTTTTTCGAGTTTATCAGCTAAATCATTTGGGATATTGTCCCAAACTACATCTGCATACTCAATAACTGGTCTTACAAATGAAAAGTATAGTTTTTCTAAGGATTTTCTGTTTAATAAAAATTTAAGTCGTCTTAGAATATGTAACCTAGACGACGCTTTCGCCATGACAACATTAACATGATATGACCATTGACCGTTGTCTGAAAAATGTAATCTTAGATGTTTACTTGATATATTCATGTACATTTTTTTTTATAATATTATATTATCATATACCTTAAATGATAACTGCCAAACTAAAGAAGAAAGAAAGAAAAAGAAAAGTAATTTTTCGTGTCAGAAAATAAAACCATGGGATAATGATAAAACAGAAGAATTTTGTCAAAATATTGATTTAAATGTCCTAAGAACATTAAAAAATAACTTGAGCAATATTGATATCAATTATTTAAATAAAAACCTGGTTAATGAAATCTTTTCAGACACTGCAGATCTGCTGCTTAACTCGGCACGCACAACTTTTGGAATATTTAATGCTCACCAAACTCACAATAAACTACCACAGAAAAGAAAAGAATGGTTTGATAAAGAATGGAAAATAGTACAAAAAAAATATAGGAAATCAAAACGAATGTTTAGGAAATATCGTTCAAGCATCTTAAAAGAAGAAGCACATGTCAATGAACGTAAATATAAAAAAAAACATGGATAAAAGTATGAAAAAACAGAGAAATTTAATTATGAAAAAAATTAGAAAAACTGAGAAGTAACGATCCAAAAAGTTATTGGAAAATAATTAATAAAAGGCCGAACAACAAAAAATGTGATATTAATATTGATGAATTTTACAATTACTTTAAAAATATAAATAATGTTGATGTAAATAATGACGAACTTCTATTAAATGAGGTTAGAAATACATTTACTAATGAAGAACTAGACTCGGTGATAACTGAAGATGAAATAAAACACGCAATTGAAAATATTAAAAATAACAAAAGTGCTGGAAGTGATGAAATTTATAATGAATACATAAAATCCTCTGCTAGTATTATGTTACCTGTATATGTTATGTTATTTAAGTTAAACAATAAAATGCTTTCTTTGTTTGTTATTACTGGAAGTAACGGAAGCAGCTGTTGCAGAAAAAAATACATAACCCGCGTAAGCGGGTTTTGTAAATTTTTTCTGCAATAGCTGTGACCGTTAATTCCAGTAATAACAAACAAAGAAAGACATTTTATTGTTTATATTCATATCTGTTTAAATAATCATTTAAAGTAGGACTAAAAAGATTAATAATTGTATTAATGATGCGAACGTCTTTATACGTTTCATTGATGGAACTGTCATGTTGTAAATTTTGAATTTACCGGGTGGCAGTAAATACAAAATTTACAACATGACAACTTTTTGTATTTACTGCCACCCGGTAAATTCAAAATTTACAACATGACAGAACAGCCACTGATCAAGAAATCTGTACTGGCGACACGCCTACTGTAGTTCATGCAGTGATTAACGCAATGGGTTTTCTTAAGAAATAAAGGAGAACATATTCAGTGGATGTAAATGTATTGTTTTTAACTCAGCAATTTTGCCTGAAGCTTGGATTGTTGGTGATATATTGCCTATTTATAAAAATAAGGGGAACGACAATGCCCCTGAAAATCATAGACCTATAACTTTATTAAGTTGCATGGGTAAATTATTCACATCCATCCTAGCTAAACGATTAAATAATTATACTGAGCAATATGATATACTAAATGAAAATCAAGGGGGTTTCAGATAAAATTATTCTACAATAGATAATATTTTCACTTTACAATCGTTAATCGAATTATCCTTTTTACTGAAAAAGAAACTATATTGTACATTTATAGATTTTTAAGGCTGCTTTTGACAATGTATGGAGAATAGGACTATGGCAAAAACTCATTCAAAATAATATTACCGGAAAATGTTTTGAAGTTATAGTGAAAATGTACTCTGAAAGTAAATCCAGAATAAGTGTTAATGATATGGTTACTGAATACTTTCCATGCAAAATAGGGGTACGACAAGGGGAAAACTTATCGCCCTTTTTATTTGCTTTATTCCCGAATGATGTAGAATCTTTTTTAATTGCACATAACAATATTGGTGTCTCAACAATATCAAGTGAGATTGAAAAAGAACTTGGTGTTTTGCTAAAAATGCTGATTATTTTGTATGCAGATGATACAGTTTTACTATCAGAATCACCCGAAGATTTACAGAATCAATTGCATAGTTTTTTATTGTATTGTGAAAAATGGAAGCTAGAAGTTAATATTGAAAAAACAAAAATAATGATTTTTTCAAAGGGACGTATACCACATAAAGTTTTTCATTACAATAACAAAGAAATTGAAATTGTTAAACATTTTAAATATCTAGGAATCATATTCTCAACAACAGGCTCATTTTATTAAGACAAAACAATATGCTACTGAAAGAGCAACGAAAGCTATGTTTGGTATTTTGAAAAAGGGTAACCAATTACATCTTTCTCTATATGACCAATTGTATTTGTTTGACAAGATTGTAGTTCCAATTTTATTGTATGGTTGTGAAGTGTGGGGTTATGGTAATGTTGAAATGGTAGAAAGAGTACATTCAAAATTCTGTAAAATGCTTTTTCATTTAAAACCAAGTACTCCAAATTTTATGATTTATGGTGAATTAGGTAGAGTACCTTTGATTATACATATAAAAACTAGAATCATTGCATACTGGTCAAAAATTTTACATGGAAAACAATCAAAATATTGTTTTTTAATGTATAAACTACTTCGTGCAAAATTTGATAATGGACATGAATCTAAATGGTTTTAAAAGAATTTGAAATCAATTTTAGACAATTGTGGATATAGTAATATTTGGAATCAGAATCAATTATTTAATAGAACTTTTGAAACAAAAATTACTAAATCAGTTTCAACAAAATTGGAATTCAACCTGTAATGATTCTTCAAAAAGTGTGACATATTTATAATCTATTTACAAATTTACACTTTGGATGCCAATTTTATGTAGATAGCGGCTTAAGTAATTATAAGAAACAAATTTTAGCTAGATTTAGAACAGCAAACCATAAATTACCAATTGAAACAGGAAGATGGGAAGGTACTGAAAGAATTAATATGTCTTTTATGTAAAAATGATCTTGGTGATGACTTCCACTATATTTTACCCTGTGAAAAGTTAAAAGATGAAAGAAAATTGTATATTCCGAAATATTATTTTTCAATACCAAATGTTATAAAGTTTAATGAAATGTTTTCTTCCAAAAATATTGGGCTATTAAGTAAACTTTGTTCATTTATCAAAATTGTAAACGAGAGAGTCAAACCTCCAGGTTAACATCAATGTAAACAATTATTATATGAAAATATTTGATTATAATAATAATAACACTTTGTATATACATGTATTTTATATGTAATGCTCACGCATGTATGTATATATGATATAATAATATGTATGATCTCTATGTTGTTAAAATAACAACAAAAGAGATGTTAATAAACTGGTAAACTGAGCGGATCAAACATCTAATTCTAATTAGATTGTATAATATCCTAACCTAAAATTAAATAAGGGTCTTCGATATTTACGCCATAGGGAGTTGTAGCACATGCGCTTGTTTCGTATACGGGACACCCTACTTATTTTTACCACAAGGTACCTAACTGCTTGTGTCATTAAATATCTTGTTTGTATCGAGGTCATTTTTGAAAAATAAATTGAATAAATTCGGTGGGGGATAAAGAGGGGGCGGGCAGGGGGCCCGCCCCCCTTTTGTGTCCCAAAAATACACAATTTTTAATAATTCAATGCTTTTTTTTTTTGAATGGCTGTGGGCCCCTACCCTGACCTCAAACTGGTTGCCCCCCCCCCCTTCAAAATTTGTTGATCCGCCACTGAAATTGTTTATAATTTTAATAAATTGAACACATCTCTGAAACGTAAAGTGTTTTTGAAAACAGGACACAAGCTCTGTTATTGTTAATATTTACTAATAAATTAAATATAACTAATAATAGCTAATAATATTTGGGATACAATCAAAGGGATCGGAGCTGTTTTTGATTTTATTTTATAACTTTGTTTACAAAAGAAGGAATGTTGTACACATTGATATATATTGATGTGCAAAAAATAAAGGCAGTGCTCAAGAAGTATCAAATTATAGACCAATATCCCTAACACAAGTGTCTTGTGTAAAAAAAAAATGGAATAATATTGCATTTAGTCGTCTGTTACCATATTCAAAGAAGTCAAAATATGATGTGGGGCAGATTTCTCCATATTTATTTAAGATGAAAAATCTGACATCAATTCTAAGTTTCATGTATTTTATTTACAGTCTTTTGATCCATCCCGCTTTTATGCCTTTAAGTTTACATTCGATATTGATAAGAACAAAATCACCCTCATTCAATGGTATCAGGTGTGTACTGTGTACTCTCTCTCTCACCAAATATTCCAATCCATCGCATTTTTGCATAGTTTTGTTATTTTACAACCATTTTGGTAGTCATGAATTTCTTTCAAAGGATGAGGCGCTTTTTCTCTATATTTTCCTAAAATATTTATTTATTTATTTATTTATTTATTTATTTATTTATTTATTTATTTATTTATTTATTTATCTATCTATCTATCTATCTATCTATCCATTCATTCATTCATTCATATTTATTTATTTATTTATTTATTTATTTATTTATTTATTTATTTATTTATTTATTTATTTATTTATTTATTTATTTATTTATTTATTTATTTATTTATTTATTTATTTATTTATTTATTTATTTATTTATTATTATTCTATTTTAATTTTTTATTATTCTATTTTAATTTTTTATCTATTTATTTATTTTCTTTTATTTTTTCCCATATCATTTCATTTGAAGTAATGTTGAGTTAAAATAATTAAGATATTTTACATATATTTCCCATGCTTGTCAGCTGTGGAGAAGTGAATGAGAAATAAACACAGAATTTTCCCACCGATTGGAACACTACTCCTCCCTGGCTACACCCTACTGAGCACTCCTAACTATCACGTAAACCAGCGGGGGCCACCAAACAACATTGTCCTATTAAATTATAATTCGACGACAACAACTAGTAATTAGGGGTAATAGGTAAGCTATCAGCGATCCTCCTTAGAACCCCCCACTCGCGTGGACGAGTACTCCACTGACACCTCTCAATATATTGACCTTGATCACCGATAGATCAGTAGTTCACACCTGATTGTCACACCTGGCAGATGCCAATTTCGCTGCCGTAAAATTCACTTCAAGTATACACATAGGTAAATCTGCAATCAACGCTAAACTCTGTCAGTTTAAACAATAGCTTTGAGGAATACAGACCAGTGTTCACCATGAAAATCAAAAGATCCATCGGAGAGAAACTTCGGAAAGTTACGAAAACCACGAGGAATGGCGGTATTAGCAAAGGGGTGAGTTTTATTCCATTTTACATTTACCGTTAATTATTTTCTAAACGCTTATCACTTGAAATTGTTTTTAAAGTATTCAATATTTTTCTAAAAAGAAAAATACTTTGATTTAAAAAGAGCCTTTTTTGGTCTAAAAAGGGTTAACATTCGCGCGCATGCCCCCTCCCCCTGCCATCTATTGATTTATCCTTTTGCTGGTTTATTTCCTTAATATTGAAATGTGATAGGGTAAAATATTAAAATAAGCGCCTTATGAAGATGTATTTTTCATATAATACATGAAAAACGCCAATCATTTTTCCATTTTGGCAGTAACCGAAGTCCTGAAAAAGTCGTTATTATTTTTTTTAATTCACAGAGCAGTAAGCATGTGGATGCTGAGAAGAACCGTGACCGCCTTAACAGGTGCTTGTCCCAGATCAGATCAGCCGTGACGGTGTCAAACATAAAACAGGTCAGTTGAAAAAAAAGAAAGACAGTTTTTGATTTAGATAGAAACGAAACAGATTGCAATTCCATTAATAAAATAAATAAATTTATAGAAAAAGTTGCAAGTATTTAGAGAGAACCGTTTTAATAAATGAGATTTTGTCATTGCAAAACCCAGATTTGAAAATATTCCTTATGGGCCTTAATAGGTCATAGGTATAGAGGTTGGCAATTTCATACTTGTAATTGTATATTATTTATAATCCTCTTGAATATATCATTTTATTAATATTTTGTTATCTAATATAAAATTATTTGTATGTTTTACATTTTTTCGAATACACTTTTTTTTATTCGAACACTTGGGCTACTGATAAAAAAAACCTATACGTGTTTACCTGTTAACTTGAGTCTAACTACAATATAAAGAAAAATGAGTTGATACTTAATAATACTTTGAAATTTTTAAGAATGATATAACAATGGGGAGAATCTGCCAAACAGTTAAAGAAGTTCTGAAACATACACGTTCTTCTTAGACTGCGAGTAACATTTCTTACTTTATAGAAAACGTTGACTTCTCTTAATTTGGTAGGAAGCTTACGTAATACATATGAAACTTAGGTCTCTATAATGCTTGGGGAAGCGTTTAAACGTTTTATTTTTATCAATCTATTAATTTTTGGCGCCTCAATAAATTTCTAGATTGGTTTATATTTTTTGTTAATAGATCTCCCGAAAAAAAAGATCCTGGATCCGCGCCTAAAAAATCGTCATTAAAAATAAGATTGTCCTTTCTTATTAATTTGCGCAATTTTAGCGACCTTATAAGCAGATGTAACCTAGCTATCACTGGGTCGTATTTTGGCTAACTTATTTCACACCAATGGTTAAATTTTTGTTTTTCTACCAAATTTGACTATGGAATGTTCCATCTACTTGACTCTCAATACAAGGGGCTCACGAAGATTGTGACCCGTCAGACGGACCGGTCGACAGGGGTTCTCACTCCTCCAAGGCACCCGATCCCATTCACGGAGTTTCCAGATTCCCTGTTTATGCCTTAGTTTTACACAAATTTTTTATAATTTTTTAAAAATATTTATAAGATCGACTACTGTTCTTTACCTTATATATTAATTTTTTTTAAATTTTAGGCGTTGACAGTAAACAACATTCCAACTACATTAGAACATGGCACGGGAGATTTGTACCAACAACGAAAATTCAAGACGAAAGGTAAGAAAACGTAATAACAGATTTATAAATAGACGACTTCTAACAGAAATTGCCTAAATGTTCATTTTACGAACAATATTAAATCAGTGACAAAATAATTCAATAATAATCAATAAGCTCGACCATAACATTTAAGCATCTCCAACTCATCAACGAGCAAAAATATTAGAGATCAAAATGTCAAACTGTCAAATTTCTTGTTACTTCAGAGGTCACTCAGAGTGAGAGGAAACCATCCAACCAGGAAGCAAAGACCCAGTCCCGGGGAATGAAAGACATCTTCAAAAGTCTGAAAAATCTGAGAAGTAGATCTAACATTAAAGGCTGTTCATACAAAGTTCTACCCAGGATGCCACGGGGACAGCAATGCTTGGATCTGGCGGCGCCGTACACCACGCCTGTAGATAACCTAAACACTGAACCAACCCGGCGGATGCCACAGAGGCGGTTGTTTAGTCGAGCCCTTTCAAATTTGGACAACTCAGTACTCAGTGCTCAGCAGTACACGATGTCCACTATAATGTGCCCTGACACAACCATGTACAGCCACCCTCAGCCGGTCTTTCTGGAGTCTGATGCCGATATATCGCTTCCCCGATTATCGTCAACGCCCCTAACCGCAAGGATCGGTAGTCCTCGCTTTGCATCGACGCCCACATCCGATAAACACGCCAGCATCATCTCCAGGATTGATCACGTGATGGAAAGCTCAGCCAATCAGTGTTCCAAGATATTTGAAACTGGACACAGTGTTCATCTGAAAATGGCACTAGAACCTTTCTTTGCCGAAAGTTACGAAGCGGTGGCGGATATGTGGCGGCCTTGGTTATGATGACCTTGAACTTTCGCTTGATTAGTGCTAACGTAAACTCACTGTGTTTTTATTTAATGATTAATTGATTTTGTATATATTGTGTGCTTAACTACATTTGACAACCATTCTGCGGAATAAAAACGTATTTGTACAACTTTACCTTTCATTCTTATATCCAGCAAACGAATTGAGAAAGTTAAGATTAAAACTTACGGAAACCTCGACATGAGAAGAATGAATAAAAATTAATGTAACATTTATCGACATTTAGCTATATTGACAAAGCCTTATCAATAGTTATTTCAGAAAACTTGAATTAGAAAAAAAATCACTTCTAAAGTCTTCCATATCGTTTAGTCTTTAGAACTGACCAGAGAAGACAAACGTCAATTAAAAACATACATGTATGACGAGCCTTTTCCTCACCAACTTTCCCTATTTTGTTTTAGCCCTAGATATTCTGCTGTCACTTGCATATAGTGTATATGTCGCCCAAGTTATTCGCTACTATAGAACATGCTCCGAGTATGATCATTTCAAACCGAGGCAGGCTACTGATAAAAAGTTGATGTTAAAGGAATATCAACAACCTCGTTTCAATTAGTCGTAAATTCTTTGGTGGTTACAATGATCTTATTAGCAAATGCAACAGATCAGGCTATCACAGGGTAATAGGCTGTCTTTTTTCATAACATTTTTTAGGCCGTTGTCTTAGTACTATACTTAATTGCACAACTTTTTGATCAAGACGACTCATGACAAGTGTGATTTGTCAACAGGCAAAGCACGCTTATTCCTCTAAGGCAACTGATCCTATCTCTGGAATTTCCAGGGGTCCGTGTTCATGCCCTACTCACAGAAATGTATTTTTAGTTTTTATGAAATTAATAGCTGATCGATCATTATCTTCAAATTTTAATTACAGTGGTACAAAGGAGAAACTGTGTACCCCAATATCAAAGAAAAAAGCCCAGGTTCTAATAATCGACCTGATAAAAGCTGCAAAATCATACTTTGTAATAAAGCTTCTGAGAAAGTCTCATCAAACAATATTAACTACTTTATAGGAATACTTGTAGTTGCAGATGAGAAATGGGTACCCAAGGTGAACCGAACGGACAGACAAATGGATGGAAAGACAGATGTCTTCATCATAGTACATATCACTTTCCAAACTGTGGACGATTATTAAAGTTTGAAACCTTTTTATATTTAATACATTTTCACGCTGTCTTTCTTTCTTTCTTTTTTTTTTGCTTAAATAGAAATTAAAAGAACACATGCTTTATGTGTTATACATCAACAAAATCACTGCAATATACACCAGTACTGCGTAACTTCCGGTTATTTGTCCAGTGCTGGTCATTCGTGATTCTGACCCACAGTTATTTTTGTGTCGTCCGACGCACGCTGCATACGTCATGACGTAATTAATGTAATGTTGCTCGTGCACCCCGTTAAATAAATGGGACATGGGACCACGTGCGTACACTGCCACGTCTTGACCATCGTGTGTGCTGGATTTTCTAGGAAAAGCCGAACCTTGGATGTAGTCTTTGCTCTCTAAAAGTAACGTGAAAGGTTTGGTGAATGAAACCACTCGTTTATATTGATGTATGTAATTTACTATAATTCGAATGATGTTTCCGGAAAGCCGATTCTTCTTTTCCAGTTTCTGAACAATCGACTTTCACGTCAAATATAAATGCATATACATTAATCTTTCCCATAATTAGTTCTACTTATTTATTCAATTTAATTGGAGACCGATGATTTCAACATTTTACAAAATAACTCTACAAGTACAAGTATTCTATACCCAGTTGCTGTGTAGTCTTGTTAGTTCGCTTTCCCCAGTCATAACCTGGACCTATCCCATACAATAAAGTCGTCCACAAAACGCCGTCTTTCGGAATATGTTTTGTCTTCACTGTGTCAACATAACCTAAACGTTGAAAATCAATAGTGTATAATAGAAGTACAGAACATTCCAGCAGTATTCCATTGTTACACCAACCCGGAAGGTGCTGTAATGAGCACGAAATGTTTTACCAGGAAATGGTACAGCTACTGTCATAATTGTACTGATTGCGTTAGATTTTGATTAGACGATTACCAAACAAGCTGTTTTGGCGAGAGGCGTATCCTGCTATAATTAGGGGTTGTGAGTGGTCAGCCGTCACTAACACCAGGGTATCGGAGCTGTCCACGAGCTCTAACGCCTCTCTGATAGCCTTCTCAAACGCCAGCGCGTCATAGAGCGCCCGCTTAGCGTTATTATCATGGTGAGCGGAATCTATACGTCCGCCTGCAAGTAATGTTATACATATAGAGTTTATAGAGTTTATACAAAAGAGAGTTAAAGTGGCATGAAAAAATAGGGAGTTCATTAATCATTTTTAGAATTAAGAGGTCTAACTCTTTCTCAGATAAAATTTATCTTCAGATCATTATCTTACCTTGATTGTGTGAAATATTTACGTAACGTGAAATTCACGCGAGCACATTCAGTCTTTTTCTCTTTGATAACGAAGGTGTTACTTTTATTATTAATCACTTGTGTAAGTCTGAGAATTTATGTTTCTTAACTATTTCAAACAAACGAATCCGTATACCTTCGACCAATAAGAAGAATCCTTTGGGATTTCTCCTGAGGATTTTGATTGCCTTCTCTGTCATTTCAGCTATACTCGGTTCTCCTGTTGTACTGTTGTCTCGGTCTAACTCAAAACTCATGTGACCGTCATTAAAAAGGCCTAATATATAAATAGAACATAGTCATGTGACTGTCATTAAAAAGACCTGTTATATAAATAGTAACATAGTAAAATTAAAAAATATATATATATAAATAGTAACATAACCCATGGTACGATGTTTAGTATGACATCCTTACCAAGAGCAACGTCTGTGTCGTCTGGATTGATGTCCAGAAGCTGTTGTCTGTTCCAGGCGTAACGGGATCGCAAACCGCGCGCTCTTTTGTCCGTCTGCCATTCCTACAAAACAAGTCAAAGACTTTCTCCATTTTTGTTAGAGGCAGACTATTGATGAAGATGGATTTACATTGTACAACATGTGTATTATGCCCAAATCAGTACAGACCTCAGTTAGGTCACGCCCATCTCTCCGCTGCTTGTCGGTGTTTTTGGCGCCATATTTAGGATCAGATGTTGTATTTGGAAGAAAATAGTATCGACCACCACCAAACAGGACCTATACTCAGAACAATATAAACGAGGAGACTTTTTAGATTTTGGAACACTAGCTATGTTTTGGGTTTTCTTTGACCAGATTGTAGATGCCTTAATATGTTGATTTTCTTTGACCAGTTGGTGGTAGTTACCTTAATGTGTTGGTTTTCTTTGACCAGTTGGTGATAGATACCTAAATGTGTTGATTTTCTTTGACCAGTTGGTGATAGATACCTTAATGTGTTGATTTTCTTGGACCAGTTGGTGGTAGTTACCTTAATGTGTTGATTTTCTTTGACCAGTTGGTGATAAATACCTAAATGTGTTGATTTTCTTTGACCAGTTGGTGATAGATACCTTAATGTATTGATTTTCTTGGACCAGTTGGAAGTAGTAACCTTAATGTGTTGATTTTCTTGGACCAGTTGGTGGTAGTTACCTTAATGTGTTGATTTTCTTGGACCAGTTGGTGAAAGATACCTTAATGTGTTGATTTTCTTGGACCAGTTGGTAGTAGTTACCTTAATGTGTTGATTTTCTTGGACCAGTTGGTGGTAGTTACCTTAATGTGTTGATTTTTTTGACCAATTGGTGGTAGTTACCTTAATGTGTTGATTTTCTTTGATCAATTGGTGGTAGTTACTTTAATGTGTTGATTTTCTTTGACCAGTTGGTGATAGATACCTAAATGTGTTGATTTTCTTGGACCAGTTGGTGGTAGTTACCTTAATGTGTTGATTTTCTTTGACCAATTGATGGTAGTTACCTTAATGTGTTGATTTTCTTTGACAAGTTTGAGTTACCTTAATGTGTTGATTTTCTTTTACTAGTTGGAGTTACCTTGAAGTGTTGATTTTCTTTGACTAGTTGGTGATACATGTAGATACCTTAATGTGTTGATTTTCTTGGACCAGTTGGTGTTACCTTAATGTGTTGATTTTCTTTGATCAGTTGGTGGGCTATATCCTTACACCCACCGGTCACGCCCTCCATCTCGGAGTCCCCCTCCCAGTCTCTGTCGGCGGAGTGGGCGTATCCAGCCCCGGGGGTCGCGTGTGTGATACGAGAGGTTGTTACTATTCCCGTGGATCTTCCTGTTTGTTGAACATACATCAAAAACATTAGATATTGTCTTTTTTGAAAATACATGTAGATGATTTTGAGAAATGAAAGAAATACGTACCAAGTAAATTTAGTAAATTATTTAGAGGCATTCAAAGGAAAGGAATTCAATAAGTAAAACTAAAATTTTTTTAAATCATTTTCTATTAAAAGCAAATATTCACAAGGTTTCCCCAGAAAATATTAGACATACTATTGGCATTAAACAATTCAGGTGCATGGATCTGATATTAACCTGTCTTCATAGCAAAAAAAAAAATCCAACAAGCGATAATGGGATTGTACTTTTCGTCACCACTGGACATGTACTTATATTAACAGGTTTATAAATATAAAAGTAATTAAAGAGAAAATTAATCAATTAACAACCTTAGATACCGAATTTCAGGCACGTAACAGCCTAAGATTCCGTATATCAGCAATTAACAGTCTTAGATACTGGATATCAGCAATTAACAGCCTCAGATACTGTATATCAGGCAAATAACAGCCTTACCGTCCGTGTTAAACCAGTCCAGTATACTGTCTACTTCGTTCCCGAACTGGGAGGAACAGTCTCCCAATACAGCGGTGTCCTTGACCCCCAGGATGTGGTAGTTTGTCTTTACACCACACAGAAGGGCGGTGGCGGTGGAGGCCGAATCTGGCGTGGTCCGGTCGCTACAATAAGTCTGGGGAAAGAAATCAATGAAAATAAATGTCATTTGCTTCTTCTCTTTACTATATATCAACTATCTGAGTATTAACTACACTAATATCCAGACTCGAATGCCTGTCTTAGAACGAAAGATGTTTGTGTAATTGAACTTTTTGAAGTTAGAACCATTACCAGCTTAGTTTGGACTTTCAGTAAGGCGTGGCCTGACTTCATAATCATCGTACATTATCTTCGATAAGTGTATAAAAATTGAAACGTCTATTATGAAAATATGTGTGGATCCGCGCCAGTGTTATCGTTCAAGGTCGTCAAAGTTATTCGGAAAGACCTCGAGAATGTTCATACGCTGTAAATTTTAGTACAGCAAAGATGAATATTTTTCGTAAACGAAGTGCAGTTGGGCGATCTCTAAATGCATGCATCAAAAGAGCTTTTTATCTGTATTCCCCCGAACCTTTCCATCCGTTATACGACAGAGTTCCGGAGTATAAAAGCGCCGAGGAGGCTGTCCAAGTGATACAGTCTGGTACGGTAAAACTAGGCCCTGCAACCTTTGACAGCAAGCTAACATTCATTTGGCTACTAGGATACTGTTTTTCATCGGCTACACATTTTATATCATGCATAGATAAAATATTTGATTGCAGAGAAATTTAGACATATTTTGGAGAGATTCATTCCCTCAAACTCGAAGGAGAAATGCTAATGTAGTGAAAGTAATGAAGGTTTTGCTAGGAACTGGGTTCCAGAGTTGCAGAAAGCTTCATAAAAGTTTTTTTTTATATAAACATAGATTTACTGATTGCAACTTTCTGTCAAATAAATTTGAAGACGATGGCTGTGAAAACTAGACAGTGCATTTTATCTGCTCTGTTATCTATAGATTTATTATGTGTAATAAAGATATAGCGGATAAGATGCAATGTGCCCCTGTGGTCCTTCAGACTACTGTTTTGTCACTTCTTTCAGATACACAAAGCTAGAACATTGAAACTTCTGAAGTGAATCACTTAATTTATGTTGATATTTCATTATTTTGACAGACAGTCGTGTTTACATCCATGGAGCTGCAGCGACACCAGTCAAACTGGTGGAGGCGATGACAGAGCATGGGAAGAAGGCGGGGCTCAGAAACGTGGAAATCATGCATATTCATACAGAGGGCCCTGGCACATATAACAACCCAGAATACGAAGGTATAGAATGCAGAGTTAAGTGTTTTGTTTAACATCCTCATTTAGAGATGCCAACACTTGCTTAGGTGTGAGGGCTGCATGTTTAGCCTTATGCTCGACTATGGCACGCCAAATTCACAAAAATGAGCAAAACATAGTTTCACAGTCGATAAACTAGGTTTATCGGTTGACTAGGTTTATCGGTTGGAAACTATAGTTTACGGACTGTAAACTATAGTATAACATGCAACACTAATCTATATTTTACATCTGTAAACTATAGTGAACGCAATAATCTATGTTTCACAACCATAAACTATACTCATCATTTTTTTCCCCGAATATACTTTTATTTTTGTATGATATCTATGTGCGATATTTACGTGATATTTAACAAACACTTCGTAATCGGGTAATGGCGAAATATTTAACCTTCTTATATTCTAAATAATGTGCGTTTCTCTGAGCAGATTAATAAAAAATCAATTGATGTAGCATTTTAGGGACTATTGTCATTATTAAGCTTATCATCGGATGTGATAAAACTTGTTAAAATAAAAAGAAAATAATTTCATTTAAATGAAAATTATATCCGTTTTATTTTTACTAATAATTGAATCAAAGATTCTACACCCCTTTTACAAATGTGCTTAAACGGTTTCATAAATGTTTATAGTTAACAAAATTTGATGTGTATTATATTGATTTTGTATTTTAAAAAAAAATTTTTCGTTTCCAAATATGGCTTTTCAACATCACGTAAATATCTTGATGTAAAATTTGCCCTCCAACCGCTTTTATTTCGAAGGAGGCCAACAAAACACAGCATGAAATGTAAATCAAATTGCAATTTTTAATAACTATACACTTTCATGTTTCAAATGACGTATAAAAGTGTTAATTTCAGTTCACTAAATTTTTTGACTTTTCCCAAGATCGAATTGGTACTATAAATTGAGAATGCGTGTACAATGATAAAGAAAAGATAAGCCAATGAACTCTGTATCCATTAATGAATCCATCGATAAACTGTAAGTTTTTTTCTTTGTTAAACTAAAAAAATATAGGGGAATATCAAATGTATTTATTAATCTATATAGGCCCTATTTATCATAAATCACTTAACTGAAGAATATATATACCCAGTAGTTAAACGGCCCGAAACCATTGATTGCGATACCACTTGGCGCGAACACGTAATCGGAGCGAACCCACCCGTTACCAAACAAGTTTAACATGTTGTGAGATGGCCCCTTTGCATAACCGGATGTCCATCTTTTGAATTAGAAGGTAAAAACAATCATACAATGCTGAAATGGTAAGTTTCACAGTTGGAGTTTGTTTTTCAGAGAAAGTTTGTTTACATCAATTTATCCTTCCTCTTTTTGATTTATTATAATTTTCTCATGATTTTTTATTTATTGAGTGATGTAATGTATGATTCTTCTGATGCAACATAGTTGAAGCCTTTTACACAATGTCATGCTCTTAGCAAAACTGCTAAATAAACAGTAGTTGAGTAATGTCTAAACCTGTAATTGTGTAGGTTGTCTACACTGTATCATATGGTCCATGCTTGTTTTTTTTTTTATTTCAGTGCAAATAAGATAATGATTTATAATCATTTGTTTTTCAGACATCTCATGAGTCAGAGGATACTTGGACAAATATGTACTTTGAGTTTGACGTTTAAGAAACTAGTACATTTTATACCACAGAAATCTCTTTATACAACTTTATTGATTCAGACTGGGAAGTTTGAGGCCTTGAGTTCCAAGCTACCAGCAGCTCGCTACAGTTTTCATTCCTCTGTTTTGACCTAGCTAATTTTACAGTGAGTTTCAAACACTGCTTTAAATCAATAAAATAAAAACAACAAATCACTTCCCTCATCATTTTTTGAGGTTTTGTACAATGTTAACAGCTACCTCATCATGTTTTGTGTGCCTCCCTCCCTCATCATATTTCTTGTAAAAAAGGCCTGAGAACCAAGGAATTAATTTTGCATGACCTTATTGTAAATAATGTACAACCACATGTAATGTTTGGATGTTTCATCTGTCACACATTATTGGTCAGTTTATTGTCAATTATGGTATATTGTTTATATTTGGTATATTTTTATAGATATTGGTATATCTTTGTAGATATATGATATATTTTTGTAGATTATTTGGTATATTTTTGTAGATATTTGGTATATTATTGTATATATATCGTATATTATTGTATATATATCGTATATTTTTGTATAATTATATGTGTTATACTTTTATAGATATTTGGTACAGATCAAGATGACATGGTAGCAGATCTGGACCAGGTAAATAAATCACTCACGATACCTGAATATATACATCTTCTTTTCTATATTGATTTAAAACATGGATTTTCACATGTACAAATTTTTAACTGAAGCGTACAGGTAATAAAATTACTGATAGTTTATTTTATGCTTAAAATTTAATTCCAAAACAAATTTAACAGATTCATTTCTTACTGTTCTTTTTTTTCCGAAGGGTGATGTTGCAGAGACAGTGAGATTGTACTATGAACAGAGTAAACGATTGCCTCCTCAGAAGAAAAGCACACTAACCTTACAACAGGTAACCCCCTTACCTTGAGCATGTAACAGTGATCAGGGGTAGGTAATTCAAAGATCAGGGGCAGGTTACTTCTTGACCCTTAACATGTACCTGTGTTGTTAGTATTTTGGAAAATACTGTACTAAAGAATCACAATTAAGTCTGGATATTATGCATGTTTAAAACTTCATTTCTTTTTTGGTCTAGGTTGATGAGTACCTCACTGAGTTAACCAAGGTCACAAAGGAAGAGGACCAGCAAAGGGTTCTCACCAAAGTGGCCAAGCGGTAGGACATAAGACAGAATATGTCAATTTACAGGCGCGGATCCAGGGGGTCCACTCCAGTGAAAATCTTCTTCATACCTATACATACTTATGACTTTTCATACCAACCTAACCTTATTCAAGTTTTTGAGGGGGATGAGTTTTATAGGGGGGAGGGGGTCTAAGGACCAACCCTCCTTCCTTTATATTCGCGCATGATTTATTACTCTCATTGTTCTGTGTTTGACATGATTTACCTTAAACAGTCTTTTCCACCATAGATACGACCATTGAGTGCACTATATTTTATGGTAACTCATGTTAGCATTATGCCCATGTGCAGCTTTCTGTCAGTTTTCGGATATTGGAACAGATAATCTATATACCCCTTCTTTGTTGACAGATGTACTGGTAATGATTTAAAGATGTTTGTGAGGCTGATTAAGCATGATCTTAGGATTAACTCACGTAATAATGACTGGTCCCTCTGTGATGAGCAAATAATAACTGATCCCTATATAGTATGTGATGATGATGACTGTAATAATGACTGGTCCCTCTGTGATGAGCAAATAATAACTGATCCCTATACAGTGGGTGATGATGATGACTTTAATAATGACTGGTCCCTCAGTGATTAGTAATAATAACTGATCCCTGTTGATGAACACATGGAAAGTAAACTGATCTGTGGTTGTGCATAAAGGGACTGAACTCTTTATAGAAGTGGTTGAAAATGATTGTAGTATTAAAAGTCAGTGTTTCTGTAAGAGATAAGAGTTTAAAAATATAGTAATAGTTAATCTTCTTTTAATTATATTAGATTGAATTAGAAACTTGTGATTAAAACACTAAAAGAAGATTAAAACTAAATTGTTTTACCTTTCTAAATAGTATGTCACATTTAGAATTAAATTGTTCATAATGGAAATTGATGTAATTTTACACATATTTCAGATTACCTATATTTATGCACATATTTCTTTTAGAGATGAACTTTTTTGTTGTACGATGTAATAGAGTGTTGTATTTTTAATGAGAGGCAGCTATTTGTAGACCTACTAGTACCTGTTTTTTAGCTGTATTGTGTGTTGTAAGGTTCTGTTCAAAAAATAAATTGTTTTTGTATCACAACCAGCACATTCTCTGTCTGTTGATTAAAATACATATATGAGTAAAAAAAAAAGAAATCATGGAAGATGTATGTTTAACAAAAGAATGATCAAATTCTCTTTTTTACTTTCTGATCATCTTTATGCAATGCAAATACTGAGATAGTCTAACCAACAATCTTAGGCTTATACCATTGAACTTCGAGCTACCATATTTTTTTTTAAACATATGTATAATCATTATTAGTTCTACTTGGCAGTGACAAGAAAAGCTTATGTATTAATATGGTATCCTTTGCCCATCTGTCCATCTGTAAAAAAACAAAAAAAACAAAAGCATTGTTAAACACTGATGCCCAGTTTATAGCTATGGTTAATTTTTTTTTTAAATGTCAGAGTCCGAGGTCAAAATAAAAAAAAAAAGCTAATATCCATAAACAAAGGAGGGTTGTTTAATGCATTTGTGTAACATGAAAGTATTGCACAGGGAAAGACTTTGTTATGAAAAATAATAATGTGAAATTAAAAAAAACTAAAAAAAAAAAACTAGGCTAGCAACAACCATTCAAAAGGGATGATCAAAAGATCAAAATTGTTGGTATCCAAAGGAATGTCTTGTTACTAAGAATATATCTTTGAAATGAAACATGAAAGCCCCATTACTAACCATTCAAAAGTTATGGCCAGGGTTTATTTTTTTACAAAGTGGGTCAAAGGTCAAGTTCAATAATATTTATACCCTTGAAAAGCTGTTGTCTCTATAAATACACATGAGAAGTATGAAATCCATAGCTGAATTTCATCGAAGGCGCCAGACCAAATGTCCACTCAAGCCATGGTTATCATTTTAAAGAAAAAAAAATAAGAGTGATATTTTTAAAGATTTTGTTGGATTATATTACTAAAGATATTTCCAGGAGATACTGAATTAAATTTATAAATCCTTTTTGAATTACTGTTTGAAAACTATTTTTCTTGGACTGTTTTTTTTTAACACAGTAGAGCTACAGTTTCGTCATAAACAGTTAATAATAAAGGAGGCGTGGTTCTTCCTTTAAATGTCCTCATTCTGAATAATCCTTTGTACCAACTTCTGAATCTTTCCCAACAAAATTCGACCAATGGATGTCGTGTCTTCCTGAAAAATCAAGTATGTAGTAAGTTTTGTAACGACCGCCAAAGATAAAATGCCGTTTAATGATAGATATATCAATGCAACGCTTAATGTAATAATTTATTGCATATTCCTAACCGCTAAATGATACAATATTCTCTCGGTTTAGCATTAGCGGTTAAGAATGTCAACCAATGTAATAATTTTAAAAGAGCATTAAGCATTCAGTGGCGGATCCAGGAATTTCATAAAGGGGGCAGTTGAAGGCAGGAGGTCGGGGGGGGGGTTTATTGAAGCCCCCAAGGGGTCCAGGACAAAGCCCTGGAGCTAACAAATTCTTACAAATAAGTGTTTTTCTCCTTTATTTTTAATACATGTATTATGAACATATAAAATCTAAATGCAAAAAATTTAAACGGGGAGGGGGATACGCCCGGCGCTCCTGCCCTTGATCCGCCTTTGGCATTCAAAAGTGGTTGCTGAAAAGCTTAAATGTGTTTAATTAAATTGAACCGTCTCTAATATTATCATCATCCTTCAGGATCGTTGGGGTTTGAAATGACCTTTGACTGCAGTGTTATATTTAGCTCACCTGGCACAGAGATCTTAAAACATTGTCCATTTTTTTCCCTCTGAGATGGAAGTTAAACTTGTCAGAAATACATGTCCTTGGAAAAAACTCAAATACTGCAGTAACACTTAGAATTCCTGTTTATTGAGCTGGAGTTTTTTTTTTTAAGTTTTATATATTAGAATGGGATAATTTAAAAACTATTTTTTAAAGAACCATAAGATCTGAAAATTAGTCTAAAAGCTTCATTAAGTCCTCCTACATTGATTTTGATGATGTTTTTACATTATTTTGATTCAAAATACAAATTAAATAAAATGTTATAAATCTTTGAAAAAATATTAACCTGTACATGTCGTTCAAATATATGTTGCTAAATTTTAAATAAGAAAGTTTTGGGTATAAACAATTTTCAAGAAACAGAAAGACAATACTAATTCAAGCTACTAAGATGATGTTAAAACGACATCGAACATAAATATTCAATGGAATAAAAATGTTAATATTATGAGCGGGATGAAGTGACAGGTGAGCTTTGTGTCCCATAGGCCTATTCTCTTTAGTTTGTGATAGAATCAAATGACATTTTAATACAAAGCCTACGGCTATTTTGTATAGAGTTCAACAACAGGAAAACATGGCTTTCTCCTATCTAATGCTTGTTTTGTGTTTGGTTTATCATGCATATTGTAAGTATAACTTAACTGATTTTTAAAAATCACAAGATATATTTTTGAAACACTATAACATCATGCTTTTGAACCTTGCTTGCTTTTATCTTTAATTTACAAATAAGTTTTGCAAAGTTGAATGCTCATTGCATACGTAGTCCTAGCTGTGTACATAAATTATAAATTAATCATTTGAAATGCATCACACATCAGTTTTAATTGTGTCAGTTATACACACCTGTATGAACAATCATCTATAAACCTGCGTTTGGTTTCTGGGTCAACATTCAAGATTTTTATGTCATATAAAGGTGTAAAACCAGAGACAGCATGGGGTGACATGGCCCAAATGGAGCTTAACGAAGCACTCCGGAAAGTCCAGAACACTAACGTGGCCCGGAATATCATCCTGTTCCTAGGAGACGGCATGAGCATCTCCACGGTAACGGCCTCCAGAATTCTTCAAGGTCGCCAAAAGGGGGCGCTAGGAGAGGAGAATTATTTGGCCTTTGAAAAATTTCCTAACACAGCCCTTATAAAGGTTTGATTTACTTTGTACGAAGATTAAAAAATAAGCAACTATAAAACAAAAAGTTTTGCATGTCTCTTAAGAATTGATGCTGAATAAATTTTACTATATCATCCCCCCTCCAGAAAATGACAGGAGGGGCATATGTTATGCCACATTTTATGCAATAATCCCTTTGAAATTGCATTATTACTTTATAAAACTTATGACGTTCGAAGTTACTCTAAGAAGAAACCCCTCATGGCATTTTTTCAAAGCCTAAAATACTTTACAAACAAAAGTTAACTTATCAAGAATTGACCGAGTATCTAGCAAAGAAGGAATACTTGATACTAAGTTGATAGACAGATCACGAGTGATCGTTTCTTTTGATCACGCAGAACAACTGGTCGGATAGTAGTTTACCCGTGTGCCAAGATATCTTGATATTAGACAAACTGTAAGAGGAAACTGAAAAATTGTGTAGAGACAGACAAACGGACAGACAGACAGTCTGCTGGTATATGACCAGTAAAGCTAAAATGACGTTGAAATAAATATCCCATCCCCTAGGAAACAATGGTCACTCTGAAGTCGGTATATTGACGTACGGTAGGAATGTGTTTTCTCATAACTCCTAACACAAATCCATGTAATAGATTTTTCAATTTTAAGAGGCTGATTTTTTTTTTGTTGGTAAAAAATATTCCCATATATTTACATTTCCACTGCTCTCTCCCACTATCAACATGTAGCCATCAACTGCGTTCATAGGACTATAGACGCAACTGCTTCCACTATGACTGCAAGTGCTCTAGACGCAACTGCTTCCACTATGACTGCAAGTGCTCTATCTCACTCGTGTAGAACAAGCTCCACAACACTCATACTGCGTGTTGAGAAGTATATATATGAAATGTTTCGTAAAAGGACTAAATATAAGTTCTCATCGGGTTTTCGGACACATTATTTGTACGTAAAAGCATTCAAAGTGCTAACAATCAATGATCTGGAATTTTACATCTGATGATTTTAATTATTACGGACATGTTCAATTCGTAAAAAATTAACGCGTAAAAATTTAAATCACCCTTTTTTGACTAAAATTCGTAAAAATTTACAGCAGTAAAAATTACCCGTTATACGGTAACACAATAACTAATTAGGCCACTTTAAAAAATTGGATTGTTTGCCCTCTCCTCCAGGCCCTACTGAAAACTTTTTTTAACCTCCAGGTAAATATTTTTTTCAGAATTTTCTGATCCCATCAACAACATTACTTAATTTTTTTAAATTCTGGGAAAAAAATCCACCTACCTACCTACAGACACATTTCTTTTAATCCCAGTTGGGAGAGGAGAAACAAACATCATTTTTAAGATGGCCTTAATAACAAACTTTTTTTTACATAATTATACAATCTATACAATTTATACAATCCTACAATCATTAGGTTGGTGACAGTAAAGTGACTGACCAGCATGGGTAGGACGGGGGTCATGAGGGAGGCTTTGACACTGAGGGTTTTCTTCATCCCTGGGGCCCCGCCCTTATTCTCCATCACCCTGTCTACCACATCCCTCAGATCTCGAGAAGCCTGGAATGCAGCGTACGCATTGTCATCTAACGCATCCAGTCTACAAATACATGAAAGCATCGTCATCTAAGGCATCTAATCTACAGATTAAAAAAAACTGTCATCTAATTTATAGAAAAATAAACATTGGTCAACATCTCATACTGAAGATAAATACAAAAACATCTCACTGGTCAACATTTTATCCTAAAGATTAATACACAAGCATAAGGCAGTATACACATTGTCCTTTAATGCATCCAATCTGAAGATATGCACAATCTGAAGATATACAAAGCTAATTTTGTCAAAGCTGAGGGAAAGTATATCCTGTCCCAATAGAACAGGATTACCTAGGTTAAAACCTACAGACTCACATGTGCTTGGCTCCTGAGTTAATCCTAAGATCATGCTTAATCAGCCTCACAAACATCTTTAAATCATTACCAGTACATCTGTCAACAAAGAAGGGGTATATAGATTATCTGTCCCAATATCCGAAAACTGACAGAAAGCTGCACATGGGCATAATGCTAACATGAGTCTGCCAAAAATGTACTCAGCCCGAAAAAAGCAATTGTCTTTTAAAAGTTCATTTTAACAGTAATGTGAATGGGGCCAGCTCACTATATATTGGATTACTTGCTTAACTTAGTGGAACTCTTTCGCGATGGAGGTAGGAAACGTCTGTTGGATGGGGCAAATGTGCTATTGAATACTATTCAAGATTGACCTTTGTAGAATTTATAAGGACAGATAAGTAAAAATCTTGGTGGAATACCTTGCTAAACAATCGCTGAACCAGCCTAATTAATTTTGAGAGGAGCTAATCTTAAAATTTTACATTTTTTATGATATTTTAACTAAGTGGGATCTTTTCATTAAATATCTATTGAAAATCTTCACATTGTAAAGCTGATAAAATTTTCTAAACTTTCCTTATTTAACAATTTACTATTTGGAGTTCAATTCTTGGCAATATATTGTACTTTCGGTGTAAAATTGTTCCAATCATTTGATTGTCACAAATGTAAACAATGCCATGTGCCTAAGTGATCTCACGAGATTTAGAGCTTTCTCGACTCCCCTGCTAAAGAGCAGTAGTATGTTAGATAACTGCGAGGTACTCGCAATATTACGATATAACTGCTTGTTACTCTTTGAAGCCAGTTATATTAGTTGATTTGAGAGAGGTTTATCAAATATCAAAATTTTAATTTATAGGAAAATTTTATACGTTCAGCCAGGCGTCAATACATGCAAATCTGTTCGGCTGTGACAAAATTTGTGCGTCTCGGGCGGTCGGGCGCATGGTTATTTCAAACACTGATTTAAAGGGGCTGGCGTTGTGGCCATTTTTAGACTACAAACTGTATTGTGATCTCCTTTACAAGAAGAGGCCTAAGATAAATTGAAGGAAAACATTATTTCTTAAATTATTTAGGCTGAATAACTATATAGAAATGAGACATACATGAAATAAGATTCTGACCTGACTAAATAACTTGACCAGCTGTTTACTGTTAAGGTTGTAAACCTGCTTCACGACCCCAGGTAACAGACACTTCATCAACAGGTATAGGTCACCTTTATATCCATCTACAATAGATAGAATGCCATCCCATTGGATCAAAACATTCTAAATGTACTGCCACCATTGTATTTTAACTCATATTATGGTTTGTGCTTTATTTCTAATCAAAGATTAGTTATCAGTTAAAAAAAAACTTCATATTCTACATACCTGATAAATTTTACGAGATTGACTAGCAATGCTATAAGTGGGTATAGTGCATAAATATAGTGCATAATACGTATTTTAACTCATATTATGGTTTGTGCTTTATTTCTAATCAAAGATTAGTTATCAGTTAAAAAAAAACTTCATATTCTACATACCTGATAAATTTTACGAGATTGACTAGCAATGCTATAAGTGGGTATAGTGCATAAATATAGTGCATAATATAATGGGAAACAGAACTTGGATCATTAAACAAGTAATGGCATATATGTAGTTGTGAGAAATGACAGATACCTCCCGAGGAACCTTTGTCGATGAAATCCCGAACAAGTTTAGTTTTGGCGAGGTAGGAGTTCTCTTCGGAAATATCGGCACAAAGCCGTCGGAATTCTCGGAATGAATCATCTCTGTGCCCCACTGAATCGGTAGAGGGTGCACCACTAGTGGAGGGACCAGCTAAAAACACAAAGATACACTACACTAATGAATGACTTCCTTTAGTATTGAAAACCACATTATGTGAGGAGCTGTATTAAAAACTTTCATTCAGGCACCTGAGCTTCATTTCAAATCTAGTTTTGTATTAACAATGATGGAGGTTTTTAAACAAATGCCATGGCATTAGCTCTCTGAGCCTTTGGCTCAGATGAGGTGAAAATTGTTTTTAAAGAATGACTTTCCCTTTAGTTAACAACCAACCTAAGCAATGTTACACCAGACCTGCATGTGATCTTGTATGTGTACAAATATCATAAACTTAACTCACAAGCACCCTCCAATACTCACTCCATGCATCTACCAGGTAAACACTTGTCAACAAGAATGATAAAAAGTAAATAGTTTCTTTAATTCTGACTTATTAAAGTCCATAATATTAATATACATATAAATCAAATTCATGAGCAGACTAATAACGAGATGTGTATATAGCCTATTAGGGCATCTGTAGAATGAAAGTCATTCCTGACAAATTTGCAGTGCTCACATGTACATTGGAGCAATTAAACTTTAGGATGCTAGTGTATGGAACCTTGGTTTTGGGGTGAAATAACAGTAACCACTGTAACCCAGGAATTTTGATAATCTATAATGATATGCATAACCAGGAAAAGTGGTTCACATGTACTTAAAATAAGAAATTCGCATGATATCATGCAAATTCTTCACATGAGAAGGAGACGAAAAACAAATTGCATGATATTCGCATGAAAATACTTACAACTTTTACAGGAAATCTGCCCACAGGATTTTTTTCACACGATTTTTGTATGATTTTTGCATGAATTTCATGCAAAAAGGAATGTGCATGAAGATCATGCAAGCCACTTTTCCCTGTGTACACACAGCTTCATCACTCTTACCTTCATCATCTGCTTCTACTTTTACTTTCGGTTTTGTGGGAGAGAAAGGGAGAGTTGATTGTACATTGGCAACTGGTTTTTTCTTTGCTGACCCTGGAGACTTGCTGTTGGAGTTGACAACAAATTCTGAAAACAGACACCAAAATAATATACAAAATAGAGACCTGAATTCAACTCACTGGGTAGATAATGTGAATATTCCTTTGGATGGTAGATTATGAAATTATATATTGTCACAGAACCTCACAGAACCAATTACATTTTCATGTCAGTGTATACTATCATTCAATTTTGCATTTAAATCCGGAAACAAAACATATTCTATTCTCAGAGAGATAAGTATAAATTAATTCTGATTTTGGGCAAATTTTGTGCCAAGGTCAAACAGACATAATTTACACTCAACATTAATGATTGTAAACATGTATTAAAATTTGTTAAATTAAAAAAAATAATTATTTCCAGAAATCTGCCATTCAGAAGTACCTATTAACAGTTCATAGTATTTGATTAAAAAAAAAATGCCCATTAGAAAATAAACCACTTATTAGATTTGTTACTGACTGTCTACAGAAATACATGTATATAGGATGGCATAGATAGATAGTCAGTAACAACCCCAATAAGTAATAACGTTTTCTGTGTGCTGTTTCTTACTTTAAGTCGGGGTAAGTCTGTGGCATTCTCCCAGGTTTTGTCGTCCCTGAACTTGGTAATTCTGGGAAACCTGATAGAGATTCCGTCTGCGGTGTGGATATCAGCCTTACTGAACTCCGCCCCCGATATCTCCCACACCGGCGACTTCTTGGGGTCCCTGGCCACAAAGTCTGGCACTAGCGGCTTCTTAATGTTCAACCAGTCCGGGACCTGTAAACACACAGAAATTACAGTTTATGTTTTATATCTTCAGAAAAATGCTTAAAATCATTTAGTATTTGAGTCATTTTGAAGAGTTTAAAAGTCCTTGACTAACAAGATGGACAAAGCTAATTTTCTGTTACTGGGTTTATCTTACTTTGTCTTGATTCTTGCTGATTTTCACCATATCCAGGGATGTCTGTAGTTCCTCCAATGTTTTGTCGTCCAGACCAATGTGACATTTAGTTACGGTGCACCACTTACCACTGCTAGGGTCGTGAACTCCAAACAGGAAAGTGGACATTATACCACCTGAATGATTCAAAACAGCAACATTCAAGATAAAGATTATGATTTAATTAATTAACAAAATGATTTCGAGTGAATAATTTAGAAAGAACAATTTCTGCATAAAAAACAGTTGTAAAATTAAACTATGAAAGGAGCAAGCATCTTTCAAAGAATAAAACAATTTATGCAATTTCCAACATAAAACAGGACACTGATTGGTAGTACCTTTCTTTCCTGTGCCGTAGTATGCCCCTATCACCACAAGATCAGCTGAGTCAGCCATTGTTCCCTGCTCCAGGTAATCCTTCTTTATCTTCAGCCAGTGTCGCTTTCCAGGCTTATAAATACTCTGAAATCAATTTAAAACATTGCCAATTATGTGTCTTCCTCAAAAGTTTGTTGAAGACAAGGTTTTACTTGTAGATCATGTCCAAACAGCATACACAGTTAAAGTTACCAATAAATGTCTAAATGCAAAGAACTATTACAAATAAGACTTTACATTTCTCTTCAAGCAAAAGCACAGGATGGAGAGGCATAGTAAAATGTAGCAGGTTATTGTACTTCAATAGACTGCAGTCAGTCAAATTACTTATAAAGATCAGAGTTCACTTACCTTGGTATCTTTCAATACCAGGCCCTCCAACCCTTCACTGAAAACTTTTGTCATCAGCTCTTGTAAGGAATCAGGGTCCTGATAGAATAGAAAACAGTGCCATGTTAAATTCAGATTTCTTAAAGAGACCTTTCTATTGCAGCACTTTACATGTAAACTTTTATAAATTCTGTCAACAGGGACTAAACACATTTAAAATCTAGATATATTAATGAACAAGTCCCTTCTAGAAATTGAGAAGTTCTATATTTCCTATTATAGTCCCTCACAATTCTATTGGTTTGAAAATGAGGAAATTATATAGGTACATGTACATTTTTATTCCTTAATCACACCTCTTAGATGTTCAATTTTGCAGCACTGCACATGGGACAAGATGTGTATCTCTATACTTACATTGATAAGTTTGGCCTCAGAAAACATGATTCTGTTGGGGATTTCTTTCATCTCAGATTCTAGAATTTTCTTTCTCTCCTTTATTGGTCTAAAATAATACAAAATTAGCTGCCATTAAAAAACTATGTATACAGTGACTTTGTTATGGTGAATTCTGTAAGCTTACTGTAAACCAACTATTATTCAGACACATCAACTTTTACATGTATTTGTCGTTTTTCAGCTTGAATTCAATCTGGGACAATATATTTTCTTGACTGCAGAAAGATTCTCTACAAATACAAAGCAAAATAAATGGTTTTACTTACTTATGCATAATATTTTCTCCATTTAAATGAAGACAGTCAAATATAAACAGACACACATTAGCATCTTTAAAAGCAGCTTTCTGAAGAGAAAAAAACAAGTCTGTGTTAAATAAGGGTACATTATTCGGATATAAATACAAAACATGCATTTTAATTTTTGTGATTTTAGAAGTTAATTTTATGATTTAACCTTGTGAACCCCCAGAGTTCCGAATGGGAGTGGTTTACTGGTTTCGTTGTCCACCAATAATACTTCAGCGTCTAGAATAAGGTCATCCCCTGTGGGAAAGGCCTTTGGAATGTACTCCTTGAAAAGTTGGACCTACATATACAACATAGACATTGATGATTGTCATTTTTTGTAAAAAGTTTATTATTAAAAATGTCATATTACTGTCACTAATAACACTTATGGAATGAAAAATAAAACTTAATTCTTCATTCTACCATTTTCAAAATAAATGTGACAGGTAACTGGTTAATCTCTGAGGAAATTTGGTTCACATCACATCTGATAACAAGGTACAATATAAAACTTGATTTTGATAGACATGTAAACTTCACTGATATATACACTCAGATATCGTACGTGACCTACTTTATGTGGCAGAACAGGTTTCAGGCTCCTACTGAAATACTGAAACTGGTTCCCTCTCTTATGTAGCTGGACCCTCTCTCCGTCGTACTTTATCTCCGCGTAGAATCCGTTCGGGCACTTCTTCATGGCCTGGTCAACAGAACGACAAGCTTCTGCCTGAAATCATTGTACAAGATTCATTTATATTGTATTACTGTGGAATCATCATTGTTCGTTGGGGACCAATGTTCATGGCTTTCATGGGTAATCCTGACCCACGAATTTACATCCCCACGAACGTATATACAAACATTTGTTTTATCATTTGTTAAAAGTTATGATTACCTAGACTACATGTATTTTATATCGTAAAATAACCGTTACCCTTGTGTCCCTGTGATCGCGCATAAAGAAGACAATCTGTATATCATGTATATGGTTATTGACACTAAAAAAATTAAGTATTAAAGACATCGATAACTATATACAATGAGTAATAAAATGATAAATACAACTGTTAAATGTAAGTAGTGTTTACATTATAGTCCAACACACTCAAATGCCCCTTTGATGAGGTCAATTTTCACTGCGATTTTGGAGGGGGTGCTAATTAAACAATTAGCATGGATTAGTTTCATTTTTAAGGCAATTTTAGCATTGTTGTCATTGTTCTCATTTAGAGATTTAAAAACATATTACGCGTACCACTGGTGTTCTTTATAATCATAATTTAGTGCGACATCACAACTATAATTCGTCAGTGCAAGCCGCCGGTACATTTTTGTGTTCACAAGAGAGATAACTTAAATAAGCAACATTGACGGAGTTATCCTTCTTTTTTTAACTTTGGAGGAAAATAAACGAAATAGAACTTGTAACCAACGAAATTTCGTCCCCATGAACCAGGAAATTTTTGGCTACCCATGAACATTGACCCCCACGAATAAAAATGATTCCACAGTATCCTCTACAAGTCTAAATAATGCTTTGACATACCGTATAACGGGTTTTTTTTACGTGCTGCTAATTTTTACTAATTTTTACGAGTTTTATAAATCCGTAACACACAGAAAACGTTATTACTTATTGGGGTTGTTACTGACTATCTATCTATGCCATCCTATATACATGTATTTCTGTAGACAGTCAGTAACAAATCTAATAAGTGGTTTATTTTCTAATGGGCATTTTTTTTTTAATCAAATACTATGAACTGTTAATAGGTACTTCTGAATGGCAGATTTCTGGAAATAATTATTTTTTTTAATTTAACAAATTTTAATACATGTTTACAATCATTAATGTTGAGTGTAAATTATCTCTCCTTTTTGTGTTTATCGGGTATATAACATTGTTCTGCAGATAAACTAAGACATTGCAGGTGTTGTCAGAGAGTTAATTACAAAGAAATGAATGTATATTTGCAGAAGCTGTACAAAATATCAAAGGAAACAACAGACCTCATACCCAGCCCCAGTAAACGGGCGCCAAAGAAGTCATCTAATGATGAGGAAGACGATGATAACAACAATGAGGGCGGTGACAGTGGTACAGACATCAACAGTGATGATGAAATGGACATGTCACCCGTCAAAAAGACACTTGTCAAGGGAAACTCCACCCCCTCAAAAACCACACCCCAAAAGGGCACGCCCCAAAAGGTCACGCCCATCAAGAACGGGATAAAGAGACCACACACGAGTGATGAGGATATCGAGACAACACCCTCTAAAAAGGTTCTTTAGTATTGAAAATTGATGTACAGTTTGTAATTCTATCAACTCTTAAAAACTAGAATGACTGAAGTAAAATTTGAATCAGATATCTGTAGGATTGACTGTGTTGTATTTTCAGTCCAAGCCAATGTGTAAATATGGAGCTGATTGTTACCAGACCAACCCTAAACACCTGGAGCTGTTTTCTCACCCTCCCAAGGTCTGTATAATGACTTTATTTCTGTCAGCTACAGTTGTAAACCTCATACATGTATCTGTATAGTAGTGTAACAATGAGTAGTGTATCCCAGTCTGTGTGTTGGTTGATAAAAAGGCAAAATTCAAGTGTTATTCAAATGAGTAATGGTTGATGAATTTGGCACATTAAAGTCGCTCACCAAAAAATTTGTCTAAATCTGTTGACATCAATCCATGTAAAATTCGGCTATCATTAGAAATTAAGCAATGTTGCCAAATACAGAATTCACGAATGGAACTAGATCAATTTTTTGGACTCTGTGATGCTCAGGAAAAACTATGTTTAAAAAAGTTGAGATTTTGTTGATTTCTTTTACAATGTATTAGACTCTACCCAATGTATTCAGAGGGTGCAAGATTTATCTGCCAAAAGACATAGAACAGTACAAGAAGTTAAGGAGATATATAATAGGGTAGGTTTTCTATAAATATATCTGTAGGAAGGAGTTGTGATATGAAGTAAAGCGACAATATTAAAGAAAGGACAAAAAGAGAAAAAAATGTTAAATATGTAATGTGGTTCTCTTCCATGCAAAATGACCTTATTCACAAAATGAAATATCATGAATATGTCTAAATATGTTGCATTGCAATGTGATACTGACCTTGTAAAAAGTTTGCTTGTATTATTGATTGTACAGTATCAGAAACTTTAATTCTGTGATTCCAGCTGGGACGGAGAATTGGTTCCGGAGTACGATAAGGCATCTGCTACTCATGTTGTCATCCCAGACAGCCAAAAGGTAAAGAGGTCTACATCTGAATATAGCATTAGTTATCTTAAGATATTATGAGTGAATTAAGTTTAGAAAATTATCTTCGAACAAAAAGGCATTGTTTACAGGTATTTCTATGAACATAATCTTTTGATTTGGTTTGATAATTTATAGCCTTTGTGGTGTGCCTTTTTCAGGGAGAAGTCATTAAATGTGCTGGTGTGTGTGTGACCTTGAATTGGATCAAGATGTGTATAAAAAAGAAAATGTTAGTGAGGACTGATCCCTATATTGTGGGTGATGATGATGAGTAATAATGACTGGTCCCTCTGTGATGAGCAAATAATAACTGATCCCTATATAGTGGGTGATGATGATGACTGTAATAATGACTGGTCCCTCTGTGATGAGCAAATAATAACTGATCCCTATACAGTGGGTGATGATGATGACTTTAATAATGACTGGTCCCTCAGTGATTAGTAATAATAACTGATCCCTGTTGATGAACACATGGAAAGTAAACTGATCTGTGGTTGTGCATAAAGGGACTGAACTCTTTATAGAAGTGGTTGAAAATGATTGTAGTATTAAAAGTCAGTGTTTCTGTAAGAGATAAGAATTTAAAAATATAGTAATAGTTAATCTTCTTTTAATTATATTAGATTGAATTAGAAACTTGTGATTAAGACACTAAAAGAAGATTAAAACTAAATCGTTTTACCTTTCTAAATAGCATGTCACATTTAGAATTAAATTGTTCATAATGGAAATTGATGTAATTTTACACATATTTCAGATTACCTATATTTATGCACATATTTCTTTTAGAGATGAACTTTTTTGTTGTACGATGTAATAGAGTGTTGTATTTTTAATGAGAGGCAGCTATTTGTAGACCTACTAGTACCTGTTTTTTAGCTGTATTGTGTGTTGTAAGGTTCTGTTCAAGAAATAAATTGTTGTTTGTATCACAACCAGCACATTCTCTGTCTGTTGATTAAAATACATATATGAGTAAAAAAAAAAGAAATCATGGAAGATGTATGTTTAACAAAAGAATGATCAAATTCTCTTTTTTACTTTCTGATCATCTTTATGCAATGCAAATACTGAGATAGTCTAACCAACAATCTTAGGCTTATACCATTGAACTTCGAGCTACCATATTTTTTTTTAAACATATGTATAATCATTATTAGTTCTACTTGGCAGTGACAAGAAAAGCTTATGTATTAATATGGTATCCTTTGCCCATCTGTCCATCTGTAAAAAAACAAAAAAAACAAAAGCATTGTTAAACACTGATGCCCAGTTTATAGCTATGGTTAATTTTTTTTTTAAATGTCAGAGTCCGAGGTCAAAATAAAAAAAAAAAGCTAATATCCATAAACAAAGGAGGGTTGTTTAATGCATTTGTGTAACATGAAAGTATTGCACAGGGAAAGACTTTGTTATGAAAAATAATAATGTGAAATTAAAAAAAACTAAAAAAAAAAAACTAGGCTAGCAACAACCATTCAAAAGGGATGATCAAAAGATCAAAATTGTTGGTATCCAAAGGAATGTCTTGTTACTAAGAATATATCTTTGAAATGAAACATGAAAGCCCCATTACTAACCATTCAAAAGTTATGGCCAGGGTTTATTTTTTTACAAAGTGGGTCAAAGGTCAAGTTCAATAATATTTATACCCTTGAAAAGCTGTTGTCTCTATAAATACACATGAGAAGTATGAAATCCATAGCTGAATTTCATCGAAGGCGCCAGACCAAATGTCCACTCAAGCCATGGTTATCATTTTAAAGAAAAAAAAATAAGAGTGATATTTTTAAAGATTTTGTTGGATTATATTACTAAAGATATTTCCAGGAGATACTGAATTAAATTTATAAATCCTTTTTGAATTACTGTTTGAAAACTATTTTTCTTGGACTGTTTTTTTTTAACACAGTAGAGCTACAGTTTCGTCATAAACAGTTAATAATAAAGGAGGCGTGGTTCTTCCTTTAAATGTCCTCATTCTGAATAATCCTTTGTACCAACTTCTGAATCTTTCCCAACAAAATTCGACCAATGGATGTCGTGTCTTCCTGAAAAATCAAGTATGTAGTAAGTTTTGTAACGACCGCCAAAGATAAAATGCCGTTTAATGATAGATATATCAATGCAACGCTTAATGTAATAATTTATTGCATATTCCTAACCGCTAAATGATACAATATTCTCTCGGTTTAGCATTAGCGGTTAAGAATGTCAACCAATGTAATAATTTTAAAAGAGCATTAAGCATTCAGTGGCGGATCCAGGAATTTCATAAAGGGGGCAGTTGAAGGCAGGAGGTCGGGGGGGGGGGTTTATTGAAGCCCCCAAGGGGTCCAGGACAAAGCCCTGGAGCTAACAAATTCTTACAAATAAGTGTTTTTCTCCTTTATTTTTAATACATGTATTATGAACATATAAAATCTAAATGCAAAAAATTTAAACGGGGAGGGGGATACGCCCGGCGCTCCTGCCCTTGATCCGCCTTTGGCATTCAAAAGTGGTTGCTGAAAAGCTTAAATGTGTTTAATTAAATTGAACCGTCTCTAATATTATCATCATCCTTCAGGATCGTTGGGGTTTGAAATGACCTTTGACTGCAGTGTTATATTTAGCTCACCTGGCACAGAGATCTTAAAACATTGTCCATTTTTTTCCCTCCGAGATGGAAGTTAAACTTGTCAGAAATACATGTCCTTGGAAAAAACTCAAATACTGCAGTAACACTTAGAATTCCTGTTTATTGAGCTGGAGTTTTTTTTTTTAAGTTTTATATATTAGAATGGGATAATTTAAAAACTATTTTTTAAAGAACCATAAGATCTGAAAATTAGTCTAAAAGCTTCATTAAGTCCTCCTACATTGATTTTGATGATGTTTTTACATTATTTTGATTCAAAATACAAATTAAATAAAATGTTATAAATCTTTGAAAAAATATTAACCTGTACATGTCGTTCAAATATATGTTGCTAAATTTTAAATAAGAAAGTTTTGGGTATAAACAATTTTCAAGAAACAGAAAGACAATACTAATTCAAGCTACTAAGATGATGTTAAAACGACATCGAACATAAATATTCAATGGAATAAAAATGTTAATATTATGAGCGGGATGAAGTGACAGGTGAGCTTTGTGTCCCATAGGCCTATTCTCTTTAGTTTGTGATAGAATCAAATGACATTTTAATACAAAGCCTACGGCTATTTTGTATAGAGTTCAACAACAGGAAAACATGGCTTTCTCCTATCTAATGCTTGTTTTGTGTTTGGTTTATCATGCATATTGTAAGTATAACTTAACTGATTTTTAAAAATCACAAGATATATTTTTGAAACACTATAACATCATGCTTTTGAACCTTGCTTGCTTTTATCTTTAATTTACAAATAAGTTTTGCAAAGTTGAATGCTCATTGCATACGTAGTCCTAGCTGTGTACATAAATTATAAATTAATCATTTGAAATGCATCACACATCAGTTTTAATTGTGTCAGTTATACACACCTGTATGAACAATCATCTATAAACCTGCGTTTGGTTTCTGGGTCAACATTCAAGATTTTTATGTCATATAAAGGTGTAAAACCAGAGACAGCATGGGGTGACATGGCCCAAATGGAGCTTAACGAAGCACTCCGGAAAGTCCAGAACACTAACGTGGCCCGGAATATCATCCTGTTCCTAGGAGACGGCATGAGCATCTCCACGGTAACGGCCTCCAGAATTCTTCAAGGTCGCCAAAAGGGGGCGCTAGGAGAGGAGAATTATTTGGCCTTTGAAAAATTTCCTAACACAGCCCTTATAAAGGTTTGATTTACTTTGTACGAAGATTAAAAAATAAGCAACTATAAAACAAAAAGTTTTGCATGTCTCTTAAAAATTGATGCTGAATAAATTTTACTATATCATCCCCCCTCCAGAAAGTGACAGGAGGGGCATATATTATGCCACATTTTATGCAATAATCCCTTTGAAATTGCATTATTACTTTATAAAACTTATGACGTTCGAAGTTACTCTAAGAAGAAACCCCTCATGGCATTTTTTCAAAGCCTAAAATACTTTACAAACAAAAATTAACTTGTCAAGAATTGACCGAGTATCTAGCAAAGAAGGAATACTTGATACTAAGTTGATAGACAGATCACGAGTGATCGTTTCTTTTGATCACGCAGAACAACTGGTCGGATAGTAGTTTACCCGTGTGCCAAGATATCTTGATATTAGACAAACTGTAAGAGGAAACTGAAAAATTGTGTAGAGACAGACAAATGGACAGACAGACAGTCTGCTGGTATATGACCAGTAAAGCTAAAATGACGTTGAAATAAATATCCCATCCCCTAGGAAACAATGGCCACTCTGAATTCGGTATATTGACGTACGGTAGGAATGTGTTTTCTCATAACTCCTAACCCAAATCCATGTAATAGATTTTTCAATTTTAAGAGGCTGATTTTTTTTTGTTGGTAAAAAATATTCCCATATATTTACATTTGCAAATGTTTTCCTTTATATAACACCACTGAAAGCAAACGTTTTTATAACTGTATAAATACAGGTACGGGGTCAAGAGGTCATAGATGTTCGTATCGATGAACGTTCTACGTAATTTCTCAGCGACGTCATAAAGGGTCGACGCGCGTTCAGTGGATTACATACAAGCAGTTGGGTTTCAAAAATAATGCATTTCACACGTTAAAAGTCACTATCAGGCACACATTAGAAAAACATTGCGGAGGAATCGGTAGTCTTGTAATGGAAATATTTGTTAATCCAACAAAAGAAATATTGACGGATTTTTGTAAATTTCAAGAAATGGTGGAAGAAACAATGGATCTTCAGCAAGTAGAAAATCATGAGTTTGTTATCAAACCAGGCTTTGATGAAGAACTACAAGCACTTTCCAAAAGAATCAATGATTTAGAAGATAGGATTAAAAGTCAACTCAACAAGGTTGCCAGAGATTTAGGAGTTGAAGCAAACAAAGTACTTAAGCTGGAGAGCAGTAGTCAGTTGGGGTACTTTTTTAGAGTAACTAGAAAGGAGGAAAAAGCATTGAGAAATAACAAGAACTACACAACAATAGATACCAAAAATAGTGGAGTGCGCTTCCACAACAATGCTGTGAAACAGCTCAATGAAGAGTACCTGAAAGCTAAAGAGGAGTATGGTGAGCAGCAGAAAAGTATCGTAGCAGAAATCATCTCTATTGCAGCTGGATATTGTGAAACCATGTTCATGCTGAATGAGTTGATTGCTCAGCTGGATGTGTTGGTCAGTTTTGCTGTTTCAGCAGCAAGTGCTCCAATACCATTTGTTTGTCCGAAACTTTTGAATAAAGGCAGTGGGAAAATTCAGCTGATTGAAGCCCGCCATCCATGTCTGGAGTTGCAGGAAGATATCTCTTTCATACCAAATGACATCATATTTGAAAAAAATCAGCAAATGTTTCATATAATCACTGGTCCAAACATGGGTGGAAAATCAACCTACATCAGATCTGCTGGAGTCATAGTTCTTCTGGCACAGATTGGCTCCTTTGTTCCGTGCAGTGAAGCCACAGTGACGATTGTGGATAGCATTCTAGCTCGTGTTGGTGCAGGAGATAATCAAGTCAAAGGGATATCAACATTCATGGCAGAAATGCTAGAAACAGCTTCTATATTAAAGTCTGCCACAAAAGATTCTCTTATCATTATTGATGAACTTGGAAGAGGAACGTCTACCTATGATGGTTTTGGATTGGCATGGGCAATATCAGAACACATATCAGCTGAGATCAAAGGATTTTGCCTATTTGCTACACATTTTCATGAGTTAACTACTCTTGCTGACAAGATTCCTGGCGTTAACAACTTGCATGTAACGGCTTTGACCTCCAATGAAACCCTGACGCTTCTCTATCAAGTGAAACAAGGGCCCTGTGACCAGAGCTTTGGAATTCATGTGGCAGAATTAGCTCATTTTCCACAGCATGTGATTGAGTTTTCAAAGAAGAAAGCATCAGAACTGGAGGACTTCCAGTCAGTTGAATTGGAAACTTCTCTGAAAGGAAATGATGAGCCAGTTGTGAAGAAAAGGAAAATAGAAAAGGAGGAAGGAGAAGAAATCATCCGAAAATTCCTGGGTAGTGTGAAGAAGATGTCCAACTCCGGCGTGTCAGACCTTTTACGGATTTATAAAACTCGTAAAAATTAGTAAAAATTAGCAGCACGTAAAAAAAACCCGTTATACGGTATGTCAAAGCATTATTTAGACTTGTAGAGGATACTGTGGAATCATTTTTATTCGTGGGGGTCAATGTTCATGGGTAGCCAAAAATTTCCTGGTTCATGGGGACGAAATTTCATTGGTTACAAGTTCTATTTCGTTTATTTTCCTCCAAAGTTAAAAAAAGAAGGATAACTCCGTCAATGTTGCTTATTTAAGTTATCTCTCTTGTGAACACAAAAATGTACCCGCGGCTTGCACTGACGAGTTATAGTCGTGATGTCGCACTAAATTATGATTATAAAGAACACCAGTGGTACGCGTAATATGTTTTTAAATCTCTAAATGAGAACAATGACAACAATGCCGAAATTGCCTTAAAAATGTCTACCCTGAAACTAATCCATGCTAATTGTTTAATTAGCACCCCCTCCAAAATCGCAGTGAAAATTGACCTCATCAAAGGGGCATTTGAGTGTGTTGGACTATAATGTAAACACTACTTACATTTAACAGTTGTATTTATCATTTTATTACTCATTGTATATAGTTATCGATGTCTTTAATACTTAATTTTTTTAGTGTCAATAACCATATACATGATATACAGATTGTCTTCTTTATGCGCGATCACAGGGACACAAGGGTAACGGTTATTTTACGATATAAAATACATGTAGTCTAGGTAATCATAACTTTTAACAAATGATAAAACAAATGTTTGTATATACGTTTGTGGGGATGTAAATTCGTGGGTCAGGATTACCCATGAAAGCCATGAACATTGGTCCCCAACGAACAATGATGATTCCACAGTAATACAATATAAATGAATCTTGTACAATGATTTCAGGCAGAAGCTTGTCGTTCTGTTGACCAGGCCATGAAGAAGTGCCCGAACGGATTCTACGCGGAGATAAAGTACGACGGAGAGAGGGTCCAGCTACATAAGAGAGGGAACCAGTTTCAGTATTTCAGTAGGAGCCTGAAACCTGTTCTGCCACATAAAGTAGGTCACGTACGATATCTGAGTGTATATATCAGTGAAGTTTACATGTCTATCAAAATCAGGTTTTATATTGTACCTTGTTATCAGATGTGATGTGAACCAAATTTCCTCAGAGATTAACCAGTTACCTGTCACATTTATTTTGAAAATGGTAGAATGAAGAATTAAGTTTTATTTTTCATTCCATAAGTGTTATTAGTGACAGTAATATGACATTTTTAATAATGAACTTTTTACAAAAAATGACAATCATCAATGTCTATGTTGTATATGTAGGTCCAACTTTTCAAGGAGTACATTCCAAAGGCCTTTCCCACAGGGGATGACCTTATTCTAGACGCTGAAGTATTATTGGTGGACAACGAAACCAGTAAACCACTCCCATTCGGAACTCTGGGGGTTCACAAGGTTAAATCATAAAATTAACTTCTAAAATCACAAAATTAAAATGCATGTTTTGTATTTATATCCGAATAATGTACCCTTATTTAACACAGACTTGTTTTTTTCTCTTCAGAAAGCTGCTTTTAAAGATGCTAATGTGTGTCTGTTTATATTTGACTGTCTTCATTTAAATGGAGAAAATATTATGCATAAGTAAGTAAAACCATTTATTTTGCTTTGTATTTGTAGAGAATCTTTCTGCAGTCAAGAAAATATATTGTCCCAGATTGAATTCAAGCTGAAAAACGACAAATACATGTAAAAGTTGATGTGTCTGAATAATAGTTGGTTTACAGTAAGCTTACAGAATTCACCATAACAAAGTCACTGTATACATAGTTTTTTTAATGGCAGCTAATTTTGTATTATTTTAGACCAATAAAGGAGAGAAAGAAAATTCTAGAATCCGAGATGAAAGAAATCCCCAACAGAATCATGTTTTCTGAGGCCAAACTTATCAATGTAAGTATAGAGATACATATCTTGTCCCATGTGCAGTGCTGCAAAATTGAACATCTAAGAGGTGTGATTAAGGAATAAAAATGTACATGTACCTATATAATTTCCTCATTTTCAAACCAATAGAATTATGAGGGACTATAATAGGAAATATAGAACTTCTCAATTTCTAGAAGGGACTTGTTCATTAATATATCTAGATTTTAAATGTTTTTAGTCCCTGTTGACAGAATTTATAAAAGTTTACATGTAAAGTGCTGCAATAGAAAGGTCTCTTTAAGAAATCTGAATTTAACATGACACTGTTTTCTATTCTATCAGGACCCTGATTCCTTACAAGAGCTGATGACAAAAGTTTTCAGTGAAGGGTTGGAGGGCCTGGTATTGAAAGATACCAAGGTAAGTGAACTCTGATCTTTATAAGTTATTTGACTGACTGCAGTCTATTGAAGTACAATAACCTGCTACATTTTACTATGCCTCTCCATCCTGTGCTTTTGCTTGAAGAGAAATGTAAAGTCTTATTTGTAATAGTTCTTTGCATTTAGACATTTATTGGTAACTTTAACTTTGTATGCTGTTTGGACATGATCTACAAGTAAAACCTTGTCTTCAACAAACTTTTGAGGAAGACACATAATTGGCAATGTTTTAAATTGATTTCAGAGTATTTATAAGCCTGGAAAGCGACACTGGCTGAAGATAAAGAAGGATTACCTGGAGCAGGGAACAATGGCGGACTCCGCTGATCTCGTGGTGATAGGGGCATACTACGGCACAGGAAAGAAAGGTACTACCAATCAGTGTCCTGATTTATGTTGGAAATTGCATAAATTGTTTTATTCTTTGAAAGATGCTTGCTCCTTTCATAGTTTAATTTTACAACTGTTTTTTATGCAGAACTTGTTCTTTCTAAATTATTCACTTGAAATCATTTTGTTAATTAAATCATAATCTTTATCTTGAATGTTGCTGTTTTGAATCATTCAGGTGGTATAATGTCCACTTTCCTGTTTGGAGTTCACGACCCTAGCAGTGGTAAGTGGTGCACCGTAACTAAATGTCACATTGGTCTGGACGACAAAACATTGGAGGAACTACAGACATCCCTGGATATGGTGAAAATCAGCAAGAATCAAGACAAAGTAAGATAAACCCAGTAACAGAAAATTAGCTTTGTCCATCTTGTTAGTCAAGGACTTTTAAACTCTTCAAAATGACTCAAATACTAAATGATTTTAAGCATTTTTCTGAAGATATAAAACATAAACTGTAATTTCTGTGTGTTTACAGGTCCCGGACTGGTTGAACATTAAGAAGCCGCTAGTGCCAGACTTTGTGGCCAGGGACCCCAAGAAGTCGCCGGTGTGGGAGATATCGGGGGCGGAGTTCAGTAAGGCTGATATCCACACCGCAGACGGAATCTCTATCAGGTTTCCCAGAATTACCAAGTTCAGGGACGACAAAACCTGGGAGAATGCCACAGACTTACCCCGACTTAAAGTAAGAAACAGCACACAGAAAACGTTATTACTTATTGGGGTTGTTACTGACTATCTATCTATGCCATCCTATATACATGTATTTCTGTAGACAGTCAGTAACAAATCTAATAAGTGGTTTATTTTCTAATGGGCATTTTTTTTTTAATCAAATACTATGAACTGTTCTTGAGTTGACTTTTAATCCTATCTTCTAAATCATTGATTCTTTTGGAAAGTGCTTGTAGTTCTTCATCAAAGCCTGGTTTGATAACAAACTCATGATTTTCTACTTGCTGAAGATCCATTGTTTCTTCCACCATTTCTTGAAATTTACAAAAATCTGTCAATATTTCTTTTGTTGGATTAACAAATATTTCCATTACAAGACTACCGATTCCTCCGCAATGTTTTTCTAATGTTTCCATTAGCAGTGGTAATTTATCAATAGCCTGGTAGACTTTGTAGCAATCTTGAAGTGAAGCCTTTCTTTGCTGAAATTTTCGGGCCAATCTTTGAAAGTCAGGTATCCTTCTAAGATGGTCTTCAGCCACCAGCTGTCTTAATTCGGTGTTCTTCACAAAAAATTCAACAATTTTCTGTCGTTCTTCAATAAGGTTGACGTCTACCAGAGGCTGTTTTATCCACTGAGCCAGAAGTCGCTGTCCCTGTGTGGTCTTACACCGGTTCAGTAAACCTAGAACACTCTGGTTCTTGTTACCATCAGAAGTGGAGGGAAACAAGTTCAGAGCTCGCACTGCAGCCGAATCGAGCTTCATATACTGTTTAAAGTCAAATGATCCCAAGCTGAATTGCCCAAAATAATCTTCACTTGATAAAAGCTCCAAGTATTTGATCAATGCAGATAATGCCTCTACAGCCACTTTATTTTCCATTTCACTCAATGTTGAGCTGTTCATCTGCTGTCCTTTCTTGCATTTCAGCAAACGATTCAAATCTTGCACCACGTCTTTGCTGCAAAAATCACCTCTTTTTCTTTCTGTTACAAGAATATTGCTTCTCTCAAGAACCTGTCTCAGCTTTCCAGTTTGTAAATCACCTGCTCCAACTACACACTCTTTGGCTCCTAACTGAATAATCAGTGCCTCTAAGTTTGAAAACTGGTCATTATCCACAAATTCCGCAACTAATAATTTTCGCAACATGACATCAGCAAATCCAATTCCAATAATCTTTTCATTATTTTCTGTTCCAATCTTCAAAGCCAAGATTCCTACAGATTGAGGAATGTCAGAGTTTCCAAATAAAATGTCTTCAAACTGGGTTAAATTTCCAGGCGAGGCCTTAAATGCTATCACCCATTCATTACTCTTTGTTCCAGGTCTGTTTTTAAAGATTTCAACTCTATATTGACGAATCAGCAATAACTCTTTGACGAGTGATTCAAAGTTCAGCTTGCTTATTGTCAAAGACTCCAACTTGTTCTCCCCTATTCCTAAATGTTTAATGACAGCAATCGTCTTATAGACTTCTTTGGCGACAAACACTGCATCTTGTCCATGAACTGTATAATATTCAGTTCTGTCAAAGAATCTAATGGTAGTATTTGGTTTCTCTGGCAAACTTTTGAATGCAGTAATAAATCCTTGGTCTTGAAAAGGATCCATGCTTGAGTACTTCCAGATATAAGCAATTCTTCCTAAAAATTAAATTGAAGAATTCAAAGATCAAATGTTAATTTTTACTTTCCTTTCTGCATTCGGAACTAAATATGAGAAGGAAATTTTATTGCTTGTTGTAGAAATTAAAATAATCACATGCTAACTATTACCCTCAAAAGTAGAATCTATGACCTATGGCAGGTAATCCAATAGAGTAAACAACTTATCCAAAAAATGAAAATGTAATAAAAACTTTTAGGGTCGGAGGGTAAAATGTAGGGTAGGTTGGGTGACAGGAAACAGGAGTATTTTTTATTTTGGCCTAAGGTACGTCTCGTCTGTCCTTAAAATCTGAACATTATCATATCACAATCTAACTGAAAATAAGTTGATAAATCTACCCTATATTTCCTTGAAGTAAAAGACTAAAGATTGCTCCACTCTATAAGATCAGAAAAAAGTGCAAAAAAATATTTTCAAAAAGTAGGTCACTGGGACTATCATAATTTAAGTAAAACAGGTACGTTTTAATTCCTTCACTACAGAGCTGCATTTATTTTGTATTATAAATCATATTTTAAAAAGTAATGAGAATGGACATGCTCCAATTCTGTAGCACAAATTGTTACTCAGTATCTGTTACTGTTTCCATCAGTCTGTCCCGACTCCAAATGGATATACATGCATGTGTTTGTGTGTGCATGTCCATTTGATACATGAAAGCAGTACAAGCACTACTCCTTTCCACAAGAAATACAGACATATTAATTATCAAATCAATGCTCAATGTTTTCAGGATTTGACAAAAGTCTAAGACTTACCTTATCAAAGTCAAAGCGGCTTTTACGCCAAAGAAAATTAATGTTTCTCAATATAAACAATACCAAATGTACATTTCAAACTTTCATTTGTAATCTGATATTACATAGAAAACATGATACATGTAAAACACAGATAACTTATATACTAGTGGCAAAATCCCAGTAGGTATATATTAAACTCGTTTTTTTTCCTTTTCTTTGCGTTATACAATATTCCACAAGGAATCGTCAGTATGTCTGTTTTGTTAACTTTGTTATGTGATAATCCCCGGCCCCAGCAGACAGAAAAAGTACCGTTACAAATCTCCCCTTTGTCTGACCCATCTCTTTGTCATCAGCTGATCAGGCACGAAATTTACCGCCGATCGATTAATGTTAGGTGCTCTACCCATAAACATTACAAAAATAGTCCACTTAACAATTCAGAAAATCTACAACTGGTATCAAATGTCTTAATAAATCGTATTTCACTCTTTGTCTATCTTAACTACATAAACGTGCTGTTGTACATAAACACCCGCACTTTCCGCTGTACACGGGTGTCTCAAAATTCACAGCAGTTTTAGGGCGATCGTAAACTTACCGTTAATTTCTTGTACTGTTTTCTGATAGATGATATACCTAGCATATTATTTATGATTGTGAGATCTTAATGGCCGAATCGGGGCTCCACACATGCTTTATTTTCATTGCCACTTTTGTGAATCACAGCAGGCAATGATCAACATGGCTGCCAAGCTAGTAATGATCACGTGACCTAATTTTTCGTGACATCACAATGTAGGTTACCTGCGGGAACATCTCATAATAGAAATGAAGACTTGTGATGCTTAGAGCTAATTCAATAACCGTGGGCTATTTTTATGGGTTAATTATTTTTTTTAAATCTCTTTTAAAGAATATAGTTTCTAGTCACTTGGAAAATGAAAATTCATATTTTTTAAAAACTTTTTCTGCTAATAGCTAGCCTAGCTTTACACTTTTTGCCACTACTATAAAAGATAAACTTGATTTTCCCCTAGTTGTTAGGTAAAATAAATAATTTTAAAAAATTATTTGAGGAAGGAATTCGACAGAAATCAATATCTACATGCTGTGATAATGAATAACTTTTTTCGGCATACAAGGTTTTCATTCGAATACCCCAGTCGTGAATATCACGTGGTTCTGGTATTTTAACACGCTATGTGAGAGGTGAATATATAGTGGCACTCTATCCAATAGTCAGTGCAGTGTGGGGGCATTGTGAAATAACAATGAAATACATAGGCGGGTTGGATCGTAAGTAATATAAAGCTGTTACGTGAAATTTGTCCACAAGTTAATAAAAATTGGGGTGTAGCTAATGACAATCACATAAAATGATTAAGAATTCTTTTAAGAATAAGATATTCATGTTTATTTATATCTAAGACTGTAAAGTTGCTTTTTGAAATTTTGTTTATTTTTATGTTTATTATTTCTGTTTTGAACATTGTATGATAACGAGTTGTTGTTTATCTACAGCCGAGCCCTTACCCTTGATGGACATCTGCCGTAGAATCATCAGACATCAACTGGGTAAAAATAGACTGCACGAAATTCCTAGACTACCATTACCAAACCCACTTAAAAGTTACCTACTGTACCAGTCTTAGTACATCGTGGTGTAGTCTGTGTATTATACTCTCGTGGGTCTGTCTGTCTGTGAGGACCTGGTGCTTGGTGATAAAACAGAGTTAAGTCCTCTTGGAGAGAAAGCGAGTCCATGGCCAACAGGACGTAAATATTTAAAGGCGGTCCTCAAAGACAAAGGAAGATGTATATCTAAACAAGTCATTATTGTCTGATCTCATAGGAACTCCTGATATTTGTAAACAATACACAGGTCACTAGGAATATTGACAAAGATATATTTAGAACCCAAATATATGGAATCTATGAAGGACTTATATGTTGATGGAATTAATGTCAAACAATTCCGTAATGTTGTGAATTCAAATTTTTTTAAAGTTGTCTCTTGATCTAAGTTCTTTAGACAATTTGTAAATTGCATTTGAATCTGACCGGGTTCTGTGAACTTAGGTCAGAGATAGGACAGATGGACTATATATTCCACATCTAAAAATTTCAAAGGGCCATTATCTGAAGAGTAATCTCCCAGCTGCAGGTTTATGTGTGTGTGTGTGTGTTATTTTATCATGTGTGTTAATATTGTGTTATAACAGCAAGCAAGTGCAGGAATGGATGATAAATTGTGTAAAAGGCCTTTGTCTCACCAGTGTTTGTGTGTGATTGTTTGTGTGTGATTGTTTGTGTGTCTGATTGTATGAATGTGTGAATAAGAGTTGTGTTTTTCTCCCTGCCCTGTGTGTTGTAAGTCTAGTCAATAGCAATGTCTTACTTCCAATTCTAGGTGTGGTGTCAATCCGGGATGAGAGGATTATTTATGTTATTATGAAAGCTTTCTGAGAAAGCACATCAGAAGTAGCTTGTGATTAATTGCACAAGGTCCTATCTTTTATAATTTTTACCTCCCTTGAGATAGAGTCTCAAGTAAGATTTTTCTGATCACACTTTGATATTTGTTTATCTGTTTATTATATATTATCAAATAAAGATTACTGGTCCTTGTAAGGAAGGGGTTGGGGGTGTTTTAGCAGCAAGTAGGGAATAAATTAAAATGTTTCAATCACAAGAATTAAGAAATAAACAAGAGATTACTAGTATGATATAATATTACAAGAGAACACAAATGAATTTTTTCTGAGTGATAGAATAGGTTTTATTAGACAGGTTTTGTTTTCTATTAAAATATTAACAAATTGAGGGAGTTCATTCATACCGGTAAGTCTACCTGTACCCCTTAGATGGCCCCTTAATTGAGTGTGATAATTACTTGTTGTTTTATTCCAGTAGCCATTCGGGGAATAAACCTCTTCAGCTTGTGTTAGAAGTTATTATCAGGTGCTAATTAGTGCCCTGGGGTCATTTACATATTTCTTAATTATATTTTTCACACATTTTAACCTTGTCTCTATACACACACCTTTGACTTTAAATTGTAGTTTGGCACAGAATAAGTTATTTTGAGCATATCTTAATATGTTGTTGAAATGAGGAAGTATTAATGCAAAAGGCACCAATTGTACTTTCAACACAAATTTAAACGAATGTTTCATGATTCCAATTTTTTAACATATAAATTAAGGTAAAACCATGAGTAAACTTTCTACTAGTCAGTATCTTTGTATTCCTGTCACAAATACCCCACTGAACAGAATCTTCAGTGTGGCAGGAAAATCTTCAAAGCTAATAGATGTAGGTTAGGAGACACAGTAATTGAAAATTGTATTAACATTTTAAAAATATTATTGTAAAACTATGTTGTACGATATAAATATAAAGGATTAGGAATGTACATGACTATTTCCGTTATAATTTATAATGTTTTATTGAATGTAATGTGTAATTTAATTAATTACATTTGCAAAGTAATTGTAATTTAATTAATTACATTTCAAAATCCATGTAATGGTAATTTAATTGAAGGTTTTGGGAAAGTAATTGTAATTTAATTGATTACTTTCCTATGTAATTGACCCCATCCCTGATACCAGGACCATCATGAAATGTTAAGTGAAGCATTTTACCAATTCTTAATTATGCATTCTTGTACTCAGATTTTTTTAATATTTCTCACATGTATTCCTTGTGATGTGACTTTTCATCTGGCACCAATGTATTTGACCTCTTGACCCTGAAAGTTAAGGATGACCCACCTATGCAAAATTTTATCAAACTTTAATTAACCTTGGCCATAATTTTTTAACAGTTTGTAATGGCTATCATACTTCATATGTGTATTTCTTGTGGTTAAAACTTACAAGGTTACCAGAAATTTTAACCTTGACCTTTGAGTTTGTCCAAAAACTTTAATATTTACCATAAATGAAATTTGCAGGTACTGGGACTTTCAATTGTCACACGTTTTACTGGTGACAAGTATTTTCTTTTGGTATGAACAATTTTGATCACTTGACCTTGACCTTGGAGTTTGACATACTTTTGAAAAACTTAAACCTTGGTCTTTAGGGTTGAATACTTTGAGATACATGTACATGCATTGCATAGGGCTCTCATTGCTCATGAATTCTTTGAGATACACATGTACATTCATTGCATAGGGCTCTCATTGCTCATGAATTCTTTGAGATATATGTACATGCATTGCATAGGGCTCTCATTGCTCATACTTGTGACAATTAAGACATTTTCTTGGGTATGAACAACTTTGACCTTTTGACCTTAAAGTTTTAAACTTTAAGGACATATGCAAGATAGTTTGAACTCTTTTTGTCTTTTTCAATGGATTTGAAGAGTTCCAACTCTTGAAGGCAATGTGTGCTGTATGATGCACAAAGGGGAAAATTGACAAATGCAGAATTTTTGCATGACCCGTGTTAATTCTGTTCAATTCCTAAAAGTATTAGGTTTCAGAAATTTACAGATTTTAGAACCTACAAATTCTATTCAATGCATTTTCACTATATAACCCATAGAGCCCCGCCCTAACACCAGAACCCCTGACCCTGGGGTCAAATTTCAAAATTTTGGAATAGGCACCCTTGCTCATCTTAAATGTTTGATCAATACCAAGGAGCAGATTTCAAAGTATTTTTCACTATATAATTATTAGAGCCCCCTCCCCACATGCTACCCCTACCCAGGGGCATAAAATTCATCATTTTGGAAGAGGCACCTTTCCTCATCATAACTAAGCACTAAGGTCTTCAGCATAATACATGTACCCAGGTGCAGTGGGCCAAGATTTTCTAAGAATTAATGTATCGCTATATACTCAATAAAACCCCATCCTTACATCAGAGCCTCTAACCAAGTGACCACAAAATTCAAAATTTGGAAAAGGCACCATAGAACATCAAAACTATGCATTTAGTTTGTTTGCTTAATTAATATCATTTGCATTTTCAGTACCGGGGTCCTGTTTGAATTTTAATGCACATCAACCCCATTCTAGCACAGGAACCCCTGATCCAATCCAGTGGGGCCATGAATTTCACAATTTTGGTAGAGGGCTGAAAGCTTATTACAATCATGCCAACAGTCTGACTGCTTGGTGTCCAGGGGTAAAGATTTTAAAAGATTCATGATCACTGACTCTATCTCTTTTGATGGTTTTAGCTCTATCCTTAAGACCCCGGGGGCAGGGGTCTTGAATTTCACAATTACTACTCCCCTTCACCCATAGATGCTATATGTCAACATTGTTTCAGTGATTTCAGAGAAGCTGAAATTGTTTCAATCTTAGTGCATGATGGACAGTGTCAGATGAAAACAGATAGCACTCCATATTGTTTTGATTTTTTTGGTTGCAGTCTCAATTCCCAAGTTGTGGCCCTGTCTTTTCCAGTATGCCATGATAAGGTCATCATGAATCTGCATCACCTGAAGATACATCCACATTAGTAAATGGATGCTATTCTAAGATTCTTCCTATATATTTCCATGTAAACTATGATCCTCTTCTGTGGTTCTACTCTATGTACAGGGGCTTAATTTGAACAATTGCCATGTTTGGATGCTTTCAGTCCTTTGACCCAGGGGTTCTTGACAAGATGTTGTAAAATGACACCATTTCATTATGCATTTTCTTGATTATATTCCCTTGGAAAGGGGCTTTGCCCTTTAATTGAACAAACTTGAAACTTGTCTAATCAAAGTTTTGTGTATTCCAATAAGATGCAAACTTTAAGGCACTTTCAGTAAATCCAATGATAATTTTTAATGTTGGTTTTTCTAACCAATTTCTACAGAAGCAGTACATCTCTTGATCACACAAGTTTTACTGTCAATGTTTCAATCACAAGAATTAAGAAATAAACAAGAGATTACTAGTATGATATAATATTACAAGAGAACACAAATGAATTTTTTCTGAGTGATAGAATAGGTTTTATTAGACAGGTTTTGTTTTCTATTAAAATATTAACAAATTGAGGGAGTTTTGAAATTTGCCGTATAATGTATTGGTAACATTTTTAAATAGTATTTATTAATAATTTCATTTGAACCTTAAAGGTCAAGGGGCATGAAATGTACTCAGAAGGGTACATATTGTACAATGACTTGGGTGTAAGAGCATTGTGTACCTTGGATCTTTGTTTTATATTATACAAGAGGAAATGACATTTCATGTGTGTCAAAAATCATCACAATTTTTATGAAAGATCTCTTTAGTGTATCTGAGGAACATTTTTGTACATTCTTTATATTTGAATTGAAGATCTTTTTAAAATGTGTACATTTTTTTTCAAGGATTTTAATATATTTTTCAAAGAGGACACCTTTTTAAAGGGAATGGGGAGGTTAATATAAAAAATGTATTGTGTTAAACCTTTGATCTTTATAACTTTACACAAGATTGGATGATAGAATTTAACATTCATTTTTTGTGCTATCATCCTGGTATAGATATATAAATTCTTATGCAGAAGTCTTTCTGCAATAATTATATTTCAAATCTTTTTTAAAAGGATGAAAAACAGAAATAATACCAAAATCTTTAAAGCTATCAGTCGATTTGTTGATTGAAATTACAGCTCTTTTTTTTTTACTTCTCTAGATTATAATTTGGGTGGATTTGAGAGCATATCATGTCAATGTGTAAAAAGGTGATTTGTTTGTGAAGAATGTCTGGATATATTTCTCTTTTATTGTATGACGTAGCACAATAGTACACAGTAGTACACCCACTTCTAAAGTGCAGTGTCAGGTGTCTTCTAGGTTAAAAAAATAGATTTTAAGTTCAATTTGATTAACGGGGGAAAGTTGCAACAAGATATCTTAGCATTTCAACTTGAATTTTTTCAGAAAATGTTCTGAGGATGTTTTTCACAAATCGCACAATAAGGCCATCCTATGATACATTTTAATTTTGATGTTGACAGTGAATTATGTGTGCATTGAAGTGCTGCAGTAAAAATTTTGTATTCAATATACATGTATTGAAAATATTGTCGTCCAAGCCTTAGAAAACCCATGCCAATGGTGTAAACATACACAAAATTAGTATTATATAAAGGTCAATTTTTAATGTCTTTGATATTTCTCTTTTTTTATGAAAAAGAAATATATATGAAATTTTTTCTTTGGACTGATCCCAGTTTTATGTAGATGCTTGTCCTACATTATTGTATAATGATACAAGAGTTTTTCATCTTGATTTTTATCAGTAACTCTACTGTTACTTTAATGTGTGTGATTTTATATTGATAGACAAAGTAATTTAAATCATGAATTTGAAATGATCTGATGAATGGATCGAGGAATTGTACAGTGGTTTATTGTTACATTTGATTATTATTTATTGCAGTAGATATAGGGCTTGTGCATTGCTCTTCAGTTAAGTGTGGTGTTAGTACTTAAATGTCCATTAATATATACAGATTCTGAATTCAAAGCTACATAATGTTTCATCTCACAACAGAATATAAATTTTTTTGGTCTTTCTAAAATGGGTAATGTTATGAAAATATGGATATTCATTAAATTTTGGCACAAATGATGAATTTCAGATGTACATGTTGTAAATTGATTTAAACTCTGCAGTCTTAATGTTGTAGCTGTGCTGTAGCATGTTTTTTCTTTTAAATAATTATTTTTGTTTTAACACCATTTGGTCTGTTGCTGTTTGAAATCTTTTAAACTTGAAATCCCTCGAGATTTTTGAATGATGGAGATGTCTCCGCCAGTATATAAAATTAATATGTCACAGTCTTAGTCTGTAATTTTATTTCTAATTAACTTAGATTTTTAATGAGCGATGACTTTGTAAAAGCATGGGTTATGATATTGTTGATTGTGCCTCAATGCATTTTTTTAACATACACATTTTTGCTAGGACATACCTTTTCAGATATATGAACATTTGTTAAGCATTATATTTATTTGCACAGAACAGATGTGCAGGCCATATTGCATGTGTTTGTTTCATTTCATATGTTTGTTTTTCCTTGTAAAAGCAATGGTTGTAAGACAATTCTAGCCAAATCTTAACTGACATAATAAATATGATGTAAAACTTGGAATAGTTTATCTTAATTCAGAGTAAAGAGGAGTATCATGGCAGTTAACATGTACAGTAAAACTTGTGTGATCAAGAGATGTACTGCTTCTGTAGAAATTGGTTAGATAAACCAACATTAAAAATTAGCATTGGATTTACTGAAAGTGCCTTAAAGTTTGCATCTTATTGGAATACACAAAACCTTGATTAGACAAGTTTCAAGTTTGTTCAATTAAAGGGCAAAGCCCCTTTCTAAGGGAATATAATCAAGAAAATGCATAATGAAATGGTGTCATTTTACAACATCTTGTCAAGAACCCCTGGGTCAAAGGACTCAAAGCATCCAAACATGGCAATTGTTCAAATTAAGCCCCTGTACATAGAGTAGAACCACAAAAGAGGATCATAGTTTACCTGGAAATATATAGGAAGAATCTTAGAATAGCATCCATTTACTAATGTGGATGTATCTTCAGGTGATGCAGATTCATGATGACCTTATCATGGCATACTGGAAAAGACAGGGCCACAACTTGGGATTTTAGACTGAAAAAAAATCAAAACAATATGGAGTGCTATCTGTTTTCATCTGACACTGTCCATCATGCACTAAGATTGAAACAATTTCAGCTTCTCTGAAATCGCTGAAACAATGTTGACATATAGCATCTATGGGTGAAGGGGAGTAGAAATTGTGAAATTCAAGACCCCTGCCCCGGGGGTCTTAAGGATAGAGCTAAAACCATCAAAAGAGATACGGTCAGTGATCATGAATCTTTTAAAATCTTCTTTACCCCTGGACACCAAGCAGTCAGACTGTTGGCATGATTGTAATAAGCTTTCAGCCCTCTACCAAAATTGTGAAATTCATGGCCCCACTGGATTGGATCAGGGGTTCCTGTGCTAGAATGGGGTTGATGTGCATTAAAATTCAAACAGGACCCCGGTACTGAAAATGCAAATGATATTAATTAAGCAAACAAACTAAATGCACAGTTTTGATGTTCTACGGTGCCTTTTCCAAATTTTGAATTTTGTGGCCCCTTGGTTAGAGGCTCTGATGATGTAAGGACGGGGTTTTATTGATTATATAGTGATACATTAATTCTTTGAAAATCTTGGCCCACTGCACCTGGGTACATGTATTATGCTGAAGACCTTAGTGCATAGTTATGATGAGGAAAGGTGCCTCTTCCAAAATGATGAATTTTATGCCCCTGGGTAGGGGTAGCATGTGGGGAGTGGGCTCTAATGATTATATAGTGAAAAATACTTTGAAATCTCCTCCTTGGTATTGATCAAACATTTAAGATGAGCAAGGGTGCCTATTCCAAAATTTTGAAATTTGACCCCAGGGTCAGGGGTTCCTGTTGGGGGGAGGGGGCATCACTAATTATATAGTGGAAATGCATTTTGATCAGGATGTATAAGTTTTGGCAGGACAGATTTTAATCTTTCAGCATTTTCATTTTTCCTCTGCTCTTCCTCTGGGTATTACATGTAAGTAATCAAACTAAGCATGCTAAGTTTTTAGTTATGATGAGCAATTGTGCTACTTTTAAAATTGTGAATTTCATGGCCTTCCAACCAAATTCAATAGTTGGAAGTTCTTACATGATACTCAGGTGACCTATAAGGCCTGTAGGCCTCTTGTACAGAAATATATACATGTACTGCACATGTATTAAATTAATTTGGCTGCATATTTCTTTTTGGGCTCTTGCAGACACCAGTATATACCAATTAGGTCTTTGTATATAATTTAATTACCGGTACTAATAAATTTACATCATGCTTTTCATAAGAGACATTTCTTATTCAAACAGAGCACCTGATTACATGGGTGTCTTCTAGCTATTCCCACTTTTTAAATATCTCAATTCCACCTATTCCCACTTGCAATTAACAACAGATGTTTAGATTTACCTGTATTTTGCACATTTAAAGACAGAACATAATGAATAAATCTATGAGAAAATATGATTTGTTTTGGATTTTTGAAATAATAAAAAGATCTTATACAAGAAATAGCAACTTAATACCTAAATTTATAATATTTTCTCATAGATTTATTCATTCAAAGTTAATTATGCTGCTGCTGATGTAAAGGTGTGTTATGTACTTTAATAATGAAAAGGCTTTATAAATGCCTAGTGACCTTGATCTTTTAGGTATGACCTTGGGTAAAAATCATAACACACCTTTACATCAGCAGCAGCATAATTAACTTTGAATGCATTCCAACTCAATTGCAAAATTAACCAAAATTATGACACCTTTATGTCAAAAGCAACAGCATAAGCTTCTACAATTAAATTTTTGTCAGTTATTGTCCTGACATGATAAAAAACAAAAAAATATCTCTCTTTTTTTGTCATTTAATTATGTCACATGGTAAAAGATCTACTGAAGCAAAGGAAACAAGATTTACTAGTAAGTGTTTTGCAGACATTATATTCACGTGAAATGAATTTTACTCTGGTTAATTCATGCTCCAAATGAATGTCACCTTTTTTTTATATACAGAGTTTCTTGATCCAAATTGACATCAAGTTTTTTCATAAAAACAAAGATTCATTTTAACTTAAATAATTTTTGTTTACAAATGAATTAATTGCAACACTTTATGAAATTAAATGAATAATATACTCATAATAAATTCCGAAGACAAGCAGGATTGCACATTATATAATATACTGCAATCTAAAATACATACTGGTATATATATTTAAAGCATATAACATCAACTAAACTTCAATATCAAAAACACATTCACTCTTCTGCTATATCATGTTAAAACTAAACAAACGTCATGGTTAAAAAACAACAAACATCAACAAAGAAATTCCTCACAAAGCATCAAACTCAGTTTACAGGCACAGACTTTTAGAAAATCGTTCTCTTGACAAACAATAATCTGCAAGAGAATTGACACCCATTCATTTCTCTCTGAGAGATATAGCACAAAAAATCATCATAAAAATTATAATTTAAAAATTTAAAAAAACCAAAACAAACAAGTTTGTTTTCAATATAATTTCAATTTTTAAATATCAATGCCATTTTAGATATGTTATTGCCACCTGCACAATCTTTTTTAAAAATCAAATACATGTATGTTTTTATTTACAAATAAAGTTGAACCCTGCTTGTTTCCCCTTTACTCTGGATTAGTGAGTTGTCCAGATATCTGATACATACCAAATTTTGTCTTAGGTTGAACTCTATATAATTATTTAATCAATGTCCATTTCATTTTGGAAAATGTCTCTTGAATCAATCATTTTCATACAAAATTGTAAAACATACAAGAACGTGGGAAGTACATGTAGTACATACACATTTTTTCATCCCTTACACACTTGATTTCAACAAAAACAGCATTATCAATACACTGACCATAACATCGCTATAAAAATATCTATATTTCATTCAAATTTTGAATTCTCTATATCACTCAACGCTGCCAAAGTTATATATATATTTAAAAAAATGATTGGTGCAAATATACAATGCCTACAATCTATGGTGTTTTGACAAATACAGCAATCCCCAAGCATACTCTTGAATATTGATGTCTCAAACACAGATTTAGTATTTTTAAAGTTTAAACATCTTTAAACATCTAAGAGTAAAGAGAAGAATATTGCCGAATGTTGGTGTTACTAAATCATTCTGATTCACAAGGGGTTTTGATTACCTTCTTTCTTTCTATTTAATCAAGCAAAGCTGAAAATTTTCCATATTTTTCACCTGTCTTCTAAAATTCATTGGTTTTTTTCTCTTTTTTCTAAGAAATGTATAAACTTCTTTAATTTTTTTTAAATCAACTTGTACAAATAAAATGGACAGTGACCTCTATTGATAATTGCAATTCATGGTACTTACAAGAAGTGCCATTTATAAATTTTGTTTTTCCTTTAAAGAGACAAGCCTTTAAGTCCAAACTTTTAAGTAAAATTGTATGACATCATCAAGCCATAAGCGAAACCCTATTGAATTTTATGAAAACATATCATTAAATGAAATTCATATGGCACTTTTTTTTTTGCAGGTTTAAGAAAAATGGATGTACTTCAATGTAAGAAATGAACCACTTTCTTTATAGAATGATACACAAATGAATGTGATGTTATGATTGATGATGAAAAGGGACTTAAGTTGATTGTAGGAGAGATTCTATAGACACTTATATTCTTCACAATTTATACACTAACCACTGCTAAGTCACAAGTCATACAAACTCACCACTGGCATGTCATACAAACTTAAAACTAGTAAATTTACAATGACTTCTAATTTCTCTTCATGTAGAACAATATCTCTACTTTCTCATATACATTGTACAAGTATTGTTACATATATTGTTAGTAAATTCATCTTAAAATTCTATTATCTCAATATCTATAAAGTTTATTACAACCTTTGAAATATTGGCTTGAGCATTTTCAGAAAGTGAATACATAAAATTCTGTTAGCAGTTAGACAGATATACACATGTACAACCACCTGGCGTTAAAGTGATATTGAAGATTCTTATTACATCTTGGTTAGTAGTTCTAAGAAACTGCTAGCTTCACAATGTAGTTGTTCAAAACACAAACATATACAATTTCACTGCAATCAGCAGTACTCATATAAGGAAATTACAATAAAACTAAAAAGAAATGCCTTGAATATTAAATCTATTGTACTGATCAAAAATACACTGCAGTATAATTTTTTTTAGGGTAAATAGCACAATTTTCAAAGATAATGCCAACATATTAAGCTCAATTTCCATACACGTAACATCATACAACCATAGTGACAGTTCCTGACTTAGTGACCTGTGATGTAATCAAGGCTTCATTTCCATAGTAACAAAGCTGTAAATTACATACATCAAGTACTAGTCACTAAGCAACTCCATATAATAAACAAATCCTTCAAATAACTTTTAAAAATAAGGCATGAATGTACTTCTCCATATCACAGTATCTGTAACCTTATAAAATTCATCTAAAAATTTTATAAAATGACTGGCAAACGTGAGTCAATGAAGAACCGAAGAGTTGGTGCACAAAGGTCAGGAAACACAATGAGAAGTGCACAGGACGACAAAGAATACAACGCAGTAGAGATAGGGTTAGATAATTATAATGGTCTGTAGCGCCTGTAATGATTATAACAATCTGTAGCACTCGATATATTCATAACCGTCTGTAGCACTTGCTTTCATTATTGCATTGTCAATTACTACTATAATTATGTTGGTCCACAGCACTTGCTAAAATTATAGCAGTCCGTAGGACTACTAGAATGGTCTGTAGCACTTTTTATAATCCTAGCAGTGTGTAGCACTATCTGATCTTCTGTTTCTGTATTTGTAAACTGTCCAGATGTGTAGAGTCTTTACTTTTTTCTTGTGTGTCCTCTTCGTTTTCTACGGCCGTACACCCAAGCCTTACATCATTGTCCTCGTGTCCGCTGTTCATTTCCTCCGTAAGACACGGACTAATGGTCGGATTAGCTACCTTTACATCTGAAATTCAAACCAAAAATAAAAGTCCTTCAATTACATAAGATAATGAACATGTACATGACATTTATTAAGATTTTAGTCTTCGACTGCATTTATACATGAATATTCTCTTATAACATACTTTATCAATTTTATATATTAGTAATTATTAGTATTCTGTTTACATTTTCTCATACTGATATTCAAAAGCATAATATGCAAGAAATTTAAAATCAAACAACAGTATTAAAATCTTGAGAGATAAAGTCTTCTTTTCTTTGCATTCCTATATAGTGTTAAAGAATCTTATGCTTGAATATACATGCAATTCATTTTAAACTTATGACAGTGAATAAAATGTTACCACTTCCTGTGCCTGAAACATGATAAGTTATGTTATCTGATGTGGCCATATTTTTCATTTCTATTTGCAGACTGCAATCAATCTTGGGTACTGTAAACTTTTTGTTTGAAATACATTTTAAATACAGTAGAAACACAAATTTTCACGGGGATCAAATTTCATTGATTTGTTATCTAAAACAGTTCTTGGACATTAATTTCATTGTTTCACAAGTAATACTATTCAATACACAGTAATAAGAAAATTTTAGGTTGGATTTAATTTTGTTGATAATTGTATACAATAAATAAACGGAATTTAATCCCCAACAAAATTTCTGCTTTTACAGTATGACGCTATTACTGACAATTTGTGGGCAAACTTTGATTGCGTACGCATGGTAAACATATACCTACATTGTGAATCTGTCTGAGTATTTAGACTTAAGGGGTAGACAAATAGAATTTTTTAAATACTTGCCCTCGGACAGGTTACCATCGTAAACCTACTTGTCCTACCAAAAAATATGCTTGTCCCACCTTTTTCTTAAATTACACAGAACTGAAGCATTGATATTAAATTATTTCTTTTGAGTGAGACACCTAAACACTACACGAAGACCATCCTAGATCTAAGATCACGAAATTATTCCACAGATAAATTTAGAGAAAATTTTTCAATATTTAGGAGTATTCGTCCTCAAAATTCTACAATAAAATACAGCTTTGTTTTTAAATTAATGTTGTTTTTATTTAATTAATATTCAAGGTGAAGATATCGGGCAATGATCAATCTCATAAAACCTATACAGACAACACGTATCTGTGAACAGAACACTAAGTACTGCATGTCGATTAAGAGATTGACATCATGGCAATGTGATTGCCAGGGAACAGCAATCAACAACAATTTTAATACCACTAGCATCTGTATTCACAGTATGAATTTAATATTTTGACAATAAATGTCTAATTCCCATACAACGTTTTTGATGACATCGATAACACCATGTTTTATGACATCTGCATTTTTTAACAACACGTTAATGGGTTGACTCTAGAGGAGTTCCAACTATTCGATGTACGTATCATCTTGCGTACAGCTGATGCAGTGGTCAACAGCAGTGAAAACAGGTGCTTTGCTGTGATTCAAGATACTTTAAAAGTGATAACACAAAAGATATTTCAGTACCGTACTTGATTTTTTTTTGTGAATTGTAAAAGCACTTGTCCGCAGACAGGCATCTGTTATCAAATTACTTCCCACCAACCAAAAGTGGTTGTCCTGGGCGTTGGGCAATGCTATTTGTCTAGCCCTGGACTTCTCATTGGTATATAGGTTAGACACAGTACCTAGATTGATTTCCTCCCTGATGGGTTCAGACACGGCCATGGATCCCACGCAGGGTGTGTCCAGTGTGCTGGTCCGCAGGGACGCTGGGTCAAGTGACGCAGAAACAGGGGAACTATTTGTCCCCATGTAATTTGAGGCATCTACAATGTATACATGTACAAATTAAAACATCATTTTGAAGGCAGATAGACACAGTGCATTTCCAAAGTAAAATTTAGCCTCTTTTCAAATTAACCTAGGCTATTCTTAACAAGTCAAAAGAGTTGCATTAGATGCCTGTAAATTGGGTACAAATCTTAATTACACAAAGAAATACAAATACCAACAAAAAATTGATCATAATTTTAGTGAAATGAAGAATAGCAAGTTTATGTAATGTTAAGATTCTGAGAAAGAACATCAATACTAAATGAAGGAAACAAATCTGTCTGAGTGCTAATTGATAAGTGATGACTCTACTCAATGAATCCTTCATTTAGCATCTCCTTTGTGTCTCATTTCCACTGATTCATACAAATAAGAACACATTTATACCCCCACATTTTAAGCACACCTACCAGGATCATGGCTGACAGTCCTCAGAAGGGGGTGGAGATCCTCTCCCCCATCTGTCACCTGGACCGGGGTAGAGACAGAGATGTGGGAATTATGGGAAATTTGCGACTCTAGACTAGGGTGATGTTCGTAGCCACTGTCACTACGATCGGACGACACCAACCGCATCAGTTCTGGACGAAGGTTACTTGATAGATCAGTCCTGTAACGTCAATTAAAATGTTCACAGGATAATAACAGTATATTGCAGGCAGAGAAGTTTGCTCTCATAGACAGGTAAATACTCAGAGAAAATTTTAGAAACAAAAATGGCTATCTCCTCACGACTGTATGAGAGTTTCTTAAAAGCAAAGTTTTGTGACCAACTTCAATTTGTTTGCAGATCTGCGATGTTATAAACTTCGGTAAAAATTAAAATCTTATCTACGGATCTTACTCTATGGGGACGGTAACATGTTCTAATTCAGGCACTCGACCAACGTCACCATTAACGTGGTTCCCTGGTTGATCAGCAGCTTCTCTATCTGTAACAGACAACACACTAATAACAGTTCTGTACAACTAGGACGTATTACATGACTGTTTTAACATCAATCATAAGTAACAATTTACTATCTCTATGAGTCCTGATACAAAAACTGAAAATGGATGTTTTTTGTTGATTATTATTAACAAAGACAGCATAAATTCTGCCTTTAAAAATTTCTTCAAATTTTTCTTAAAATTGGGATAGATGACTATTTAAAAAAAAAAAAGATTTCAGAGAGGCAAAAAATCTTAATAACAAAAAATTAATTAATGCAGACTTAAATATATTTTATTGTTTACTGCATCACATACCTCTGCATATTTTAGCCATAAAGCGACGTCTTCCATATTTACGCATTAACAACACAACTATAATCAGGGCAACCAGGATTATTCCAACCACCACAAAAACCCTGAAATAGATTACAAAACACAGATAAGTAAAACAAACATTAGCAGATAACATAGGAATAGAACAAAAGATTTCTATACCCACTACATCACACAAAATATGCCTTAAAATTGTGGGAAAAGACAATATATCACTTTTATTTATTTGTATTTATGCAAGTTGCATATAATTTCATTCTTGCGGCGTATATTTTCATGAGTAAAAATTATGGATGATGCCCCATAATTACACCCCTTCCTGAGGATATATTCTCAATTACTTTAATCTACACCAAGAGGATTGTGCATAAATATCCCCCCACCCCCTGAGATCCATGTTTTTAATGACTTTAATGATGATGCCATAAT
>PRKT01000304.1:141875-175471 GCA_003671525.1 Saccostrea glomerata | reverse complement strand
GGGGGGGGGGGGGGGGTCAGGAAGTAGGTAAGGTATGTTGCGCATGACCTTAAACTTGGTCAGAACATTTGAATGCTCTAGGGCTTTCATACTTTACATATGTATATTTTAATAAATAGGTCCCTATGTGTTCCTTGTGAGAAAAACCTTAATTACCTTGGGTATAAATATTTTGACCTTGACATTAGACATGTTAGAATTTAAATTACTTTTGGAAAACTTTAATCTTTGCTATAAAATTTGAATGTTTGTTGTTATGGCTGTCATCTTTCACAAAATTTTTTCCTTGCAGCAAGATTTTTTATAAAGTATGTACTTCATAATGTGAACCTTGGAGTTGACCTACTTTTGAATACTATTTGGATGGATGTTGGATCTAGGGAGGCACACTACCAGACCTTCTTTGGATGCTGGATCCAACCTGCAATTCCAGACAAATGACCCAACTAAATTTTTGGAACAGGTTTATTTCCAAATTACAAGCCCTATCTGGACTAACCAGTGGATTAGCAGCTTTGATGTTACAGTAGGGATGGACACTCGCAGAACATTCATTTTGTGTGAAAGGTTGCCCAAGTCTTAAAAAAGAAAGATTTACTGAGGTGCGATTGACTAACTGTTAAATAACCATTTTTCATATGGTGTAATTTCTTATATCTGTGGAATGAAGAAACAGACCTCAATGAAATTAAAAATATATACCGGTAGCTATTAAGTGCATTTTCATTTCAATATTTTAATCATGAATTCAAATTTATTGGAGTTTATGGTGAAAATGTTTTACATTTCATAGGTCATCTTTTCACTATAATAATTCATAAGTACTTCAGTTTAAATAATGTACTGATGTAAATTATTTTAATCCTTTCACCTTACTGGTCTGAGACTTGGCCTATTGATTTGTTGCATTTGTTTAAGTGAGCTTTGTAATCTCTGATTACCCATGTTTTTTTCATTTCAGTGACTTGGATTTTCCAAGGTTTTTATTTCCCTATTGGATGTTTGTGTAGAAAATCTGAGATGAAAAACAGAAAAGAAATAAACATGAGAGTAACCATGACAACTTTGATTGTTTCAGGTAAGCTGTTCTATAGGCACTGACTAAAGGAAAATTGACAATATAACACTGTTTTATGAATTCACAAAAAGCAAGTAATAGGAAGATATTGTGATACCCCCTTCCCACCCCCCACCCCCCCCAAAAAAATCACAATGATATTCTGATACTTTTATTTGCATTTTTATAATGATTTTAAATAAATTTCCATAAATTTTCTAATAGATATATTGTGAAAACACAACTTTTTAAAATTTTTATTTAGATGTTGAAACAAAATATTTACTTCTGGAATTTATAATTGCATTCTAAACACCAGTAGTCTCCATATTTTTTGTATTAAGTATCCCTTTTTCTTATGAAATAAATATGTATTTTAAAGGAAATTTGAATAATTATGATATTAAAAAAAGGTGGAACCACAACTGAATAGAATTTAAATGGGATCCACACCTTATTTGAGTATCTAGATGAGATCCACACCTGAATAAATTGGATCGCTATATTGCCAGAGGTGAATTTCACTGATATCTGCTCAGTGTCAAATCATACTAATTTAGAAAGCTTGAACTTGGTTGCCAAGCTAAAAACAAAATTTCCTCTCAGATATTGCTTTAAGGTAAACAGTGTTTTAATTTGCTGTGTTAGTTTGAGAGGAGAGATAGTCTGTGTAATGAGTTAAGACAATGAAGACTGTGTGTCTTTGAAAAACAGGTAGGAGGGATTTATTCAGATTTATGGTACACATGGCCAAGGAATTATTTGATTTCTTTTAATTACCTCTCTGTTAGATTTTTTTAATATAAGATGGGTGGGGTTAAATGATATAATTATAAACTACACAAAAAGAATGATACTTGCAGATTTAGAAACCTCTGACATCCTCTGTACTTCTATCGCTGTATATGTCGAAATGTCTGTCTGTCTGTCAGAAGCATGAAAGAATATTGAACTCAAGCTGTATTAACTATGGATAAATCATATTGTACACATAGATTGCACTGACATTGAAAAACTGACATATTAGTCATGATTTGAAAAGTGTTAAATACAAATTAGTTTTCAGTAATTTTTTTGTACAGAATTTGCACCATTTTTGTCATTGCAAGTGTTTCTTGAATTGGAAGCAATTAAATTTTGTACATTTTTTTCTGGGGGAGAAGAATGGGGTCTGCACTTGAACTTTGGCAATTGATGCAAACTGGAAAACTTAATTCTCCAGATGATCAATAAAATCAATCAATGAATCAGTCATTAGCTAGTCATTTGAAAATTCCTATCTTTGCACCCCCCCCCCCCCCCCCCCTGTTCAACAATTACTTTTCTGAAGAAATTAGCAAAGTTAAGTTTCTTGTACATGTAAAGTTTTCTTGGTAAGAGTTGAACTCTATTCTTTATCAGCAATAGATGATTACCCGGTACCTCATAATGCAGTAAGATTATAAACAAGAAAAGAAAAATGTTAAGATTTTGTGGAATATTATCCAGAAATAATAAGGACTGTCTATAGTGACATCAACTCAATCTAACCAATATTTATGGTGCTATTGTAGGGTAAATGGTGAGTGTTTATTGGAAAATAAAATTTACAATCATAATTATCTCACTTTAAGGTGGGGCAACATTTTAACAAGTTTTAATGTCCATTATTTGTGAATTTTTTATCAAGTCATTTATAGATGACTGCACTGTTCTTTGGTGGAATACATTTCAAGGCGATAGGCTGTAAGTACTCCATAAGTAGGTATTCATGTAAAATGTTTCGTTTTAGTTAAATTGCCAAAGGGGGATAACTCATGCAGATATATGTGTATTTATGTGGTGCATTTAAATTCCTGCTTTGAATCAATGATTTTGAACAATTTATTGTCCCCAGAGCTAGGGTAAATATCTTTGGTAATTTGTCTGTGAGTGCCTACTTCCTGGTTTGTGATAAGAATTGGTGCAGTTTAATTTACTGTCCTGATGTAATGTTTCTCCTAACAGAGAAGTCCTTAATTTGAGTGGATTTTCTGGCTGATGGCTGATCAGTGTTATGATATGGTAATTTGGGTTGGCATTGTTTTTTAACAAGGAAAACATACATGTCATTTACAATCTACTTTCAGATTTTATCTATAAATTTTAAAATGAAATCAACACTTACCTGTTAAAGTTAATAATATTCATTTGTCACAAGGTACTTAAAATTACATTTTGTTTAAATTTCAAATGTCAAAGTTTTATATTTTGTATATCATGCTTGTTTACTTATAAAAGACGTAGTAATTTTATGTAAAATAGATATAAAGAAGATAGATAAGGTTCAAATCGAATCAAGGTCATTTCTCACAGCTACAGGAATTCTGTTGAGCATAATATTTGGTTCATTTTCTTAATTCAGAAAATTTTTTTGCTGCCGTGTCACTCTGGGGCTGCTGTTAGAAACTGAAATAATGTGATTGGTGCTGACAGACACTGCTATGATCATTCTGATAGTTTTAAAAAAAATTTATCAAGTCGTGAGAATTGTCACTTTTAAGCCAAAATTGCTCAAGAAAAATATATACTCTTGGACAATTACAGGCCTGTAGGATGCAATTTCAGTTGCCTAGACAAAAAGAAGTCATCAGCTGTATTTATTGAGGGGGCACAAGCAGAGAGAAACTACATTTTTTAAAGTAGTCTATATAACAGGAAAATTAGGGAGGGGGGTTGGATCCCCCCCGGTTCCTATGGCCATGCATGCATCAGACAATTTCATTAGATATATCTGACTTCTATGAATCTTCAAAGTCTTCAGCATTTCATAATATCTTTAAAAAATACCTTACATTGACACCTAAACTATTTAAAAAAAAATTGTATTGCATACTTACCGGTATATCTATGTAACATAATAGAATGAAACAAGTCTGACCTGGATTTAACCCCACCGGTACCTAAATCTTCCTCTTGTCAACTTCCTAAATTTAATGGTAGTTTAGTTGTGAGGTCTCTGTTATAGATATTGCCTTACCAGAAGGAAATCTTTATTACTGTCTTTTTCCTTTTTTGACTCATCTCAAGAAGTTGGTACCTTTGTATATATAACTTAATCCATGTAAAAGCATTGCCCATTGCTAGGAGAATTGAATGGAAAATATGTATTTCAATTTTGAAAACATTTAGCAAAAATCACAAGAATTCTTTCTGATATTGTTTTTCCCCTCCAGGACAAAGATATATGATTTGAAATAGAAATAAAATCATTTTCTTTCCACAACATTTAATTTTGTATATTGCATTTGAGAGTAAACAGTGAGTTGAAAATCTTAAATTATTAAATTTATATTCTTAAATGGACATCATGCAGTGAAGGTTTGGTGTCTGAAGCAATATTCCAGGGATCAGTGTCTCCTTATAAAAAGGTGTTAAATTTATTTAGCACAAGTCATTCTGACTATAATTATTTATTTTTTATTTCACCCGCAGCAAACCTGAGTGTCTGTTTGATGCTCCTATGTGAGAAGAGTATTTCTAAGCATGTGGCAAAGAAATTTAGGCATGTGATAATGTGAACTTGGAATTTTAGTAATTTATGGAGAACAAAATGTGTGCCGAATGAACTTAAAACTGGTGTAATTTCTTCATTATAGCTCTGTAATGTTAAGATTGAATTTTCAGTATTCTTATTTGGATTTTATCCAAACTTGGCAGGGTGCTTTGATAATTCACAGTTATGGATTATTTCATACATCTGGTGAACTCAGTAAATTTTCGTTAAGCTTGCTGCACTTGCTGGTTGCATCATTCTGCAGACATACCCGGAGAAGGGACCCGGTGATTTACCTGTGGACCGGGTGATTTACCTGTGCAGTATTTGATCCCCGATATACAGGACTCTGGGATGCAGGATTAGTGATAGACTGTCAGGAACCGGTCCCAGGAAGTGGGGATGTTGTTTGTGACGTGATGAGGCATCTTATCTGTATAGTTGATACCTGGACACGACCTACTAATGGAGGGGGACATTCCTAACATCTCATCCACATAGATACAATGGAATTCTTATCTTACCAACCCTGATTTACTTTATTACTGTTTTATTATTCTCGGTGTAAGACTTGGTTTTTTTCTGCTTCCATTCATTTCTCTGAGATCAATAGCAGTTGGCTTTTCCTGGCCTGTGACTCACTGCTTACAAAGTTGACTGCATTTGTATATAGAAAACTCACATTCATTCATGAAATAGGAACATTTGGTTTCTTTCATTGACTGCTGTTTCAGGTATGTACAGTCTATCATGTTTTGTTGGTATGTTGAGGTGATAAATGCTGGACGTGAGGTTCATACAGATAGAATGCCAACATACACCTCGTAAATCTTTAAAATCTGTGACAGTGAATCCACACAGCTCAAGATTGGATAAAATGTAAATATTTAACCTTCTAAATAAGATTCTGCTTTATATAATACAGGCAAGATTTTGATACCTCACGCTTTACTTTCATCCATTACAGTTAATTTGTAAGAAAAAAACTGAACATTTGTTCCTTATTATGGTTCAGAATTTATTATTTCCTGTGAACAGTTTACTCTTAGTCCAATTTTTATTTCTAACTTTATTTTCAAGTTTTTATATAAGACTTTAAATTCTTTGAAAAGAATTAAGCTAGAGAAGATTTTCTATCACGTTGAAGTTGAAGGAAATTCTTGATCTAGTGTAATATGTGTCAATTCTTAGGAACATTTTTATGTTTTAAATGCCAAGTTTCTGCTATCCTCTTTACACTGCGAAGATTGAAATAAAAATTGATCAGACACCCTGTGTCTGCTTTGTAGGGCCCTATTGTTCACGGTAGAATATGCATTAACTTAAAAATATATCAGGATTAAAATTGAAATTTTTATAAGATTTTTTAAAACATCATTTATAAGTAAAAGTTGATGAGATCAATCTGCTGAGGACACTGTAATCTTTCTTCTATAGTTCATATCTGAGAGAAATTTCCAGCTTTACTTGATGACTATTACTACAGAGTTGTCTCCCTTTTTAAATAGTAAAGAATTAGCTCTTTCTTAGAACAGTTCTACAACAGGATAGAGTTGTTCCCCATAATAGCAGGTACTCTTCAACATCAGTATAGAGTTGTGCCCCTTCATAGCAGGTATTCTTCAAGTTGTCTCCCTTTAACAAGAGTTACTTTTTATCAATACAGAGTTGTCTCCCAGAATGAACTATTACCAGTTTATTGAAGATCTAGGCCGTAAATTTCCAATGTCTGTTATGTAAGCTGTTACAAGAATGGAGCTGATATGGAGACATATTTTACATCCTTGTTTTGTGGTATTTGTCCACTTACGATTTATCATTGTCGTCATTTTTCTGTGTTAGAGTCACCTCGGAGGGGGATGAAAAAGACGTAAGTGTTAAGTTATATGTACTGGTTCTCTGTAATTCCTGGACTTTTTATCATTTGTGATACTAGAGAAGTTTACAATATGGGACAACTGCATGTTTATATACTTAAGTTTTTAATCTACTTGCAATTCATTTGATATCTTTCATGATAAAGACACTCAACTTATGACAAAGTGACTCACCAACTTATACAGTTAGAGACTGGCATCACAATTAGCAGATGTAGTTAATTTCATTAAGTTTTTATTTTTATTATGATTCGCTTTTTAAGAAGATGGAATATTTTGTTAATGGAGTCATGTGTAGATGCATTTAACTTTTTGATTGTCTGTAAAAGTCTGTTTAGGAGATTCTAATGGTCCAATGATCCGGCATTTAGTAATATTAGCTCTGCGTGTGGTACATGTAATGTTATACATATTAAATGTCGCTCTTTATCCTCTCTGAGATGGTCAATATTTTTAATATGTGGAAGTAACAGTATTATAATACATGTATCTATCTTCACTCTTATCTAGCACCACTACATCATTGTATTAACCAATCAATATGGGCCTAATGAGATAATTATTAAAAACCTAGTAAGTCGTGAGTTCTTTTGGTGTGGGATAACATTATGGAAACAATTTCATGTGAAAAGTGAGAACTTTTTTAAATTTAGAATAGGTTGACAGAAGCCATAATAACACTCCTCCTCCTTTAACTTTGTATTGAACACTAAGATATATATGTACAGGCCTATCTCTATATAGACTGAGTTCCGTTATTTGGTAAGGGCCGTTGCACTCTAAGTGCCTCTTCTGTTAGAAGGGAGGTTACATTATTCCGTATTTCTAGGAGGCAGATATATGATTCATTTCCGACTTGTAAGCTATTTCACGGTCGTCAAGGAATGTTGTGGTTTTAAATTTAACAAGAAGTTTGACCAGGTGTAATGTTAGAGGATTTATCATAGACAACACGCAGGTAATTTTTGTATTAATTGTTTACTTGAATACCTTTCATTAAAATATGATACACACTGTATGCTTTCAGTTTTTTCTATAATTTTTGTGTTCTTTTGGCATTTTAAAAATAGATCTAATATGGAAAAAGTTATGAAGTACATGTCAATTTTGATATTCTTACGATAAAAAAATTACATTTTAATGGCAGAAAGAATATTTTTCTAGGAAAGGCACTTAGGAATTGATAAGATTTCTTGAATTTCCTTGCCTGTATTGTTGGATAAAGTATAATCTTTAAGTAGAAACCTTTTTTTGCAGGAAATAGACATTATAAAAGAGAGTTTTATATATTAAGCTTGAATACTGTCCATTATCTCCTTATATTACATACCTGACACACTATTATTTATTATTGAAAGGCAACATGTAGGTAATCTGTTTAAAAATGAACAGTTCCTGAACTTAAAACCTGACATCTATGCATAAATTCAAAAGTATAATGTCAGTTAAAGACTTCAGAAAAATAAAGAATATTAGATTTTGTGCAGCAAAGCATGTATGAAGTTCATTGTACTTTGTCATTGTTTAAATCTATCACTGTGATGAACCAAATGATAGCTGCCTGCAGAGAGTGTAAGATACTGCAGCAGGTAAAATGTTCCTTATTCAAGCCTTAATCTAAATCCACTTGTGTTTTTATACTCATCTCTGAGGAATTTGAAGTATGTGACTTTGAGATTTGTGTATAAACAGGAAAATGTAAATAAAACGGAAAGACAATTTTACAGCTGTCAGACTACGAGGTCTTACTCGAAACAGTAGTCGGGGTTAACATTGTTTGATATAGACGGGCTTGTAGAGATGTTCAGTTTATTAGGTGTGGACTTTCCATGCCAATGTGTTTTATGAGTAATTTTCACTGGGTTATAACCCCCATATCCATATTTACAACTCTTTATAAAACATTATCTAGGCTATCTATAAAAAATTCTCTGTTTGCCCTCGATACTGACCAACTGACTAGATTTGTCCTCACTGACTCCAATTTTTAGGTCACCTGAGTAACTCATGTGACCTATTGCCATACAAAAATGGCGAATTTGTGAATTGTGAATTTTATGGTCCCCACCCCCCTGGGGCCTGAGGGGTGGGGCCAAAACCACTAAAGTTATTGCAATCTTTAAAAATCTTCTTCTTTACTCCTGGATATCAAGCAGGCATACTGTTGGCATGAATGTAATGAACATTGAGTCCTCTACCAAAATTGTGAAATTCATGGCCCCAGGGTCAGGGGTTCTAGTGCTACGGCTGGGCTATATAGAGTATATAGTGAAAATGCATTATTTCTTTGAAAATCTTCTTCTCTGCTCCTGGGTATTAAGTGAACTAACTAAGTACATAGTTATGATGAGCCAGAGTGCCTCATCCAAAATTGTGAATTTTATGGCCCCAGGGTCAGGGGTTCTGGTGTTAGGGCGTGGCTCTATTGATTATATAGTGAAAATGCATTGTTTCTTTGAAAATCTTCTTCTCTGCTCCTGGGTTTTAAATAAACTAACTAAGTACATAGTAATGATGAGCAAGAGTGTTTCTTCCAAATTTGTGAATTTTATGGCCCCAGGGTCAGGGGTTCTGGTGTTAGGGCGGGGCTCTATTGATTATATAGTGAAAATGCATGTTTCTTTGAAAATCTTCTTATCTGCTCCTGGGTATTAAATAAACTAACTTAGTACATAGTTATGATGAGCAAGAGTGCCTCTACCAAAATTGTTAATTTTATGGCCCCAGGGTCAGGGGTTCTTGTGTTAGGGCAGGGCTGTATTGATTATATAGTGAAAATACATGAATTCTTTGAAAATCTTCTTCTCTGCTCCTGGGTATTAAATAAACCAACTAAGTACATAGTTATGATGAGCAAGAGTGCCTCTTCCAAAATTGTGAATTTTATGGCCCCAGGGTCGGAGTTATGATGTTAGGGTGGCGCTCTCTTGATTATATAGTGAAAATGCATTAATTCTTTGAAAATCTTTTCTTTTGCTCCTTGGTTTTATGACAATGATCCAAGTATATATATGTATGATGAAGAAAGGTGCATCTAGCAAAATGGTTATTTTTTATGCCCCCCTGGGTCTGGGGGGTGTTACATAGTCTGAATATAAATTAATGCTTTGAAATCTGGTCTTTGGTATTTATCAACCATTTTATGATAACATTTGCAAAATTTTGAAATATGTGGCCCCAGGATACCTCTGGGTATTAAGTATATAGAGTAAGCATGCTAAGCTTATAATTATGATTAGCAATGGTGCTTCTTTCAAAATAGTGAATTGTGAATTTCATGGCCTCTGCTTTAAAACACGAACCAAATTTAATTGTTTGGAAGTTGTTACACAATACTCAGGTGACCTATAAGGCCCGTGGGCCTCTTGTTTATTAACCTCTAGGATATTAAAAAAAAATTATTCATGCCAGAATTTTTTCCATCCTTTAAGAAAATTTGATTTTATTAATGCGCCATCAGTTTAATAAAATTTTATATTTGAATGATTTGATGGTTCAAATTTTTCGGAGGGAGAGGTCGGGATTATTTTTTCCAACCATTTCTTTTTTTTAAACCTTGAGTGAGAGGACAAACATTTTTCAAAAGATAGAACATTATTTCAGAGCATATAAACGTGTGTCAGAGTGTTTTATAGGAGGTTTTGGTTGATATTGGTGGATTGGGTCGGGGTTTTCTACGGTTAACCTCTATGCTGTATATATTGGGTTAGGGTTGTTTTTGGTTAACCTCTTTGCTGTATATATATAGGGACAGGTTGTTTTATTGCGGGATGATCCAATGATCTGGTGTGTGTTTTGAGGTGTTAATTTGTGTTGTGCTCTGTCAGCTGACCTTTTTAATGACAATGACCCCCACCACTAACGATGCATTAGTCCTCAACTGAGTAATAAAATGTACACCTGATGATTTATAATAATTTGAGAATTCTGAATCATAGACCCATGTTGTAGGACACTAATGCCTAGTTATTAATTACTGTCAGATTATTTGTTTTTTAGTCGTTAATGCTTAATTTTTCATTTTTTATAAGTTCCGTTTATGAAAAGGAACTTTTCTTTAATACGTACACTGTTTTCTGATCCTTGTTTTAGGTAATGGATCAATAAAAACTGAAAAGTTGAGGAGGAGAATATCTGTATTGTTTAAATTTTGGTTACCATGGAGAACGAACTTCACAAGCGGGATCACACGGGAGTACAGGACTTTGTTTTACTGGAGGACTTTACAAATCCCGAGGCTTTCGTGGAAAATCTGAGGAAGAGATTCAATGCTAATCTCATATATGTAAGTGTTTAAAGATTTTAGATTTATAATGTGTCGATCATTAACTTTGTACATGTGTATATTGTGGTATTGAATTAACATCAAACCCGATTCTTTTCACTGTAACATGTTGCATCCTGGAAAAGAGTTGTTCAGCTGTTCAAGATTTTATCAAATTGTACAATTCTTGTCTGTAACCATAACTTGAATAATGATTCATGAATATTGTTTAATCCTGCTATGTACGTCTAAAATTATCATTTTTATGGAATGGTAAATTTGTTAAGTCAAGATTTTCTTCATTCACTTTTTTGGATCTAAAGTAATGTTATAGAATAATTTTTGTTAAATGTTGAGTAATAAATTAAGACATGATTTGTTTGTGAAACACTGATGCCCCCACATGGCAGCTTATGGCGAAGATTGAATTTTTCAAATGCAAATCAAAATCCAAGGTCAAGGTCATAATTGGTGGTATCCAGAGAAAGGTCTTATCACAAGGAATACACCTGTGAAATATGAAAGCCTCAGTACTGACTGTTCAAAAGTTATGACCAAGGTTAAAGGTTTTAAAAAATGGGTCAAACTGTAAAGCCAAGGTAAAAAATATTTATATCCATTGATATATTGTTACAATAAATACCAATGTGAAGTATGAAAGTCCTAACACTAATTGTTCAAAAGTTATGGCCAAAGTTAAAGTTTATAAACCCTATTTTAAATTTGCCTTTTCATAGTTTTATTTAAGTAATTATATTGTATTCTTTGAATTGCCCCATTTTTAATTCGCCCAAAGGAGGGTAGGGTGAAAGGGACGAAAATTTCCCTGTATACAGTATATTTTTTTTGTAAAAGTGGGTCAAACTCCAAGGTCAAAAGGTCAAATATGATGATACCTGAAGAAAGGTCTTGTCACAAGGAATACACCTGTGAAAAATGAAAGCCATAGCCCTACTTATTCAAAAAGTTTTGGGCATGGTTATAGTTTTTGCAGACAAATAGACAGGTAGACGGATAGACAGGGCAAAAACTATATAGCCCAGAATCTTCATTTATGGGGGCATAAAAAAGAGCAACTTTCATCAGAAATTTGACTTAATGTAATTAACAGAAAAAAAAAAATCAATTCGATCAAATAAGACGGATTGTTGATTAATGGATGATGATTGAAGGTGATGGAATATAGAAGAAAAGTGTAAAAATAATCAATTCCTCATTGATGATAGAGAGATGTACAGTCAATTACATGTCCACTGTAAAAATAATCAATCGCCGCATACAGTGGTGATAAAGAGATCTGTACTGTATTACAGGGCCACAATGTCAGATGGTTTATGACATATGCATATCAATAACATCTCTCCCCATTCATCTTAGAGCATGTTTGAACAGTGATTTTATCACACATACCTGTTATAAAACAGCTGGTGTGCAGGTATTTTGTTGCGTGTAAACATTGATAAAGTCAGAAAGAAAAAAGTAAATATCTCTACCTCACTAGGTGGAGTTATGTCACCTTTTAAAGGCTGTTAAGGTGGAATCATTTCTAATGCAATAAAACTAGTTTACAAAAAAAAGGGATAGAGATGAAATAAAATTCTTCTTTTGATAAACATACAGCTCCTAATAAAAGAAATCTTTCTTCTAGAGATACCTAAAAAAAAAAATTTCATAAAAATCTGTATTAATGATAGCTTACAATTCTTCCCTCAGTTATAGAACCAGTTTTATACCCCCCGCAAACGAAGTTTGGGGGGTATATAGGAATCACCTTGTCCGTCTGTCCATCTCTCCGTCTGTCTAGCTGTCCGTCTGTCTGTCTGTCCGTCTGTCTGTGCAAACGTGTCCGGTCCATATCTTTCTTACGGAGGGACACTAGAATCTACTACTCCATACAAAGATTGTCCATGACCCAAGGATGTGTCATGACCTTGACCCAAGGTCATTTGGGGAAGTTCAAGGTCACTGGAAGAAAAAGCTCATAATTTGTGTCCGGTCCATATCTTTCTTCTGGATAAACTTGGTAGGTTCTCATTTCACACAAAGATTGCCCATGACCGAAGGGTGTGTCATGACCTTGACCCAAGGTCATTTTGTTAAGTTCAAGGTCACTGGAAGAAAAATTTCTTTATTCGTGTCCAGTCTAAATCTTTTTTATGGATAAACTTGGTAGGTTCTTATTTCATGCAAAGATGGCCCATGACCCAAAGGTGTGTCATGACCTTGACCCAAGGTCAATTGGGGAAGTTCAAGGTTACTGAAGAAAAATTTCATAATTCATGTCCGGTTCATATCTTTCTTATGGATAAACTTGGTAGGTTCTCATTTCACACAAAGATTGCCCATGACCTAATGGTGTGTCCTGACCTGACCCAAAGTCATTTGGGGAAGTTCAAGGTCACTGGAAGAAAATTTTCATAATTTGTGTCCAGTCCATATCTCTCTTATGGATAAATTTGGTAGGTTCTCATTTCACACAAAGATTGCCCTTGACCTTAGGGTGTGTCATGACCTTGACCCAAGGTCATTTGGGGAAGTTCAAGGTCACTGGAAGTAAAATTCATGATTTGTGTCCGGTCCATATCTTTCTTCTGGATAAACTTGGTAGGTTCTCATTCTACACAAAGATTGCCCATGACCCAAGGGTTTGTCTTGACCTTGACCCAAGGTCATTTGGGGAACTTCAAGGTCACTGGAAAAAAAGTTCATAATTCATGCCCTGTCCATATCTTTCTTATTGATAAACTTGGTAGGTTCTTATTTCATGCAAAGATGGCCGATGACCCAAGGGTGTGTCATGACCTTGACCCAAGGTCAATTGGGGGAAGTTCAAGGTCACTGGAAGAAAAATTTCATAATTCATGTGTGATACATATCTTTATTATGGAAAAACTTACTTCTGAAAAATCCAGCGGGGGGTATTTTGTCCTGTTTGGACAGATCTATTTTTTTTTAGACCTACATTGGACCAGTTCTTGTGTCGGTGAATCCATACCAGAATTTTGACATTTATAACGAGGAATACGTACAGATCTACAGAAATGTCAACTTTTACGAGCTCCCACCTCATATGTAAGTACATAAGAAATCACTCCTAAAAAGTTATAGTATACTAGTATATGAATACATTTAGAAATCTCAGTCGCAAGTGAGAACATCAGAAATTTCTCCTCAAAAGTGAATACATTAGAAATCTCATCTCATACAAGTACATTTTAAATTAGAAATCTCACCTCAAAATGCAAGTACATTTAGAAGCTCTTATCCCAGAGTTGGGGACATATAAACTGTCATCTCATAGGTGAGTGAGTACATGTGAGTACATCAACATGCTTATCTACAAGGTGACATTTGAGTACATTCATGAGCCCCAAACTCATAAATATGTGAGTTCATTTGTTAATTAGCTGCAGAACTGTAGCACTTTGGTTGAGAAAATTCTGAAAGATTTTGAGATATGTGCTGAGTAGATTTACTAGAAATCTCTCTAAGGCATTAATTATTACCTGATGTAGAATCATTAATGAAATTTTTTAAAAAGTCCAAAGTAAAATGGATGTTTTGCAATATCAGGTAGATTTCTCATAAAAGAGATGTAAACTTTTCTAATTAGTAGAGAATAGTGTATCCTGGGAAATCCAATTATCTGAATTTTTATCTTTCTCTGATATTAATATGACAATGAAGTCAGAAAAATTATACCAATAAAGGGCAAGGCCAAAATTTTTTTCAAAATTAAAATTTCTCTGAAACTGAAAAAGCCATATTGTTACAATTTATCACTGGTGTTATATATTTTTCGCTTTGTGATGTCAATCCCATAACCAGTTTTCCATATTGTACTGTTAGCTGATAGTACATGATTTATGGCAGGCTCATGACTCTTCTTGATTTAAATGCTTATTTGTAAGTTCAAGAAGGCCATATGACTTCAGTGTCATCTCAAGTTTTATTTCCATTGTAAAGTACATGTACACAGACAGACTTCATTTTATATCTAAAAAAATTATTGCTAAAAACAGCATCTTAAATATTTCCTTCCTGAACTTAACGAAGGAGTCTTCAATTTATACCGAAATTCACTATGATTTGTATGGAACTAAAATATAGGTTAATAATTGTAGATTTGCCATTGCCGATGCAGCATACAGGTCAATGCGTGGGGAAAACCGGAATCACTGTGTCCTGATTTCTGGTGAATCCGGGGCTGGAAAAACTGAGGCGTCCAAAAAAATCCTGCAATACATTGCGGCCAGCTCCAGACACATGAGAGATGTGGAGCAAGTCAAAGATCGGCTGCTGCAGTCAAATCCAATATTGGAGGTCAATATCTACTTTTATTATATGATTAAATAATTCCTATCTTTTTGATTGGCTGAGATCCAACTACGTGGAAAAAATACTATGTTATATTTACCTGCACATGATGTTCCAGGTGAAAATAAGGATTTATTTTCTCCACATTGATCTAAAAATAGCTCGGGACAATTTAAATTGATACATATTGTTTTGAAAAGCTTTTTCACTGGCTATCAACTTCTTCGGGCTCGGTGGATATTGTACTCCTCAGATTACTAAGTCATCGTATTGACCTAAAAAAAAAAGCAATAATTGTATAATATTGTTATTCTGTAAAGAAATCAATATCTACTTTTATTGTTTCTGTAAATTGGGCAATAAAAATTATGTACTTCATTTAACTCTATAAAGAGGATAAAATCTGCATTAATTTTATTGTTATTCTCTAAAGAGGTGAAAATCTACTTTTATTGTTACTCTGTAAATAGGGTAATATGTACTTTTACTTTTACTCCATAAAGAGGATAATTCTGATTTTATTGTTATTCTGTAAAGAGCAATTTTTATGGTTTTCCAGTTAATTTTGGTATTGCACAGTTCAATAAAATACAGAAAGATTCGCCAAAAAGAATCAAATTTCTAATTCTCATTGTGTCTTCAAGAATATTATTGAAAATATCAAAGGTCATAAAAATGTTCTCAAGAACCTTTATATTAGAACAAGATTGCACAAATTTAAAGTTGCAGAAATTACCCTATAAACCCCTTTTTATTTTTTAATTGTGGATTGTGCTTATATTGCTCAAATGAATGTTTCCTACAAAGTTCCAAAACTTGCAATTTCACAAAGCTTGATTTTCTGTGTCTTAAATCTCAGAAATAGGAAATAAAAGTATCATGCTTCTACTGTATATTAATGTTTAAAGCTGCTTCATCCGAAACAGGCACACTTTATCTTACACAATAAAAGTACGTCATTACATAGATAACATACATAAATAAATTATAAGATTGATTTTATAGTTTATTACAACAATCCTTACAAGGAAAACATAGATCAAAAATCTTATTGACAAACAGAAGTTCCTGACGGGAAGTTAAGATCTGTTGTGAAGTCACCTTTGAAAAAATAAATTTATCGGCTATATTTTATCATTTTTCCATTAGTAGAAGCCTAAGTCATAATATATTTTTTGAAAATTAAGAAAACAATTGAATATAATCCTAAGTAATTTTTATATCAATATGCATATTTAAAGGAAATCAGATATTTTTAAAGATTTTTATTAAAGGAAGTTTAGTAAATATTGTCTTGTACAGGTATAAGTACTTTGTTGTGAAAAAAATGCTCGGGTTTGTTCTTCATGAAATATAAGTGATACATTTTATTTTTCGAATGTGATTTCACGCGATATCAACATAGGATTATTTTTTGTGTGACCTAACAAAAATTATTTTTTTGACTTTTGAATTTTGATATCTTTTAAAAGAAAAAGACTTTGGGGGTATAATTTGACAAAAGTTTAAATAATTTAAGGACAATTCTTTGTCAAGAAGAAAAACGAATATATTTTTTCGTGATTAGAATCGGACCAAGCAGCTTTAAGTTTTGTTCTATAAATTGATATATCTTCAACTCAAGGCCATTTTATGAAAAAAAATTCATAACTCTTTTATTCAATATTAATGCTTATTTTCAGGCATTTGGGAATGCGAAAACCAACAGGAATGACAATTCTAGTAGATTTGGAAAATATATGGACATTCAGTTTGACTTCAAGGTACTAAGTACATTTATTTATTGTTAGTCAGCAAATATTTGAAATTTCTTTCAAATTTCTTTCAAAGACTTTCTGTGACTATGATTATACATGTATTACCCATAATCCTCTGTTTTGTTAGGGGGTTCCTGTGGGAGGCCATATTTTGAACTATTTATTGGAGAAATCCCGAGTTTGTCATCACTCTGACGGAGAGCGTAACTTTCACATTTTCTATCAGCTGATCGCGGGTGGAACCCCCTTACTGCTGAGTAAACTCAGGTTGACCAAGGATGCTGAAAAGTACCATTATCTGACACAGGTCAGTTAACATTACAACATAATCAAAAGGAACATTATATTATAGATATACCGATAATACGGTACATCTCTATATTCTCCATTTTGGTTTACTGTAGAAGTACTTTTTTCCGCGTGGTATTAATTTACGCTATGTACGCGGTCACAAATTTTCCGCGGAAATTTGTCCAAGCGTACTTAAAATCAATGCAAGGCATAATGGGGCAATCTAGAAAATCCGCGTAATTTTCTACCCGCGGATTAAACAGAAATTGAGATTCCGCGGAATTATGACCCCGTGGAAAAAAGTACGTCTACAGTATGTCAAATAGAAAAAGTTATGTGGAACATTTTTTAAAATTTGATTTTATTGTCCCAACATTTTAGGTAATACATGTATAACTTTCAAATTAGGGCAAGAGTGTTCGAGTGGATGCATTAAATGACCACAAAGACTTTAACCATGTTAAACATGCACTGGATGTCTGCGACTTCACAGCACAGGAACAAGAGGTAATGTCACTAAACTGTGAACTTATAGCTGTCTTCTTACATGTAATTATAAATCTTACCCAATGAATATATAGAAAGTGGCATTATATTCATTGATTAAAAAAAGTTTTTTATTGAGATATTGCATCTTAATGGGATATGTTAACTGAAACTTAATCAATGTACAGATGTAGGTTTTAGTGGTTTGCTGAAAAAATGTTAACTGTGTGTCACAGGAGAGTTACATTTATAGTATGCAGTATCTACTTTGGTACAATGTTTTTTTTTTATTTGTTGAGTGTGTACCTCCTTTTGGATTGTACTGAAATTTCTTAAATATGAAATTTGTTTAGGCCTTGTTTTCCATTGTGGCCTCAGTTTTACATCTGGGAAACATTCGGTTTGAGGAAGATGACGATGGTCTGGCTAATATTACAGATTTCTCTCCCGTGGAAAATATCTCACAGGTGTGTATACTGTTATCTGCTTCAATATTGATATTCTCAAAAAAAGTATTATGTCACAACTTCTCAGACAGATCATTTAAAAAGGTTTCATAAAAAAGAATCTTCAGGGCTACTTGTGTTAATTGTTTTAATAAAACATGCTATGTGTAATGTTTTCCTGTGTTACAGCTGCTTGGATGTCCTGAGGGTGTGTTACAATCAGCTCTACAGAACAGGACCATCGAGGCTAAAGGGGAAAAGGTCAAATTTTCTACTTTATTCAATGATGTGTATATGGTTTTCAATTATTAAAGATAATAGAAAACTCTGTTTAATCTGATAATTTGCCTTCCTGGATGATTAGTAAAGGATTTGTAAAATGAAGATGAGAATACATTTTATTTAATGTAAAATTCTCAACTTTGAAAGAACAGATATGAAAGATATATGGCAATTCACTTTTAAAATTTAGTCACTGATTTTTAGTATTTAGTAAAAAAAAAAGTTGGTTAGCTGAATAATAGACTGTTGTTTTTAAACTTGTAGATGAAATCCCCACTAAACAAGGACCAAGCCCTGTACGCCCGAGATGCCCTCGCCAAGGGAGTTTATGACAGACTGTTTACTTGGATTGTCAAAAAAGTCAATGACTCATTAAACAGCAGGGTGAGTTTTTATTCACCAGGTACTCCATAAAAAGCATGGAGAAGAACTGTGATTTTATAGGGTGTGGGGTACATGTAAATAAATTGCTGTCACAAAATACAAATTCTGTGCAATAAGAAAATGGGATTTTTGAAGTTTTTATCTGAATTCGTAGCATGTTCTATTTTAAAGCTAATTTTCAATGTCAAAAATAAAATTTCTTATAAAATATTTAAATATTCTTTCCAGAAGCGAATGAAATGCAGCCTGATGGGTATTTTGGACATCTATGGGTTTGAGATATTTGGGGTGAACAGCTTTGAACAGTTCTGTATTAATTACTGTAACGAGAAACTGCAGCAGCTCTTTATTGAACTGACACTCAAGTCCGAACAGGAGGAGTATCAAAGGGAGGGAATCGCTGTAAGGGAAATGTTATTAACTAGAATTAAGAACACTGAACATGGATGTTATTCATAAACAAGTTGAATAAATGTTTTTTGTATGGATATTAATTTAAATGCTATTTATGATTATTTTTGTTTGATTTAACAGAAAAGAGTTGTCTCTCTTTCAACACAATTATTTTTGGGAGGAGTTTTATGATTAAGTGTGATGGATAAAAAAAGAACCCGGTATACAGTAATAGGATTATATTTTTCTTTCAGTGGGAGAAAGTGGATTATTTCAACAACAAAATCATCTGTGACCTTGTAGAGGGGAAACCTGTAGGAATCATTGCTATCATGGTAAGTTGTTATAGTTTCTCTACGAATCTGAAAATAGGGATATTGATTCCATCTAAATTTTACTTTTACTCGTACTTTGATGATGTTTAAGTACCGTAAATCAACTTTTATTTCCAGATTGAAAGTTTTGGCAAATTTACTCAAAAATATTTCTTGCCATGTTTTGATTATGATCATGATATTGATGTAGACTATGTTTCCTCAGTCATACAAATATTATCAGTTTTAAATGCATTTCAAACTGATAAATTCTAAATAAATGTTGTTTCTTAAAATAATTTCTTTAAAATACACCTGTAAATCTTTGTCCTGGTAGGATGAGGAATGTTTGCGGCCAGGAGAACCCACAGATGAGACGTTTCTGGAGAAACTGAACCTAAATCTGGGTCAGCACCCGCACTTTGTTAGCCATTCCTCTGCGACAGACACGGCCGCTCGCAAATCCATCGGCCGAGATGTAAGTGGCTCTTACATATTTTACAGTTTTTATAAATAAATTTTTCTTCAGTAATGATTTCCGTAAAAAAATAAATCATTGTTCCAGCATTATGAACATTAAGATTGATGGTCTTATTTTTAAACTTGATTTTCAGGAATTCCGTCTTCTACATTTTGCGGGTAAGGTCACCTACGGCATACAAGGATTCCTCGACAAAAACAATGACACATTATTTAGAGATCTGAAAGAGGTAAATATTCATACAATGACCACTGATATTGCTCCGTCAGTTGTGATATCAGACTCTCACCTTTTGGACTTTCATTAATGAGTTGACCCTTTATACTTGACTGTTACAACTACTGGTTTCAGTTTTGATTTAACCTTTGTAGGCAATGAGCCAGACTTCTAACAAGATCGCCAGTCAGTGTTTCCCTCAGGCAGAATTACAGAATAAAAAGAGACCAAACACGGTACATATTCCAACTGGTTGTCTCCCCTTTCATCTAATTTAGAAGGGATACAACATCCTCTGTTTTGATAACACCAGAACATATCAACATACACTATTGATACATTCTTTACAGGCTGCCACACAGTTCAAGACCAGCCTGGCTCAACTCATGGAGATCCTGATGTCTAAAGAGCCCTCATATGTCAGGTGTATCAAGCCCAATGATTACAAAAGATCAGGTACACATTCAGTTAACTTTCTAGCCTATAGTTGAACCTGTAATTGATTTTTTATATTTGGATTTCCAGTATTTTATCTACAGTGGACCCTCAGATATCCGGATGCTTCAGTATCCGAATGATTTTTCATCGGGACGAAATTTTTGAATGTTATATTGTCTTGTTTAACTGGTAATTCAGGTATCCGTACGCTTCACATATCCGGACAAATTGACTGGGAACCAAAGCGTCCGGATAAATGAGGCTCCACTGTATTTGTCTGCTGTTACAATTATCTCTACAATGTAAATGGCCTAAAGTGGAGCTTATATAACTGAGGTTTTCATTTGAATCCTCGGCAATCTCTCTAGCCTATAACTGAGCCTATAATTGATGTTGTTACAGATCAGTTTGATGACCAGATAGTCCACCATCAGGTGAAGTACCTGGGCCTGATGGAGAACCTGAGGGTCAGGAGAGCTGGGTTTGCCTATAGAAGGCCGTACGAAATATTCCTCAACAGGTAATAAATATATTTAGATCTTTGCTAAGTCTCCAGACCTGATCACTAGTACAATGACATTTTCCTCAGTCCCTTACTCTTAGGTTATTTGGATACTAGGGGGCAGGGAATGAGGTACATGACATTGTTTTACCATTTTCTTTCTACTCGCTCATATCTGAGTTGTATTTATTTATTCTCTAGATACAAGAGCCTGTGTCCTGACACCTGGCCCCACTTTGAAGGGACGGCCAAGGTAGGGGTGGAGGTTTTAGTGAATCACCTACAGTACAGCAATGACGACTACAGACTGGGAAAGTACGCATCTCTCACTGATGTAGTGATTTAAATGAGCTCTGTACATGTGGAATCTCTCATTGTATGAAATAATTTTCTTCTTTTTTCAGAACAAAGTTGTTTATCAGGTTTCCTCGGGTTCTGTTTGCCACAGAAGATGCCTTCCAATTACGCAAGCATGATCTGGGTAAATGTAGTTCTTATTTTTATGTAGAATAGGATCCAAATAGTGTAGATCACTATATTTTCACGTCACTTTATTTTGGCGACTTAGCTATTCAGTATTTATAATCGAGACAAAATTTTCGCATGCTGTGGTTTCTGTTGTATATAAACATTAATAATACAATTATACGCGAGAATAAAATTTTTGCAAGCAAACAGACTCGCATTATTACGTGAAAATAAAGTTCTCACGAATAAAAATTGATTTACAGTAATCATATCTGTTTGTTAGTTTCACAGTGAAATTTAAAGTCATGGGAGTTGCCCGTGTGGTGAAGTGGTAAGAGTGTCTGCTCTAGATTTGCAAAGTCAATCCTTACCATGCTTACATTGTGAGATCAAATCAAACTGTAGGAAGTGAAGACTGGTCCTTCTGATGAGACCATATAAAACAAGGTCCTGTGTCATAGTAGATGCTGGCACTAAAAAGATCCCTCACTGTTCAATGGCCCTAAGTGCTGAGTATATGACAAAGTTTGCAGTTCTCCACTGGGAAGTGGTGGCGTCTCTATACGAGTGAAAAATTCTCAAGAGGGAAGTTAAACAACACACAAACAAACAAACAAAGTTGCAGGGAATGAAAATCAATTTGCTGTTAGGGTAAAGTCATTGTTAGTGTTAGCTAGGAGAGATTTTCTGTACCTTAGGAAGTATTTAAATATTATTTTCACCGAAGTCAGGAGAGTGATCTATAGCTATCATTTACAATTCTGATTCCATAATATCTTCTTTCAGCCACAATGGTTCAGGCTCGCTACAGAGGTTTTGCTCAGAAGAAGAAGTTCCAGATGTGGAAGTTGTCCGCTATCCGACTACAGAGTCACTGGAGACGTGTTGCAGCACAGAGACTACTGAAGAGGAGAAAACAGGCAGCGGAGAGAGTCAGAGGGTAGGCTAATAACAGCATTTCACACAAATTGTTTTTTTTTTCTATAAGATCCATAGAATTTCATAAAAAAATAGGATAACTATAAGTATTCAAACTTTAAATCCATTCAAACAATACAAAATCTGGAGCAAAACAAACACGGACCTCATAAACATCAGGCATGGGATCAGGTGCCATGGAAGAATAAGCATCCTTTGTTTACTTGTCACACCAGCCAAGTGATTGGGAAAGAATCGGAAAATTTGTAGATAATTCTTAATTTATTATTGAATTAAAAAAGTTTTGTTGAATTTCCATAATTATGTATATAGTGGCTTAAGGGGTAATGCTTTATGCTTTTACAAGACACAAGTCCTTCCCCTGTAAGTATATGTATGTTTTAGCAGATTTTTGTAACCAGTTATTGTTTAATCTGTAGATTCATCAAGGGATTCATTCATCGCCTGGAGCCTGAGTGTGATGAAAACAAGCACTTTATCCAGTTCACCAAATATAACTACCTGACGAAACTGAAAAATCAACTCCCGAAAAGCGTGCTGGACAAACACTGGCCCCCCGCCCCACAGTTACTCAAGGAGGTGAGGGAAGGGAGAGAGATGCTAAAATATATATAAACTGTATACAGGGTTAGTTTGGTCCTGTGTAATTTTGCCCTTTTGTATCTGCGACCAGTTTTGCTGTTTTTAAATCGCCCGTCAATAGTTCTGTTTAAGAAAGTATGCTGCATTCTTTGAATTTCCCCCCTTTTAAATTTCGCCAAACCATGGAGAGGGTGAAAAGGGGTGAAAATAAAACAAGTGTTGAAAATTTCTTGTATACAGTATTGCATTTAATTGAGTGTATAAACATTGAAAATTTTCTATCAGTGCAGGTTAAGGGAGATAACTTCTTAGGTTATCAAAAGTATTACATGTATTGTTTTATGTTTTATTTAGACCAGCAGTTGAAGTGTAAAATAAAGTAATGATAAAAACAAAAAGTACTGGTCAAGTTATACATTTTATTCAAACCTATATCAAAAAACATTTCTAGATATTTGTATGACATCTTCAGTAACAAAATAAATACACGTACAGCCATGAGTTTCATAAATTATCTGCAAGATAACACGCATACATATATCTACCATATAGAAGTCAATTTAATTAGAGATTAAGATTCGTAAAAAATCATGTTTAAGACTTTTAGAGAAATTATTCTTTAGTTTTTTTTAATCTTATGTTGTTATGTTTCTGCATATAATTTCCTTATGATTGATAAAACATATTGAAGAGCTTGCATATGTAATGATACTAATTTACTATATTACTTACGTAATTAGTACTCTGTTCATTAATAATCATAGGAGAAATATGCTAAAAGGATAACCATAATTTGTCAAATTTTAAAAATCACTTCTGATGATTAGATTATTTTGAGGAATTCAATTAATCTGTTTAATTGATACTTGAGAATATAGAAGAGCTTTTGACGATACATGTATTGATTTTTTAAGAGACTTTGATTTATTAGAGAAATATCCTGAAACAAGGTTTTACTTATCTATATTTCAGTTTGATTGATTTTATTTTTCCAGACCTCTCAATTGTTACGAGACTTATGTATGAGAAACCTTACTCTCCGTTATGTGAAATCCATTACACCCGCTCGAAAGGCACTGGTGAGTTGTGTTCAAAAGTAGTATATTAATGTCATGTTTCCACTTAAATGCTTTTGATTTTATGGTTAAAGTCTTCATCTAAGTATTATTTTTGAGGTTTGTATATTTGAATACTTTAACACAACTTTGATCCACATAAGTTCCGACCCAGACGTTGTGACTTTGGTCTATATCCAGTCCTTGTGGAGTATATGAAAACCCTGTAGATAGATAGATAATTATATCCAGTAACTCTCCGTCCTGGCTGATCACGTGAACGCTGGGACGCGACGCTTCGTACATCAAAATATGGCCTCTTCTGTCTGTGCAGACACCACCAGGACACAGTTTGCTCCCCTTGGTACCACGGTAGGAGAATCTGTGGTGTCCTGATTTATTGACGACGACTAAGGCCTCCTGGTACCAGTCCGAGGTACAAATGTCCCCGTTCTTGTTTTCTGTGATGTAGAACGGTTCACTGTAGATGACTTTCCCCTCGGCGGTGGATGATATTTTCTGCAGTTCCTGGCCTCTCCTATCATATCGAGCCACACACCCTTTAGATTTGTTCTTCATTCCTATCAGGAGGTCACCATTATGTTTGGAGCAGTGGATACACAGTGGTGTCCACTCACCTGTGGAGAAGAGAACCTGAGACGAGAAGTCAGCCTGTATCTCGGTGATCTGCTTCCTTCTGTGATCTGCTATAAGTAACGTCCCTTTCTTTGTTCCACAGTGGAATCCAAAGCCCCCACTACAGCAGATGCTCTTCAGTTTTTTTCGCGAGCTGTCTGTTAGTGTCAGGTTTCCCATGTGATCACTGATCCACACTTTGCCCAATCTCACGTGAGAAATATGATGACAGCTCTCAAGTCCTGGGGTCAGTAGATATCCCAGCAAGGTGGCATTCTTACTTTCCTCCCCCGACCTGCCAGCTTCATTTTCTTTTTCCAAAGACATCTCCTCATACATTTGCTCTGGTTTCTGTATATGAAGCACTCCAAATTGTTTGGACAATTCCTCAAAGGAGATAGACCTCTCAGAATATTTTGGCAGATCTACTTTGGGCACCTTTGGAATGTTTTCTAGTTCTGTCAGTTGATTTTTCCTGCAGAACAACAGGAATGCTGCTGGTTTGTTTGTCTCCTGCATGCGTTTCTGGTAGAGTATAAGCGTGTTCTGTAGGTGACAGATGTGGTTGTTGATTTTACTTCCCCCAGCTGTTAATTGGTTGTAAGCATCTGACTCAGCTTTATCTACAGTTGTTAGCATCTCTGATAGAACTTCATCAATGGCTTCCTTTATTTCGTTAGCCCTAGACACCATAGATGTCCGAATATTGGCAAAATGATTCGTGCATTCTCGTATTAAGGCCTCTACCAAAGACTTGGTTTCTTTACATTTTGTTAGAATTTCTTCTTTCAGAAATATGAGCTGCTCTGTACATTGTTCTATTTTAGAGCTATAAAAACTAGGTATATTTTGAAATATATGACCTTTGTGTTGGTCTGCAATGCAGCTGGTACAAACAGGAAGATGGCACTGTTGACAACACATGACGTAAGGCTTGGAGGGGTGATTCAGGCAGAGCTCCATAGCTAACTTTGAGGGGTACACTCTTCCTTCTACCAAAAAAAATGATGATCGAAAACGTGAACAGTTCAGACAGGATTTCAGAATTGCTATTTTTCAAACTGTTGAACTTTGATAGAACTTGAACAGCTGAATTAATCAATGATCATTGTTTAAAAATCCATCAATTAAATGGGTTCCTTATATTACTTATTATGTATAGCTTCAAAATTAGTAATGTATTTTAGGAATAGAATTTTGTCTTGTTTCATCAAATAAAATTAGTGAACAATCCTCTCTAAGTAATATAAATAACTGTTGTAAAATAATTATTTTATACTCTTATCTAGATGGAAGAGAAGATAGTAGCTGAGTCCTTGTTCAAAGGAAAGAAAGAGAGCTACTCAAAGAGTGTGGCAGATATGTTTGCCCAGACTCGTCTAGGTAAGTCAGTCCCTGAGAATGTAACTAAGACCTGTCTAGTAATCAAACTAATCTAGCTAGCCTTTAGCTTTTCTATAAATGTTAAAATTGATCTGTAAAAATTTTGAATTATATATAATTTAGATGATTGTGATTTTTTTTCCAGACAGCACACAACAAGACATGCTCTGTACCACATTTGACACTAAAATTAAAGAACCTGGTGAAAAAGTCCATGTAAGCTCTCAAACAATTACACATGTAATTGATTAGTAAATATTTTCACTGGTGAGGATCAGAGTTAGCTTTACGCTTGTATTCAATGGGTAGAGTAACAAAGGCTTTAATAAAATGATCTTCCTCTCTCCTAGTATTCAGCACCAGTTACTAAGTTTGATCGCCATGGTTACAAATCCAGGAGGAGGATCCTCGTGTTAACAGACAAACACCTGTACTTACTGGACGAGAAATCAGATCTGGTGAAAGACAAATTACCTTTCCAGCAGATCACAGGTATGACTTTGTTACCTATCTCACAAATCACAGGTATGACCATGACCTTGTTAGCTTTCCTACAGGTGACAGGTATGTCTTTGACCTTGTTACCTTTACTACAGGTGACAGTTATGACTTTGACCTTGTTACCTTAAGTACAGGTGACAGGTGTGACTTTGACTTTGTTACCTTTACTACAGGTGACAGTAATGACTTTGACCTTGTTACCTTTCCTTCAGGTGAAGGTTTGACCTTGATCTTGTTACCTTTCCAACAGATCACAGTATGACCCTGACCTTGATACCTTTCCTACAGGGGATGGAATGACTGTTACCTTTCTGTACTCTCAGGGGGACAGAGACTGACTTATTTACATGTATTTAGCTCAACAAATTTAGTGAAATTAATTTTGCCTCCTATCTGTTGAAATTGACCATTACAGCTATATGAGTTGAGGAAATGAATGTAATTTTACATGTATATATAGCTAAACAAATTTTGACTCGGCTCACTTATGAATTTAGATTTACTGATGGAGACTTGTAGAGGGGTGTGAAATGGAATGGATTGATTGACTTTTCTGTTTATATTAGTTCCTGAATTTTATTTTTGTAATTTACAGATTTTATATACATGTAATAGAAAAAGGGACTTCCTTAAATCTACATAATTTTGTGACTCTCCATTAAAATTCAGTTATTCAGTTCTGACATTAGGAAATTCAGTTTAGAATTAATATCAATGAGTTCCTTTGTAATTTATTACATGACTGTTTCAGGTCTCCTTACCAGCAGTCTAAGTGATGGTCTGTTTGTTATAACAATCAACATGGATGACAATGGCAGCAAGGTGAGAACAGCTGTCTGTCTGTCTGTCAGGCAAAACAAAAATATCTGTTTGAATTCAGGGTTACAAAGTTTTTATTTCGAACACTCTTATTTGTCCCCCCAAATGAATAAATATTGAATACATGTACGTGGTATAAATATTTTTTATATTTTAACCTATTTCAACAGTTTTAGATTTAGAGGGAAAAAAAGCTCAAAGAATCCCCCCTCCACTCAAGTTTTTGTTTAAAAATTAAGCAGGTCATGTAACAAGAATTATTTTAATTTTTTTTTTAAAATCTAAACTTATTCATATACAAAATACATGTTTTTATTCTCAGTAACAAAATAGTCATGAAGAGAAGTTGCATACGTATCGTGAAAATGTGGGGTTTTTTTTCTAATAAATTCTTGTTAAATAATCATTGCAACAGAAATAATAAATGGGGAAATTGCAGTGTCATCAAATACATGTGTATTTCAATATTAAACAAGGCAAAATAAGTAGATTCTAAAAAAATCCCAATAATTAGTTGTTCTGTGTGTAAAGACTTACCTGTATAATGTAGTAGAGGAAATTGTTAATTGTGAATCTGACGTACACTCAAACTAAAGTGAGCTACATTCAGTCAAGCAGGTGCTTTATGTGGACAGGAAGGAAGGCTCGTTATTTTGAATATACATGTACTTATGTACGCTTATAAAACTCTAATTAATTCTCCTGAAAGGCACCAGTGGTATCATGTGTAATTAAAAAAAAAATCAATTCTTTAAGTTTACTTTAATTAACAGGAAAATATAGATGGACCTTTGGATTCTAAGGTATCATGTATAAAAACTGATGTTACTGTTAATTTTTATTTACTTGTATATTATATTGTCTCCTCTTTTATATCCGTCCATTTTTATGATTTAAAAAAATCTTTTTTTCATTATATATGTATATTATGTTTTTAATCTTGTTTGGAATATACACTGTAAGTTCTCCTTGAATTTGTTCAGCATCAGTTACATGCTTATCAATTAATACCTAGGAGTTCTAAACATATATGTGTACATCTTTCTCTCTCTTCTTGTATGAAATACCTTTTTGACAAAAAAGGGGGGCTTTAGTTTGCTTACTGGTGGGTACAAGTAAAAAGTAAAATTAATATACCTTCTTTAACATTCAGGGAAGCATGGAATGTATATTTTATCAGTACTTGTAAAGCATGTTTCAGTGTAATTGTTGATCATTAATTTTATTATAGAAGGCTTTTGGAAATTGTCAGTTGAAAATTTCTTTTGGCTGTTCATAGCTTTGTACAAATATGTTCCTTTTTCAATTGGCTTTTCTGTATTAAAAAAAACAAAACAAAAACCAGTATTCTCATTTCTGTATATGCTAACTAGTACATTTTACTGAGTAAACCAGATTTTTAATCATGTTTTTCCTCTCGTTAAGTGTTCAGATAATTTTCTTGTTTTACATCTTAAATATCATATACATGTAGTGAGTTGTGTTCGTATGTCCAGGGCACACTGTAACAGGAAAGTGGATTCTAATTTTAGTAACATATCACCGACATTTAGAGGATATTGAACTTCTTAAAAGAAATAAATAGTTCTACAACTTTTGGATGGCATTAACAGTTTGGTTTTATTGTTTCAGGGAGACCTGATATTGCACTCTGACAGAGTTATAGAACTTGTTACTAAAACTGTCATCCATGGAAAGAAGTCAGAGGCCTTCAGGGTCATTAGTGATGCAAGGTAAATCTAGGTCAAGGGGTCATAAAATTTAGACCAGATCAAGGTCAGGGGGCCAGAAAACTAGTGATGCAAGGTAAATCTGGGTCACCACTATATACACTCATGTATTCCTTTTGTAAAAGTGAGTTTTATATCCCGATTGAGCTCATGTAAGTTTAATGGCCCTGAAGCCTTGTTTGTTTGTAAAATGAGATAAACTACAATATATTGCTTTACTTTTGACTTATCTAAATTAGAAATTTTCAAATCACACTAAAAAAGAAATTATGGATATGCAAATTAATGCAAACTGTAGGTAAAGTGTTACTGTTTCCAATCTCTATTGCATATCATTGCATTTATATAAATCAGCATTAGCATTTTGAATTACATCTAGAACATGTTTTCATTTCAGCATTACCCATGGTATATCTGGTGGGAAGAAGGGATGTATCGAGTTTACGCGAGGTCAGACGTCAGCCGTCAAAAAAGCCAAGAACGGCAATCTCTGTGTGGTAAGTTAAAATAAATACAGGATAGTCAAATAAAACATTTAATATTTTTTTATAAATGCAGTGATGATATATAAAATGTAGACTTCCAGTTTGAATAAATTTAACTATACAATCATTTTCAAATCAGTTATCAATTTGCAAATGTAAGTCTTGTTTTGATGTGTATGATTCTCAGAGTATGTTTTATTTCAGATGGTGGCTCAATGAAATCCAAGCACCTGCCAAAGTTATCTATACTTCTGATATCCAGATATCTAAACTTTGGATATCCAGATATCTGACATACCTCAACCATCTTTAAAAGAATCCATTATATAACATCTATACCTGTGTGTCCCAGTATCATCTGCTACAGAAATCTGCAGAAGGACTCATTTTTCATAAATGTCAATTTTTGTTGCTGTTTTTTTCCCCCATCCTATAAGTACTTTTGTGAACAAGAATCCATGATGAAATGTGGCCTGATCAAGAGGATTGTGTCCAGAACGTTTCTATATCCTGCCTGTGTTCAGACATTGGACCTGTAGAAATACTGCCACTGTAGACCTGTACATGCTTGATTTATAACCCATATTGACTCTCTTGTGATATTGTCTCATGTGTTAATACACCATTTATTGTGTCCAGGAAATTAATGCTTGATTTCTTGTAATGTCTGCTCTAGAAGTGTACCTAGATAAGATTTTGTTATATGATGCCATAAATTTTGTGTTTGGGGATACGCATTGGGGTCACTTACACATTTGCCATTATATTGCACTTGTTTATCTTTTAGCATATTGTATACATCATTTCTATTTAATATATATATACATCATATACTATACTGTGCCTATTGCTAAGTCGTGATATGTTGCAAGATTTGCCATCCATTTTTTGCTGGTTTGCAAATTCTACAGAAACATTTATTGTTGTTATTTGTTAAATTATTGTATAATTCAATCTAATTAAATGTTTATTTTCTCCTAACTTGGTTGTGTTTATTCCCAAAGCTCCTGATCACACATGATTATGAATTTATACAGATCTATCACGTGTTTATATAGGGGGATCAGGTGTCATGTTGGAGTGAGCATCCTCTTGTGACTAGTCAACCTTGTTTTGTAATTTTTTCCATATAGTAAGTTGAAAAATTAACAGAAAAAAATAAGAAAACAAGATGTGTTTGTGAAACACCATGTCAAGGATGGTAACACAATTCTAGGGGTTTTCAAATGTAGGTCAAAGGTCACAGTTGAGGTCACATGATAAAAAATTTCTGTACCAAGAGAAAGGTCTTGTCATAATGGACACTTATTTCAAATATTAAAGGCTTACCTTTGACAGTGCAATAGTTATGGGCTAGGTTAAAGTTGAAAACAGACAGACAGGACAATAACAATATACCCATGGGATCTTTCGATCCTGGGGCATAAAAATGGCATAATTCGTGTGAAAGGCTTCTTTCATTTCCCAACAATTATTTAATCATATTATTTTTGCAAATATGAAAAACAACCTTATAAGCTCGCATTAAAAGAGCATGTCACATTGATACCATAACGTGATTTGCTAAATAGGAGGGATGTATCCTCTTGTCCTTCATTTAATTTTATTTACATATGCGTATATCCCCAAAATCTTTTACATACGGTGTATTTAATTATGTGTTTAAATAAAAAAAAACCTGGAAAAGAGTATTACTTGGCGTTAAGGATGGTGTTAAGATACCCGAGTTTCGAACTTCTCTCAGTACCATTTCACCATCTCTTTCCCTATAATTACCGGTATTAACCTATACTGCAACGTGTCTGTGGAAAGTGGGGGGGGGGGCTTAACTTACGCAGCAATGTTTAAAGCCTATACCATGTGTATACTACGAGTATGTCTATCTAAAGTTTGGGGGGAAAAGTGGGGGGCTAAGCCCCTCCCCTCTCCCGGTTCCCACGCCAGTGTGCGTAAAACTGTTATTTGATCTGTGATTGCATGACCACGATTGAATTCAAAGCCTTTTCAGAAAATGCAATTTTATTTTATACCTTTTTATAAAAAATTGCGCTAAATATCAACATTGCATTCGCGGAAGAAACACTTTTGATTCAATTCGAGAAAAAAAATATTTCAATCATCGGAGGATAATTATCACCATTTCCTTTTTACGTCATGGAAAAAAAAATATGAAGGAAAACAAAAAATTCATAAAATGGAAACTTTAATTTGTTAAATGAGGTATGGTTTAAGAACAGCATTTTAATTTCATTTATAAGAAAAAGAATTGTTGTTTTAAGTTACAATATTGTGCAAAAAGCGATATCGGCATTATCTATATCATGGACGCGGTTCTCTCTCCTTTTCACCGCTTTACGGTGATGTTTGTCTTTTCGATGATGGTGATGATGATGGTGACGAGTTTTCAGTCGTTTAACTTTGGGAGGGGCTTGCTTGCTCGTCCCAGGGTAATTTTCGGCGGGTTGTGGATCAAACCATGAGTTCTGTTTATTGACTTCCGTGTTATCCGGTAAAGAGCGGACCCAGTTAGCCGTTTGATTTCCTCTTATCGAGTTCAGATGTCGTACATTGGTTTCCATTTCTTGTCGACTTTTCTCTATTTGGTCCCAAAACTTGAATTCTGTTTTGGAGAAATCATCACGAATCTGCTCCAATTTTCGGTCTCTTTGGGGACTCTTTGATTTAGATAAGCTTTTATTCGCTTTAGAACCTCTTACATTACTTTTCCTCTCCGTGTATACATCATTTCCATTACCTGGCTCTGTACTACTGGAAGCCGTTGTGGCTGACGGTGTCGTGGTATCACCCTCTTGATCCGCCTCCGTCACCCGATAACCCTGGATCCCCTCACATTTGATGTAGAGCTTGTTTCCAGAAGGGGATTTCTCCATATGGACCGACTTTGCCAGAGTGCAATGTTCTTTGCCATTAACATCAATAATAGCAACAGAAACCATTTCCTTTTTGTCGTCTGATTCTAGCCTCCCCTCTGCTGTTCTGCCCTTCCGACTGGTCGAACGCGATCGCTGCCTCCTGTCCCTTGATTGTGACTGGTCTCTTATTTTAGGACTTGGGGAATCTTTCTGCGAGACTCTGGGGTAATCTTTTTTTGCCGGGGAGTGCCGCGTGCCGTTACTAATGGGGTATACTGAAGATAAGACCCCTGCTGCGGTATTTGTCATGCCCTCAACCTTCCAAAGATCCGCTAGACAACGAAACGCACCTTGTCGCCGCCGCGTCCGCACAATTTCTTGAGCCAAGTCATCGGAGATACCACATGTTCTACATATCGCCCTGGAAGAGGCTAAGTTGATGTCCGCCATTTGCCTCTTCGGATGTTACCATGGGTGACGTCATAATAGCCTTTGTGACGTATTGGATGGATGACGTCACAATAACCTTTGTGACGTAATGGGGTTCATGGATGACCAACTTTATATATTGTGTTTCTTCATATCCAACTTGTTAATGCCATTTTCGTGTTTACTGACTCACGAATACACTCTCTAAATGTTTTAAAGTTTTGTGTGAGTTTTTGATGTGTAAACAAAACATACTTGTCACGTATGCATATTTCATATATAAAGCAACGTTTCTGTACCTCCTTGTGACGTCACAGTTGATTAGATACGCAAGAGAATGCTCAACGTACGAGCAATTCTTTAAACGAGGCAAACTATTGACAAACAATTTGACGAAAGAATAGTAACAGTTTCTTTTAAAATCGTATAGTCTTGCAAGTTATATGGTCGATAAACTGACCTTGTCAGCAAATACGATCAATCATGCATTTTTCCTTTTTTCTGATCATGCATGGCAAGGGGTAAACGGCGGTGTTACCGGTCGGCAAGAGATGCTTTCTCCTCCATAGCACCTGATCACATCTCTGATGTTTTGGACACTTGAATTTGTTTTCTGTTCGTTATCTTCATATCATGCTCACCCGTCATTAACATTCGGTTCTTTTTTCATTCTAACC
>PRKT01000304.1:47492-135979 GCA_003671525.1 Saccostrea glomerata | reverse complement strand
GGGGGGGGGGCTAATCGAAAGTGGGGAGGGGGGATAAACCAACAAAAAAGGTAAATCCCAATTTTCAATGCCTATATAATGTCTATTTTTGCAAAAAAAGTGGAGGGAGGGGGGGCTAAGCCCCCGCTAGCCACCCAGTTCCGATGCCTATGCAACCACTGAAAATTAAAATATCACTATAACAATTATAAGTTTATATAAAGGTTAATTACATTACAGAGTCCTGCATGGGTGTGATATATTACTTGTACGGTATTTATGTAAGTAATGTGAGCCATCCTGTATCTGTAGGTGTCGGTTGTCCTGAAGGGGGACGTAATCCGAGTGATTGAGGATGTGAACCAGATACAGAGGTTTCAGGGGAACCACGGGGGATGGCTGGAGGATATGAAGGCGGTAAGTAAACCACGGGGGATGGCTGGAGGATATGAAGGTGGTAAGTGAACCACGGGGATGGCTGGAGGATATGAAGGCGGTAAGTGAACCACGGGGGATGGCTGGAGGATATGAAGGCGGTAAGTGAACCAGATACAGAGATTTCAGGGGAACCACGGGGGATGGCTGGAGGATATGAAGGCGGTAAGTGAACCACGGAGGATGGCTGGAGGATATGAAGGTGGTAAGTAAACCACGGGGAATGGCTGGAGGATATGAAGGCGTTAAGTAAACCACGGGGGATGGCTGGAGGATATGAAGGCGGTAAGTAAACCATGGGGAATGGCTGGAGGATATGAAGGCAGTAAGTGAATCAAATACAGAGAGGGGAACCATGGGGGATAGCTGGAGGATATGAAGGCAGTAAGTGAACCATGGGGGATGGCTGGAGGATATGAAGGTGGTAAGTGAACCAGATACACAGAGGGGACCACGGGGGATGGATGGGGGATATGAAAGCGGTAAGTGAACTAGATACAGAGATTACAGGGGAACCAGGGGGGATGGCTGGAGGGTATATAAGTGGTAAGGGGAATGAAAGATTTTCAGGTCATCTTTGTTGTCTCAACATCAGAGGGACCAACAAAATATGACGAGATTACAGAGTTGACTGTAGTTAATTAATCAGGGGTGCTTCTAGCAGCAGGTGTGACTGTAAAGCTCAAAAACACCTGTCAGCCTGATATACTGAAGGCAGAAAGAGGAAAATAATAAATTTTGGATAACATTATATTGATGAAAATTTAAATGAATTTTTATGTGATTTTTTTGTTCAGCTTCCCGGGAAACTAGGCAAGGTGTTTGATGTTGACAGGGATGGAACACTGTACGTGAGATTCCCCAAACTGGGAGAGTACCTTCTGAGCCCCTCCTGCTGTGTGAAACAGTACAACCCTCCTGATCTTCAGTTCGAGGAAGAGGAAGGTAGATGATGATAATGTGATGATGATGATGATTAATATGTGATGATAATGATGATTTTGTAAATGATGTTGCTTATGATGATGATTGTGATAATGATGATGATGATGATAATAATGTAATGATAATGATGATGTTAATGATGCTACTGCTGATAATGTGATAATGATGATGATTGATGATAAATAGACAGAGAATTTGGGATAATTACTTCGACTGTTTTTTTTCCTTCAGGTGCTGGAGCGAGTGGAAGTCTAGAATCAGGAGGGAGTACTGCAGCAGCCTCACAAAACAAATGTGGTAAAATAACATTTATATTTATTCATATGAATAATTTTAGGATTTATATATTTCATGCATATATATAATTGTTTTCTGTACAGTATGATATTTTTTGCTCATAAAATTCAATCAGTCTAGTTCATAGAAATTATGATGTACATACTTTACTTGAGTTTGCATTTGCATCCTCTTCATAATCAAGCTTGCAAATCTAAAATAAAAAGGCAAAAACTCTGAAAGAGGAAAGAGGAAGAAAACTTCAGAGATTTTGGTGTTAAATTATGTAATATATGATTTAAGAGCCTAGTTTATAAGTTATTTGGAACTTATCAACCAAAGTAATTTGAATACCTGGTATTGCATGTCTAATAAAGTTTAATTTATATAAGACCAAAGAAGAACTAATTTTATTTAAAGCTTTTGTGAGTACCTCTCTAAATTTTTTTAACAGCATCTGCTTCTCAAACCATTTTGTAAATAATTACTACTCCCTAGACAATGTAGTCTATATTTGGAATTCAACCAACAGGATTTATTTTTAGAACAAAAAATTTCCTGTTCCTTCAGTGTGAATTTCCACTTTCAGTTTGATTAATCAAAGGTCTTTTTCTGTTGGGTAGGTTCTACTTTAAAACTTTTTTAATTAATACATAATACACAGTCATGGTTTTATTTGAAATCTTTGTTTTTAAAAGCTTATTTAGTACTGTAGTAATGTATTCGCTATTATAAATAGTCATACAGCTGTTCAGGTTTTTTTGAAGGAAACTTTAAAAGATGCATGTATTTCATTTAGGGGAAAATCATTTAGAAGTCTCTTTTAACCGTTTTAAAGACAGACAATCATGACTATATGGAAAAAAACAAACAATGTTGTAGCCTTTAATGCAATCCCATATAAAATTTAATCATTTTACATGTATATAAAAGTAAATTAATTTGTAACTTTCATTTTGATAGCTGTATGATTTGATTTATATTTTTATATAGAGCTGTTTTTTTATTCAGTGGCATATTATATGTTTGGATTTTTTAAATACATATTAAGATTAAGAAAAATACAATTTTTTCTTAAAATAATCAATGTAAAGTATATACTTTGATTTTAAAAAATAAAAAATATTGCAGAAAAAAGGGGGATAATGCAGCCTAGAAAATATGTACCTCATATTAATTTTTATTTAATTACCTCCTTATTATGGAGGTATAAATTCTTTTCAGTTCAATTTTGTTCAAAGTACAACTTTTATTTTATCAAGGCAAGAATTTCCATCTATCTATCTCGGTATAACAAGATATACAGTAAAATTTGTCTAATCTAAACACCAATGGTTATAAAAGAATTGGCTGGATAAGACATCTTGAACAATTGAATTAACTAAAAGGAGCTTCAGCTTAGACAAGATTTCAGAATAAACAACATTTAGATTAGACAAGTTTCACTGTATTCTGATCTGTTAAAACTAATAAATATTATTGTTATCAATTAATACCAGTAACTTTTTTTATTATGAACCCTCTTTATATCTATATAACTCAGTAGAACTCATCATTTTTAACCCTAGCTCTTGTAAAGTTATCACTTAAAAAAAGGATTCAGTAAGACTTGTGTATATTACATTTTCCTGTAGGTATGGTGTTTGACATTGGAATCCGTGTGGTGAGAGGACAGAATTGGTCGTGGGGGGACCAGGATGGAGGGGAGGGGCACCTAGGGACAGTGGTAGAAATCGGACATGAGGAGAGTTCTGGCAAGGTGCCCCCGATGTGTGCTCAGGTCCAGTGGGACAAGGGGTACAGGAACATGTACAGGGTGGGGTACGAGGAGCAATACGACCTCAGGATCTACGATACGTCAGCGCTGGGTTAGTATAATTAACACTAGACACAAGGGGTACAGGAACATGTACAGGGTGGGGTACAAGGAGCAGTAAGACCTCAGGATCTACGATACATCAGCGCTAGATTAGTATAATTAACACTAGACATAAGGGGTACAGGAACATGTACAGGGTGGGGTACGAGGATCAGTACGACCTCAGGATCTACGATACATCAGCGCTAGGTTAGTATAATTAACACTAGACACAAGGGGTACAGGAAGTTAATGTAAATATTAAGTTTTTATACATGCACATACCCAATATTTACATTAACTACCAGTGCCCTGGTGATGCTTAAGACACCAAAATACATGGCATTTCATTTTGTGAAAAACATAACTAATTTTTGCAACTCATCCAATGAAAAACCTATTTACAACAAATAACACATAAATAATATAAGTAATCAAATTTCCTGTTTCCTGTGTTCCTTTGTTTCCATAACCATAAATATCTATGAATGGAGTTGCTTGTGAAATTTACATCCATTACATAGAAAGCTTTTTGAGCACAAAGCAGTATTTTGCAAATCAACTTATAAATATCTGATCCTAATACTGTAAACCAACTTTTATTCGCGTGCGAGAAATTTTCGCGAAGTTCGCGAGAGCCTAGTCATCGCGAATATTTCTCGCCGCGAACCGGTCCTTATAGTATATTTGTCTATTAAAAACAGATGCAAAAAGGCTTGATCGCGAAAATTAATTGTTGCGAACTAGTTTATATCTGGTAAATCGCGAAATAAAGTCGTCGCGAATAAAAGTTGGTTTACAGTAATTCTGATTCAGGAATTAAGCATGACAGACAGTGTACAAACCCGGGCTGTGAGGAACCGGAAATATTCGGGATGTTGTGGCAATGTGACCAATGCTCCAATGTCATCCTGTGTAGTCACTGTTACCATAGCGACAAGCATGACATTATCCACAAGTTCACGCGGTTTGACTACCCCAGTCACAAGGGGTGAGAGGATTTACTAAATCTGTTATAAAATATAAAGATAATTAATCAATTTTAAGTTCTTTTGCAGCTACTCTCTTTCATTAATTAATATTCAACAATATTTTCTTATGCAAAATATATTTGCTTTCAAAATGTCACAGAAACTAAGTAGCTCTGAAAATAAAAACTGGCTCAGAGAAGTTCTAGTATAAAGTCATTTTTCAATACAAACTTGATTTTCTAAAGGGAAGTAAATCTTCTCCTTGATAGCGGATGTTCTCAGAATTCCCGTATTTTTGTAGATGCTCCGTTCCAAAGAGACAGCTGAGCAGCAGACAGAAGGTGTTCGGGATTTTTGAGGATGCTAAGGTGTCTCGCGGAATTGACTGGAGATGGGAAAACCAAGACGGTAGGTTTTTCTCAAAATCTCTATACACTGGATTTACAAGATTGAGAGACAAAAGTGTGGAGTTTATTTTGGAAGATAGATGTATCCTTCTTTCTCTTTTCTGTCCATCCTTTTTCAAATGTCAGCCAAACATTTATGATTTGAAATGCTGAGTTAATATTTGATCAAGATGACCACAATAATAACTGTGATTCATTGAATTTAAAAGGTGGAGATGGAAATAAGGGTACAGTGCTTGCTATCGTGAACTTCACGCTGGACACGGATCATGACGGGGTCGAGGTCGCCTGGGACTCGGGTCACACTAATGTCTATCGCCTTGGTTACAAAGGTTGCGTCGATGTCAAGGCCGAGGAAGCTTCCAGTGGAGGGTTCTATTACAAGGATCATCTTCCTATCTTCAGTGAGTGTTTGATGTCTACCAATCATGTACAGAAAAACAATTAACCCCGGTAGATTTGATCATTTAAAATGAGTGATGTGTAAAATTGCCATTTTTTCGGTCATGTATTGTTTCTTTAATTTAATAAAAAGCCAGCTTATAATAGAATTTAAGTTAAACATAGATTATGTCAAAAGAAGAGCACATGCAACACAAAAGAGTTGGTTTAAATATTTTGGCATGTGACCAATAGTTCACTGATTTAAAGTTTTTCATTGACTGATGCATTCTGGGAATAGAGCTACCAGATCAGCCTCGCCCAGGACCAAACCAGGCGGCCAGGGAGGGGGGAGTCTCGGCGGTCCCTGCAGAGGAGGAGGGGAGACTGAAGAAGGGGGACAAGGTCAAGATAGGGGTGGATCTAGATACTCTCCAGGCGATCCTCAAAGAGTCCAAGAACTGGAACGAGAGAATCATAGAGGTACACTGAGAATACCGTGCTTATCTATTGGAAATTTAATGCCATAATGTCAGATTGATGTTTATGAAATGTCTGATTAATTCTATGGTAAATATTCTCTTACATCATTTTTTCTTCAGTGCATTGGAGTAAATGGATCAGTGCTGCTTGTCAATGGGCAACAAATCACAGTGGATTTTGACGGCAAAAAGTGGACTCTTCACGAAATGACTTTGGCAAAGGTAAAAAACAAATCTCGTGTTGCCGGAGACTGTAGAATGTCAGAGTTGCAAATGCGCAGCAGGTCCTAATTAAGGTCTTCCGTTTCCAACGGAAGACCTTCTACTGATTCTGTTGGTAAAGATTATTATTCTTTTTTTTTTTCTTCTACTTCCTAGACGCCAACTTTGAAGCATCATATCTCACTCATTTCTCAATTGATTTCGCTCAAATTTTCAGAGGTACTAGAAGTTACTAAACTCTATCAGAATGCTGTCAAAACTTTCCAAAAGTCACTTCCGGTTTTGAGTTATTTCCCTTTAAACGAAAATTTATAGGCTTTCGTTTCCAGACAAAGGCCCAGAGACGGCTAAAGCTGGAGCAAAAATTTTACTGATTTTAGATAATAAATTAAAGGATTGAAGTTGTGCACATCGGTTTTTGTTTTTCGATTTCTCTATTCAAAATGGCGCTATATAGGGGTCAAAAATTAGAACGCTTAAAAGAGCCAAAAATTACTCATATTTTGCTTTTTATCTTCTAAACTAAAAATATTTTGTTAAAATATATTGAACATAATTTGTGCAGAATTAAAAGATCTTTCAAATGATATCTCAGAAAAAGGGCTGGCCCCTAAAATTAAGAGCCAAGAGGGGCCACAAGTTTTTCCTTTATATCTCAAAAAGTATTGAGAAGTTGTAAACGTTAAAGAAGCAAAGTTGTTCAAAATGTCAAGCTCAATCTATTGAGGTCGTCAAAGTATGTCCTGCGACGTCACTTCCGGCCAAACCGGAAGTAGTCGGAAAACGCATATTTTGCCATTCTCGACAAGTTTTTGGGTAACATCTGTCACTGGGAGCAAAAAAAATTAATTTTCCGTCCATCGTCGTCACTTCCGGTCAAACCGGAAGTAGCAAAAAATGGCTAATTTTTGCATTAAATGACATAGAATTAGCGGACTTAAACAATTTTAGGACGCTATTACTCATTTTTGTAAAAATGAAAGTTAATTCCGGTCAAACAGGACGGAAGACCTTCTCGTTGCTTTGCAACGAGCTTTGCTCTAGTTACTTCTCTGTTAATTTCAGATAGAGCAGTATGTGAAGGACCAAGTGGTGAAGTTGGAAACTGATGCAGCAAGTGTTCACCAACTACAGAATGGACACGGACCGTGGGAGGAAAGCATGAAAAAGGTACATCAGAGCATCAGATCACTGTGTTTGTTTATAGATTGTTTTAGATGATGTATTTGATATGATTTAACAGATTATTGTCATAAATTATATAAAAAGTCTTATTTTAGTTCCTGGGGAAGAAGGGTCGAGTTGTGAGTGTGGATTCAGATGGAGACGTTATAGTCAGCTTTGGAATCCAGGAAATTAAGTTCAACCCGGAGTGCCTGACACCGTCTAGTGGGAGCCCTGATGAATTAAAGGAGGAGGAGACACCACAGCAATCAGAGATCACTGTAAAGACAGCTGAGGACGTTCCACCACCCCAGGAGGAACGTGAAGTCCAGGACCTCTCAAGTTCTGTGACAGGAAGACAATACCTGGGAGAAAGTTCAACCACCACCCAACTACGCACTCCAGAACGTACACCAGAGCATACACCACAGCGCACCCCTCAGCGCACCCCAGATCACACGCCTCAGCGCACCCCGCCAAGGTCACGCTCTCCCTCCCCTGATGAACAGAGATCACGGAGCTCTTCAGATGAACGGTCATATGAAGAACCAGGTAAACAACTTTAATTCTTTGATATATTCAGCTTCATTTGTTTCCATTTTTACATAGTTAAAGTATATTTTATCCTCTTTTTAATGATATGACTTAGTTGAAGTAGACATAGAAACTTATCAATCAAAATGAGTATGAAATCTGTTGGTGAATTGTTCAACACATTGAATCAAATATGCAGACTCAGGTGTGAAAGACAAGTTTAAGGTGGCTTTAAAGAAAGGGAAAACCAAAGAGGTGTTAGAAATGTTACAGAAGACCCCAGCACTCGCAGTGAGTAGATTCATTTTACAAATGCTTAACAAGATGATAAATGCTCATCAGAACAGATTTAGTGCTTGGAGATTTATATATATCATTAAATTGTTTTTTCTGCAGCACTGCTTGTTTGAGAACGGCTACACGGCCCTGACCTTGGCCTGTGATCAGGAGAACTGTGATCCCGGTATTGTGGAGGCCGTGTTGAAGTTTGGGGCCAAAATGGACCACCAGGCGGCGCCTCCTCTGTTGATATCGGTCAGAAGGTAAGAACCGCCACCATTTCCTGTCAGCAATCATATTCTGTCCAAGGCAAATATCTCCCCTCATTGTATCCACTTCTTTGATACCTACAGATCAATCCATGCTTACATTCTTGTACTGTAAAATGAAAGTTATTCAAGTTATTTCAGAATCAGTAATTAAGCTTTTAAACAAATGAGAAACTAGATTATTTGTTGTATCTAACCTTCATTTTAATAACTAATATTCTAATGCGGTATTTTGGAAATCTTTTATTTGTAGAGGTCACAAAGAAGTGGTACAACTTCTGTTGGACAGGGGAGCTAACCCCAACATCACAAACAATAACGGTCAGACTGCGGTCCACATAGCTGTACAGCGGGAAAAGAAGGACATTCTCAGGATCCTCCAGAAAAAGTCTGACTTCAACATCACCGTAAGTACTGAGAATTCTACTGCCATTGCTGTGAGTTTCAGGAATTTGATTTTTTAATAAGTAAATTATGCTCAGTCAAATAACATTTGACCCTGAATACTGCATGAATATGTGCATAATTTATTCTGGTCTTTTATAGAATATGTAACATGGATTTTTTAAAGTTTTGAAATAAATGTTAAGTTACCGTAGTTGAAAAATGACATGCTTGGTGATTCCCCTCTAGGATAAACTTGGAGACAGCCCTGTGTCTGATGCCATTACTATTGGGGACCCTGAAATCATAGACATTGTCTTCAACTGGCCAAGAATTAACTTGGAGTTTAAAAATAAGCTTGGTTTCTCGCCCATCCATCTGGCTGCCAGAAAAGGAGATACACAGTGAGTTTATTAAATTTAGATATGATATATTCCATGAGCAGTTTCTTTTTTAATCCCCCCATCCCCTCTTGCATTTTGAATATTCATAGCATTTTTATCAGCATCATTATACCTTTCGCTGTTTTAAGCTACAGTGAGATTCATTACTTCATTCAAAAGATATATTATAAACATTTTGGGTAAAAAAAAAAAGAATAATTGTCAAACATGAAAAAACACAAAAAAAGTCCTCTGTGCCCTCATTCTAATAAGAAATTTCAATTCTTTAGATTCTAATTCCAGAGTTATAAGTTAAAACTGAATTTAAAAATCTGTAAAATGAGACTCCCTGTTTTTTCAGTGCTATGCGGCAGATCCTACAGAAATGTCCTAAAGCCATCAATACACAGAAGGATGATGGGTATACAGCGCTCCACCTCGCTGCGTGTATGGATCATGATGATATCGCCAAAATCCTGCTGCAAAATGTAATTATGATATTAGTGTATACAGTTCTATAGAATTTGATTGATTTTTAGCTCACTTGAGCTTTCATCTCAAAATCCTATTGCAAAATATAATTAGGATATTATTTTACAGTTTATTAAGCATTATTTGTTAGAAGATACAGTAGAGCCTGTTTAAAGTGAACTTCATTATAGTGAATTTCTGATTATAACATAATTGTATAATCTCATCCAGTATAACCTTATTTTACTGTATTAATTATGAACAGCGTGCAAGGACAACTAAACAGACAGAAGCAGAGGGTCAGACACCACTTCACATCGCGGCTATCTATGGCAGCTACAAAACAGCGAGATGTCTCATTGAAGAAGGTAGGGATTCTTAGTTTATAAAAATTTCCTTCCATTTAATGTCATTAACTAGTCTCTTTGTGATATTAATAGCAACTATGATTTTACATCTTATGAAATAAATTGTTTTTGATAGGGAAGGCCAATGTTAATGCCCCAGACGAGAATGGAAACAATGCCCTTCACCTTTGTCTGATGGGGAGACCCGCTGTTATGGAGTTTGCAAAGGTAATCATTGTGAGATTGAGTTACTGAGGTCTAATAAGGACTGAGGTACCTGGTTATGCTGGTCATACTGTAGTTAAGACATAGCAGCAGATGTGCCATTCTGTATATTATCCTGTAATTTTTTTTTTACAATTTTATATGTAATGATGTGGCAGTCAACCAGGTTCCATCGCCATAAGCCAGATAGCTCAGTCAGTAGAGCACCTGACCGGAGATTCAGGGGGCCCAGGTTAGAATCACAGTCTGGTTCACTGCATGTTTCTCGTCATCTGTTACAATGATATGCTATATTTACAGATGCAGAAGGCAGACTCAGGCCAGACAGACAGCTCTCTGGAGAAGGAGAAGTTGGAGATCGCGGCGCTGCTGATCCAACATAACGTACAGACGGAGCTGAGGAATAACGAGGGGAAGACGCCGGTGGAGGTCGCGGTGTCTCCGTTACTGAGGGACAAAGTGGAGAACCTCATACAGGAAAAACTGTGAGTTAATGACGCCTCCCTCTACATATACACTGTAATAGTATAACCACCAAGAATTACTCACCTATCAAGGGAAATTTTACTGAATACATAAACTGTGTAGAAATGTATGCAAAGGGGGGCATTTGTGGGGATTCTGCAATAAATAATTTTTTTTGAAAATTATTACTATGGAAACAGTTATATATATATAACTTCCTACAATTATAAACAACAAATCATGCCATTTTTTAATTTTTGAACTTCTTAAAAAATAAACCTCCTATGAAAACACTTTTTTCTATACAAATATAACAAAGTAATTTGTTAAGGTAATCAAAGAGGTCAATTGTCAAAATAGCAAATTCCAGGGTTTCAGAATATCTGATTGAAAATCAAGTCAGTAAAAAGGAAGGCAAACTTCAGAACATTGCTTGAGTACAATTTGTTTGATTTAAACAGGAGTCCATCAGTACGCCCCAAAAAACCACCACAATGTCAAGCCTGTGAGGAAGAGGATGCCACGCTAAAAATAAACCCCTGTGGCTGCCGAGTCTGTGATGAATGCATCCCAAAGCGACTCAAAAAATGTCCTAACTGCGGTGAACTAGCTGCCGGCAAAGGCCAAATGTGAAGTCATGGATCAGGTCACATAGGTGTTCTCTGATGTGACCAAAAAAGTACATGTTTTATTCGTACTATATGTTAATTTAAAGTGGAACCAAAGCATTTGCCTCGTGTGACTCTACAGAGAATCTTTTGTACACGTCATAACTATCTGACAGAAATGATTAGATTTATTGTGGCAATGTTGTTTTTTGTTTACATTTTTCTTTTAGGCTGCATTCTGATATATATTATAAATCATATTGTGTAGTACATGTACATAAATATATGCTCATGTTTGCACTTAAAAAAGATATGTTAAAAAATCATTAATGCTTTTCGATTTTGAAAGATTTCATTTTATAAAATTTCAATTTAAATGAAAATGAAAATATGCTTTATCTGTCTTCATAGGAATTTTGATTGTTGGTAATCATTGAATCTGATGTTTGGAACAAAGATTGCATACTTCAGTTTGTAACAAAAATTTTGAAAGGTGTTATTCTTTGCATGCATATACTTACTAGTACATGTGTTTTATTTCCTAGAAATAAAATTCTTTCACTTTATGAATTTATGTTTTTGTTTGAATTTTTTTTCTCTTAATTACTGAAACTGAGTAAAAGGTTGAGAAGAATTTCTTTTTTTTAATTAATATATTTTAAATCATTAACATAAAGACATGAACGATATGTTCTTAATTTATCCAAGGATTTCTACTAAAGAGGATGGACTTCTTTGATTTCACTCCCCACTCTAAACTTATTGGATAGACTAACTTTATATCATTTGAAAAATGTTCAATAAGGTCCCCCAACCGAATATGCAAGATTCCTTTAGCACTGTTCAAGAATTACATTGTTCATCTGTCTTTTTTGTAGCCAGTCCGTCTGTTAGAGCAAAATATGTGTTGTTCATCCATTTCTGACTGTGTTAAACTGAAAAACTTATAACCAGCAAAGTGGATGATATGAAAATACATTTGTTTATTTTTGTTAATTTTATTAATGAATAATTTTATAATATTCTTTAGGGCAATAAAAATCGGGGAGAGGGGCCCCCAAACAGTTTTGCCATACTACATGTATAAAAAACACCGCTACTTTCAATGTGTTTGTGATTCCTCAAAAATAACGCTTGAAGAAGAACCCCCCCCCCCTTTTTTCCATTTGCTTTGGTGACCTTTTTCTACTGAAAACCTTTTATCCCCCTCTCGAAATTGCTTTAATTATTATATATTACATTGTACTTATGGCATAGATACGTTAAGTTTCAATTCATACACTGAAATTTACTTGTATTATTAGTCATTTAGTTTCTGATACGTGCATAAACATTAAATCAAAGCCATTTTAAATATAATAAATTCTTATGACTCAGTTGTTACTTCATTTTTTTATTCGAAGATTTCTTATTGATTTTGTCCAACCTAATTATTAAAGATTTATAATATACACTAGTATTACAAACCGAGTAATATATTATACTTGGGTTATGATTTATATCATTAAGCTCGTTTCGTATTATTTACGACTGCTTAAAATTATCTACTATTTTATATTTATTAAAAGTGCCTTAGCAAAAGAAAAAAATGTAATTGTAATTTAATTTCCCGTGAGGGTCAGATGTCAAGGGTTATCAGATGACCCTGTGTACCGTTCCGCTCTATTAAACATTAACGGTTTGTCGAGTGATATTACCGGTTCGTTGAGCATTCAACCCTCGTCAACCACATGTCAATTTCTAATGACACAGTCAATTTTGTTCAGCTTTAGTCTATTTACAAGTTGACATTTGTAGCTTGAAGTCATTTTGAAAACTCTTTACTCAGAAAGTTAATTTAATTAAGATGTATTAATAAATAAGAGTACAGTTAACAATGTTTAAAATGTTTTGCATCATAACAAAAGCTTTAAAATGATTCAATAAATGAATGATTAAAAATAAACAATATTTTAAAACTAATTGTATAAAGAAAATAGAAAAGAAATGAAAGAAAAAATTAGATGAATAAAAAATAGAACCAAATAATTTCTTTATGGGGTCTATATTACTTAAATATGATTTTAATAATCCTAAAAATAACTGCGATTCATAAAATACAGAAAAAAAATCAGGGTTTCCTTTTGAGTTTATATACTCAATAAATCTCCCTTTGTATATAGAAATATAATTTCAATGCGACAAAAACACTTGTTGATATAAAGTTTACTCATGGACTAGAAGCCAGCAGCTATAGCAGAGTAAATGTAAGATAAGACAGACAAACATGCTACCCCAGTGTTGTTTTAAAAATTTCATGTTGGCGTCCAAGAATTCGTCAAACACGCGCTCAAATCATCGTTAGTGGCGAAAACTGACTAATGACACGAGGTTTGTTTTTACAGTGATTAGCGGATTAAAACCCTATCACGCTGATGAGGTCCGTGCGCCCCTAGTTAATTACCGACACGGGTCACTTGACGGGTAACACGTGAAGCAGGCGCGCGTTCTGATTGGACAAGGGCCTGATTTTCATACCTTACAATAGGTGACGGTAACTGAACAGGGTCATTTACAAATTAACTTTCGCAGACATAACATACTTTATAAATTAGCAGAAGGCAATGAGTGTACGAGCAAAAAGACCTAGTTTGGCAGAAAAAATGAAGAAAGCTTCTGAAAGTCAAACTCCCCTCAGAAAGGTAAATTTCAATGTATTTCAATTTGAACGTAAAAATGGAAAAAGAACTTTGCACTTAAAAAAATACTAATTAAAAAGCAAATCAATTTATATTTATCTAAGAGCAAACAAATGAACATGGGAAAAATTAAAATATTCTTGATATATTTTTTAATGATCGATGGCTATTTCTTGAATTACTGAGTAAAAAAAAAAATATCTATGCTTATTATTTAGCAAACTATTTCGTCTTTAACAAAAAGGACTTGCAATCTTAATACAGGACATCATATTTGAAATACAAATATTTTTAAAGAATTTTGTAATAATTTTTTTTAAAAATGCAATTTCAGGCCAACAAACCTCAGACGGAGAGGAAGAGAAGGGAGAGAATCAACAAATGTCTGGGACAACTCAAATCCCTCGTCATGAAAGCCACGGGCAAAGATGTAAGTTTACTGAATAAATAAATTTTATCTTAACAAACCTGCAAAACAGTGAAATAATTGACAAATAACCTTCCATTCAATTTTCAATTTAATTTCCCAAAATTTTTATGTTTTGTGTGTAAAATTTTTTATGTTCGACCAACTAATTGGCAATACCAAAAAATCCAGCAAAAGAAATTCCATAATAAGAAATAATTTACATAGAATAATTTTAATAAGAAAAATGACAGCGTTAATAAGTATGCAAACTGGACATAAATTTCACCATTTTTATTTTCCTTTGTTCAGGAGAAGAAGTTCCCCCGGCTGGAGAAGGCAGATATCCTAGAGATGGCGGTCAATCATCTGTACGCCATGAACACCAAGGACGGCAAACAAGGTAAACTATCTATCTACATTAAAGGAAAATATAAAAATATAAACATAAATAATACATTAATGATCTTTTGTTATCTTTGAATATTTATCAAAAAAAAACTTGCGAATATGTTCGATTTGATCAATGATTATTAAATTTTTTTAAACATGTTTTTTTTTAAAGAAGATATCTACGCATAGCTTTGATTTTTAACATTGTTCGAGGTGATTAAAATATGTTTGTTCACACAATTTATGCATGTGTTATTTTATTTAAGTGATATAGTCTAATGATTTCTAATGTCTTGATTTTTTTGTTCCAGACACGAGAGAGCCGGACGACAGGTACAGGGAGGGGTACAGCCGCTGTATCAGCGAGGTCCTCCATTGTCTCCGGTCCGAGCAGAAGATAGACACCGTCACCAAGACCAACCTCATCAACCACTTTACCGTATCCCTCCACCATCTCTCCGCCACCAATCACAGTACAGGTTACGTCAACCAGGGGTTCGAACTCAGCAGCCACAGCGACAGTTCCTCTACTTCCGGCCAGCAGCTGTATCCTAGCAACGTTCTGTGTCACGAGGGTGTCCAGGAAGTGCCGCCATTCGTCCAGCCAAAGTACGCCGAGGTCTACTTCCAGGATCAGAACATGTACATGGACTTCTACAACGCTCCTCTCGATGTCCGCCCGGCCGAAGTGTATTCCGCCATCCCCGACCGTGTGCCTGCTGAGTTCCAGCCGCCCCGCTCCCCATTCCACTCAGACATCGGTGTTCCTCTCCACACCTCCACCCCTGTAGCCAAGAAGAGACTCAGCGTGATCCCCAGCTTCCCCGCCCTGGAGGACATCAACCTCAGTGACTGTGTGACCACTTCCTCTTCCTCCGACAGCGGAAGTTCCGCCGGACCCTGGCGTCCATGGTAACCAGTTAACACTAGTGCTTCAACGTGACTTAGTGCCAATGAACAATTCAAACCCTGTGTTTTGGTTTGTGATGTTATGTGAATAGTACTATTTATTGACTTTGTTTTGTTACTTGTTTATTACCTTGACATGTCCAAATGATTGAAATATAAAGTTTTTAAACATGCATTTCTTCTTATTTCCTACATTGAACAGAAGGATTTAAGTTCACAGGCTTTTTTTTTTTTTTTAAGAATACACGTTTTGGTACAAAAAGGAAAATCATTGTGTTATCAAATATACCAGTAAAACAGAAATGTTGTCCTTTTTCAGCCTGAAATGAATATGATTTTTAATCAAAGTAAGAATACATCAATAAAACGTGATGTAAAGGTATAGCTGGGCAATAAGTACAAAAACTTTTTCTTACTACTTAGTATTAAATATCTTACAATTTTCCTTCATTAATATTGTAATCGACTACTGTTAAAGTTGTTTCAACCAAACTTTAATATGTCCGACAACATTTAGCATGAAATTAAATTTTTTTAATTGTATTAATATAAATAGAGTAATATCTTATAAATCGAATATTTATTTTCCACGGAAAAGTGGAGTCCCACAGGGGGACCCTTCTGTACTTTTCGTCTTAACATAAATTAGATCTATTATAAAGAAATCGAACATTCTTATTTAAAACTTTTTTAAAGCTGCTAAGATTATACGTAACATCGTCGCAAACCACGGCCAAAAATGTAGATCCTCCCTGTGTGGATTCTTGAGACGATGTAAGTGTAGAGGCAGGAAAAGGTTGACTGATAACTAAATAATTTAGAATTATAAATTTTGCATAAAAGGGTAAAATGATCGCATCTTTTATTCAACTTAATTAAATGCGGTACTGACCGAAGTCGTAGAGGTTATTATACATATAGCGGTGGCCTGGGAATTGGGTTGTACTGTATTATTTTTAAAAATGAACTTTGGTCGACTTTCAGTAAAAGAATCACTTGTGATTTTGGTTAGAGGTATATATATTTCAAAATTGACAGTTTCACATGTATATGGATATAACGAACAATATCTAAGCTCTAAAGTCCACTAAACAAAATTAACGAACCTTGGAGCAGTGTAGACCTCTAAAACAGGGGTAGGGTCAGATGCCATGGTGGAGTGAGTATCCCCCACCGATACACCGATCCTCCTCCTTGTCATGATGGGTAAAAAAAGGATCTTAGTGAGTAAATAATGTTATAATAATTAGAATTAAAGTAAGAAGAAAATATGTTCCACACTTTCATCGCAGAGCTGTACACCATCAAGGATATTTTTTGGTCTTTTTTTTTTATTTAAGGCACAGGTTCTTGGGACCACCTCCCCCCCCCCTCATGTTCCATACCCCAAGGGTTCTCGACTTATTATTTTTCTATGACATATTCACAAAGAATTACAACTGACCCCCCCCCCCCCAAAAAAAAAAAATTAACAAAAAGTAGCCTTTTCTAAAAATTCATATTCTCTGATACTACATTTAAGTCATAACTCACAGGCACCTGACGTTACTTATTTTTCTTTTAATAAAAAAAATATTCACATACCTTATAATAAACATAAATATTATTAAGTATGTGTATATTTTTTTTCTTAAAAGAAAAATAAGTAACGTCAGGTGCCTTTGTCATAACTGTATTGTTTAAGTCACAGGTACTTGTGAACAGCCCCCAACCCCCCGATATTTGACCCCGGGACTTATATAATTTTTTAACACACTATATATATATATATATATATATATATATATATATATATTTACACTTATTCATCATGTTTGCAATAGGAAAAAATCGTAACCCCCCAAAATTCATCGCTTCACACAAAAAAAATCCACTATATATTAAAAGAGAGAAATGTGAAGTGGATCATTTTTTATTGGAGCGATTATTTTGCCCCGGGATCTATCAGCATCAAAATATTTCATAAAAGATAACAAGACAAAATGCAGGATATGCATGCTAAAAAAAATATATAATAAAATCGAAATTAAAATTGGTTGCTTGAAACATTAGGTGCGCTCCACCTCCACTGATTTATGTTTCCGCCGTTATTTACCTCATCAGTTCAGTTCAGTATATTTCATCCATGGTCGGCTGGTCGCATAAGTCGGCTTTTCAGTCAAATTCAAATCACACACAAGCAAACAAACCAAACTCACCTAGAACAATGTATAATAAAGACCATAATGTTTCTATGTTCTCTGTAAGGATGATATCACACAGCTGTTCTGGTCCCGAAAGCTGATATTCATTGTTGCGAATGCTAGAAACACGTGTTGTTTGTTTTGACAGTTTTCATATTTCGCGGATTTTTTCTCGGACGTTTTCGATGCTAAAAGGTTCCGAAAGACGAACGCCATTTTGTTTGTTTATATTTATCTCGAGGGAAATTTTTACTCTAGTTAGTTTTTAATTTTTAGTATTTTACAACTGGATTTATAGTCAAGCAAAGGTAAGACACAAATATTAATATCTCAGCTGTGTAATTGATTTACTGTTTCCTGCACAAGCAAATTCTAAGCACCTTAATTATCCCTTGCATCGAGTACACCCTTCTTTCGGTAAAGTGTATCCTGAGCTCTGTTTTGAATGATTAAACATAAAATCAGACACTTTATACATCTTTTCATTAATTACAAAACCGATTATGACGATACGATGGGAGATGTTGGAGTGAAACAATTTTTCTATGCATAAATAGGAATATATGTTACACACAGAGGAAATTCGGGTAGCAACATTATTTTTATTGAATTGTCAATTTTATTTCGAATGCATTTGTTAGCGTCAAATCAATGGTTCAGATAGTTTTGTTTTATCCTATGCATAACACAGAATATTATTTTTCTTTCCAAATAAAGTTTTATTTATGAACTGATGAATATAGCTAGCACAAACATGACAATGAATGCAAAAATGATATACAGTGAGGAATAGCAAGCATCAGAACATTTTATCATACCCAGTTGCAGTATATGTAGATGACATGCACTAGATTACAGGTGCATAAAAGTCAGTCAATACACCCTGCCTCAAAAGTATACCAGTGGATCAGGGTTCATTACATGTGACATTTTGCACCAAATGGGTGCTTTTGTCACAGTCAGTTGTTAAATATGTAATGAAAATATATTATCATAGCTGGAATGGGAAATGAACTTAATTATAAGACTCCTTCATCACATGTCAGGTGCCCTACCAATTAAGCTACTCAGGCACAAAACCATTACATTCCTTCCTCCTTAAATTGTCATTGCTCTCAAAGACACAACCCAGTACAGCCAGTACATGCACTAATTTGCTATGACAAGATGTTCAACTATAAATCCACGGGGTGGTCAGAACATCAAATTATGTAACAGGAAGGGAGAATCCTGGGAATCGAACCCTGGACCTCTGCATCACTAGTCAAATGCTTTACCAACTAAGCAACACAGGTCTATATCCATAGCTGAAACCATCACATAGGCTTTAAAATTCTCATGTTCATATTTTTGAGCTTGATTACATATTGTCTTGAAGAAATGTTTGCTAAGTGGTAATGAATGTGTTGTTACATTATATTTCTCTAATATGTGTTTGATTACTAAACTTACCTTGATGTTTATAACCTCTTACCTCCAGATGAGCCCGGATGTGAGTCACCTCAGTTCCGTTTTCCCGGTCCTCCTGGAGTCCCTCTTTATGTCCTCCTCACTGCTGGTGATCCTCGTCGACTGGAACCACAGCTTCTTGGAGACGTCCCTACTGAGGCTGATCCAGAGTTACCTCCCCCAGTGGAGGAAGAGGAGCATCAGACAAGACATCTACATCTGTCTGTTTGGAACAGCGCTGACTTTAATGTACAGCAACTCCATGAAAAACTTTGCCATCAACACAGAAAACTGTAGAATTGCTGGGGCTGCCATTGTTGTCCTGCTGTCATTTTGGCTTCAAAGCAAAACAAATGAAGGGGATGTCTCAGATAAATGTGTAGGAACCTCCAAAGTCGCCGTCTCTGACAAATCAGTGGGTGGGTCCCCCGTTACCCTCGGGGACCAGGAGAGCACCGCCTCCACCTGCTGTAGGGCCCGGGTGCCGCGGTTCATTCTGCCCCCTCACCCTGCCTCAGGACTTCAGTCTGAGGTGAATATTGAGGAGGAGTTGAGGATGACCTATGTGGAGGAGTTCAGGAAACAGGTGGATGAGGAGGAGGTGACTCAGAAGGAACTGATCACAGCCATAAACTACCTCAACACTCTCAAGGGGGGTAAGTAAAGTGTTACTTTTCATTACTTGGTTGTTACCTAGTATGATGTACAGAGTCTTATGAACTCATTTATTTATTTAAAAATACCCCGGTACTTAGCCATAAGTTTTTACCATGCATAATTTGTAAAATTAAAATGCGATTTTTGTATGAAAATACATCTGTAATGTTGAAGAATTTCAATGCAATGATATTGACTTGTGTTTATTCCAAGATATTTTAAAATCTGTATTACTTTAGAATATGTGTTACTTAGGTATAGAAGCCAACAGAAGCTATGACAAATTGATTGATGCAGTGGACCATATCCAGAGGATGAGACAGATGTCACGCCTGGATGACTCCGGCCTCCCCCTGGATTTCTCCTATGAGGAACTCTGTCAGATCATTGTAGAGGAGAGAGGCTATCTCTTGGAGGATTTCGAGAGAGTGGTGGAAAAGTGGCTAGAAAACAACAGTAGGTTTAATTGAAATGTTATTTGTATCTTGACAAATCTGCAGTTTTGTTTTTATGAGAATAAATGAAGCCTCAGTTTTATTTCTAATATGGAGTTGTGTCCCTGAAATTAGTTGTGAAATGGTTTAGATAAAACCTGAAGGCAGGTAAAAAGTATACATTTAACAGAGTATTTCATATTAGATTATATGTAGTTAAGTTTTCTGGTGACTGTTGTAGGTTACCTCCCCTCCCCAGAGGAGTTTGCTGAGATCCACCATGACATGAAAGGTATAGGTAAATAACAGTTTCAGAATTCTCATAATAATCTCAAATATTCTGTATTATGTACTTGTATGTTATGAACTTTTATTTTATTATTCAAATTTATCTTAAAATAAAGAATTGTATAATTTATTTTCTAATTTTATGAAAAGTTTTGATATCATTCAAGACATACAAGGGTTGTCCCGTTAAATCGTGGACAAATTGTCTAGTTTGAAAAATAATCATTACTGCGTTCTGAAAGTTTCACTACTTTTTAGTACAAATATTATAAATATACATAGCAAATTTCAAATAGATATATGCATAAATAAACAAATTGTGATATTTTATGTTATGTACTGTAGCGCCCTACGGCGCACGGATGATAACGTCGACGTGTCTAAAACAGCGTCACGCTTCATAGAAATTTCATAGAAATTTTTATTATTATTATTATTATTATGTTTGCTAAAATAAAGTTGGATAAGCCCCACTTAAATTTAGAAATTTTATTGATTTACATACGTGAGTGTTTATTATCAGTTAAGGAACCTATGTGGCACACTCATGCGATCTTCTGAATATTTATGAGCAAGTTACGAACAGTATTCTCACCATCAGTCAACTAAATGAAAATCTCATATCGACGGTCGACAGTGACAGCGTCTTTTACTATTACAATGGCAGTGTGTCCGCATGTTTTGTACTATCTGGGGACTCAATCAAGAAGACTTCGATAAGAAAACGTCCATTTTATTTGTATACTAAAAATCTGGTGATATTTTTCATATTTTCGTTCTTCCGTATTCATTTAAAGTGTCATTAAACATCCAAATCTAGCTGAACTGCTCTCCGGTGCGCCGTAACGCCATGAAACGTCGCCAGTTTTCGTGTATTGTGTATACAACTTTTCCATTTCGAATTCTCGGGAAACAGCCAAAATTTAACCAAATGCCTTGAAATTTTCAAAAAGACGATAGAATTGATTAAGGAATCGAATTAGAATAATCTTCATCCTAATCTTATGTATTGAAAACTTTTATTACGAATTAATACTTGTATATTCTCTAATACAACCTTGTTATTTTTACCGTGCGCCGTAGGACCGTACCCTGTGCACCTTCAAGCAGAATAAGATCTTTATTTTTGTATATATATTATCAAAAACATTATGATACACTTAAATATGATGAATAAACATTTACTGAAAATTTCAGCTTAGTGCGCCCATTACTTTTCGAGAAAAACGCGTTGTCCACGATTTTACGGGACAACCCTCGTATGTTGAAAATTATGACTAAAGTACTGTAAACGAATCAGCAACTGTTATTAATATGAGATAATCATTTCATTGTAGTACAACTAGAGAGAGAGGTGGAGGAGAAGGATAGAGAGATGGAGGAGAAGGATAGAGAGATGGAGGAGACCAGACAGGAGATGGAGGAGACCACAGAGGCACTAGAGAGGACAATGCGGGTGGTGGAGGAGACAACACAGGAAGTGAGGGAATCCCAACAGAAGAACGAGTCACTCAGACAGAGGCTGAGACAGAGAGATCAGGCCTTAAGGCTGAACCAGCAGGCCCTTCAACAACATCAGCAGGCCTTACAACAGAATCAGCAGGCCTTACAGCAGAGAGATCAGGCCTTACAGCAGGAGAGGCAGCAAAGTCAGCAAAAAGATCATGCCCTTCAACAGAAGGACAGACTCCTTGATCAGGAGAGAGAACGAGTGAGAGTGCTGGAGGAGAGAAGTCAGCGTCTGCCCGAGGGGGCGTGGCAGAGGAGACTGAGGGAGATGGAGGACGAGATACGTCGACTCTCCGCTCAGTCTGACCGGGCTAATTGTAAGATCTGCCGCGTTGAGGAGGTGCAGGTGTCGTTTACACCATGTAACCACCTGGTATCATGTAGGGGCTGTGTGGACAGTCTACCTGAGAAAAAATGTCCTATGTGTAGGGAACCAATTCAGGGGACGGTCAATGTGTTTTTTGCTTAAAGAGTGAGGAAATCTAGATGTTAGTGCTAAATATTCTCAGTATGGTGTGTTTTTTAATGTTCTCTCATTTATTTCATTATCTAATATTCTTTCTCAATTCTTTCATTAAGACTGCAGAACATTAATTGGCAAGATTGTAAATATGCAGCATATGCCATTTCCATCTCCATAGTCAAAAAAATTTAATGATAGTATTGATAGACAATAAAATGGGTGGGTATGTTTTCTCAGTAATCCATTTCACATTTCCCCCACCCATTTCATTGTTAAAATAAATTGTCAATGTACTATGGAAGTAAGCTGTATATATCCAATTAAAAATTCATCTTTTTTATTATAGTTTAGACCTTCTTCAATAATATTTTTGTTTCAGCGTATAATTTATTTGCAGTCTTCTTTTATCTTTAAAATTGATTCTGAGAAGACATTTGCCATTGTAAGGAGTGCTATGTTTAATTAAGTTAAGATTTTCTTGCAATTTATGTTTTTTATGTATGAATGATAAGATGATATTTTACTTGACGATGTATAATTTTAATACTTATGGGCAGCTTGTGCAATAGAATAAAAGTTTTACACATATGTATACTATAGGGATTTAAAGAGTTTCATTTTAAGATATATACGTACATTTCCCAATTTCATAATGATTTATTTAGCTCCTTACATTTTTATATCATACGACATCATTCATTTTTATTCTTCCTCATTTCTTGTTGTGAGCATATTTTCTATATTGATGTAATGATTGGAAATGTAACTGTATGACTGTTGTAATTGTTTAGGTATGAGTGATAAGATATGATCATTAATACTGGGGGCTTACCTAAAATATCCCATCAGGAAGGTCGAAATGAGATATTTTTGACAAAGTAGTATTAATTTATGTATCAATTATTTTTTCATGAAATCTGATTTTTCTAATCAATGACTACTTTTGCGTTAGGAATTTTTTTTAGGTTTGTGCATGTAACAAAGAAAACAAACCACGCTATAATGTCATTAGAAGATTTAACTTCTTTTTGTTGTGCGCAAGTACATGTAGGAATATACCTTTGTATGAATCCAAGCAACAGAGCTGTGATAATGAGGTGTGAGTTGTTTTAGATGTCCTCTGTTTGTTGTGTGTTCTGAGGGTATGCTATTGAGCTGAAAAATGGTAAAATTTAATTTAAACGATTTGAAATGGCAGCAAGTATTTTATATGTAAAAAGTTTCTAGTTCACAAAATAAGAAGTTTAGCAAGTTTTGGAAAAAATTGTTTCTTTATTTTCCAAAAAACATATATGTGTGAGAAATTGACTACATTTGAACCATATTCTGGTATTATTGATAGTTACAGCCTTTGTAACATTAATAACATTATACATATTGTTACATGTGCATGCACATTTAGTGTGTTTGGTACAAAAGTCGGTAAAAAATGTAATGTTAGATTTTACTGGCCATTGCTAAAGAAAAGACTACCGGTAATGCTGTATTATTAAAGAAATACATCCATTTTTATAACACTGCCAATATCAGCATCATCTTTTAAAGTAAGTAGATTTAACAAAATGCTCAGGTTTTCTTAAGCATTGTATAGGGTACCTAGGCAGTTTGCTACTTAAGAAGTACATGGTGTTCATGTATATTTAATATGTATATTACTATCAATTATAACAAAATAAGTTTCAGACATATTTTTAAAAGATATATCAATTAAATTTCATTACATTTGACAATTTTTGCATCTCAAACAATTACTAAATTTGATATGAAAAAAAATCCCCGAAATATTGTTGTGTATATTTTGACGGATTTTTATTGTTTTGTGTGTCTCTGTATGATAACTGTACTTTTTGAAAATGTTGACACTTTATTTTTTGGAGAGTAAGTATAGTCTGCCAATAAAACCAACTTTAGCAGCTCTCTCAAATTAAATGATATATGGAAATATTTTTTGTTCTGATTATGTATAGTGTAGGAAGTATCCGGTATACAATTTCTGGTCTCTGAAAAGACATAAAATATATGTACATTTACTAGAGTATTGTAGTATACATGAACATTATACTTACTGTAGTGCTATGTTTATATGTGCTTTACATGTAGACTGCTATATTTATGCTTAAATGTTTGATTAGTTTTATGGAAATTTAGGAGAATTAAACTCTAATCCCTTGTTTTTGAAGTACCAGGTTGATTTTCTATCCATTATGGATTGTGTGACTTAGTTTCATTTTAGGGGTTTTACTTACTTAGAGATCTGTATTCTTTCTAGCTCTTCACTTACTCATTTTCTACAATTTTCATGTATATACATAGAATTGTACATGTACAATTTATAATAATAATACTGTAGTTTCATTGTATACAAAACTATGCAATTTATGTACTTCATTGAATTGAAGGAACATTAACAAATAAAAAAAAATATGTAATTTAAAAGGTGTATATTTTTGGTTTATAAGTTCCATACAAAAGAAATACCATTATAGATGAGCCATAGGAATGCCATTATATGGTGTAACAAATATTGCCACAGTTTTTATTTCGTTTTTTCCAAAGGGAAACACAATGCAAGGGAAATATGTAATAAATGTAATGGAGAGAATTATGTGGACAACAGTGTGAGAAGAGTGAGTCAGAAATTCCCATCTGTATGTCACCCATTGTCATGCTGTGTTCTTCTCCCTCATTGTTTTTTTTAATGAAACATGATAAATTATGGAATTGACGAACAGTATTCATGATCAAAAGTCCATAAAACAATAGAAAATAGGAGCAGGGCAAACACGGACTTCTAAAACATCAGAGGTGGGATCAGGTGTCATGATTTTTATTCCTTTGTTTGTTGCTTGTATATGCTGACTCACTTTACGTAACAGTTTCTAAGGATATGTAGTTACAGTTTGTATTAAAAACAACAGTCAACGTTCAATTTAATTTGTATATACTGGCAAGATCATATTGATCATAGAATCTGAAAGAAATGTTGACTTTAAAGGAGACTATTGGTATTTTTTTTTTACATCAACTTATTTGTCAATAAATTTTGTCCTTTCACAAATTGTTAATATAGTTAAAACAAGTTTTTATTCATATCATGTAGGAGACACAAACTCTTACTTTGTATTGTTTAATAGACTTTTAAGCTTGAAAACTTCGTTATTTCCATATATTTCATGGAGATGATGGTTGTATATATTGCTACAAATATAAGGTAAGTTGATGATTGAAAAGTACTAAAAAATCTACCATATAAGCAGAATTTCTTTTAGCAAGAATTCAATTTTGTTATTATTAGAAAGGGCGTTGAAATTGCTACTTCAAATCTTAACATTGCTAACAATTAATTCAGCACTGGGGAAGTAAGGCAACCATGCGAGATATTGTAAAATCAATAAAATGACTTGAAGTTAACGAAAAGTATACGAGCTCAAAATTCCATTTAACATTAAAAATGAGAGCGGAGCAAACATGGATTTCCACTACATCAGAGGTGGGATCAGGTGCTATGGAGGAGTGAACATCCCCTGCCGACTGGTCACACCAGCCGTGTGCTCCGTGTCATGATCGGGAAATAACGAAAAACCACAGTGTGTAAATAATGGCCTAACAATAAGTATGAAAATTCAAATTCAAAAGTTCAAATTCATTTTGGTTGTTTGGAATATTTAAAATATTCAAAACTGACTTACGATTTTGAAGAATTTCCTCTTAAGAGAGGGAGCTATGAGTACAAGTTGGGATACCAACTTACGAGTATAAGTTAGAATTAAATCAAAGGTCTTCTAGAATACATTTTATGTAATGAGCTTTACAAACAAAGACTGTCCACTTTTCAAGAGAGAATACCCTAACCATAATCCTGACATTCAGAGCATTGGACAGAAATCACATTGTGTCAACACCAGGGACGGCCATCGCAATGCTTTGTTTTAATTAGAAAGTCAGAACCCCCTGGTCTGTGCCAGTTCTAAGTTGGCTGCTAGTTGCCGGACGGCTTCCGACGACCCCAGGAGATGCAGTCCACGAGACGGGTTGGACCGACGATCCTAGGGTTAGACTGCTAGGGTTAGGGTTAACGTTCTGGTTAGGGTTAGGTTTAGCATTAGGGTTAGGTTTAGAGCTAGAGTTGAGGCTAGGTTTAGCATGCTAGGGTTAGGTTAGGCTTAGGGTTTAGCTTTAGAAGTAAAGGGGAAGCATTAGGGTTATAGGTAAGGCTAGAGTTAGGGGTAGGGCTAGGGTCAGTCTAAAGCTGCAAGGGTTAAGGTAAGTGTAAGGGCTAAGGTTAGGGTTCAGCTACAAGTATAAGCATTAGGGTTAGAGTTAGAGGTGGGGTTAGGCAAAGGGTTAAGGTTAGGGTTAGAGTTATAGGTTTATAGTTAGAGCTAGGGTTAGGGTAAGGCAGCTAGGGTTAGGATTAGGGTGCAATTGTTAGGATAAGCATTAGGGTTAGGGTTAGGGTTGGAGTAAGGGTTAAGGGTCGGGCTAGGGTTAGGGTTAAATTTAGGGTTACACCGCTAGGGTTAGGGTTAACATTAGGGTTAGGGTTGGAGTAAGGGTTCAGGGTCGGGCTAGGGTTAGGGTTAAATTTAGGGTTACGCCGCTAGGGTTAGGGTTAACATTAGGGTTAGGCTGCAAGCCTCAGGGTTAGCGCTAGGGTTAGGGTTAGGATTCGGGCTAAAGCTAGGGTTAGGGCTAAAGCTGGGTTAGGGTTAGAGTTTTTCGAAAACTGTAATCTTAAATTGAACGTATTATCGAAACACATTTTCTTGTTCAGACTATATATGACTTTATATCGAATGAAGGAAAACAGATCACTGGTTTTGTACAAAACATTTGGCAAATTTTGTTGAAGTATACTCTTTTAAGCTATTATTACTCTTTTAAGCTGTCTGCAGATAGCTTAAAAGAATGTACTTCAACAAAATTTGCCAAATGTCTTGTACAAAACCAGTGATCTGTTTTCCCTGGAAAATATGCATGGAAAACATCGTACGTCAATCAATCATTTATTATATCGAAACTTATCCTGGACAACCAGAACCGAAACAGACAGGGAATTTATAATGTTCCGAGATTTACATCGAAGCAGCATCTCGGCTCGAATATACAAATTCGACTTCTCTTTTGAAGAAATCAAACTGATAAAATTTGTTGCAAAATTATGGACAAACATGTGTTCTCTGTAAAAACATATATAGAGATTCCTTCCAACATGCTTTGTTGTGGTGTTCCGCCACAGAACATTTTAGAAACTCATATTTTGATTGTGTAGTGAACAAATTTGATGTTCATCTATGTGTAGAATTATCTCACACGTGTGATTATGACCTCTACATATCATTACTTGGTGGCCCTCCAACATTAACGTTGGGGGACAAGCATGAACCAATAGAATTCATTTGTTGTTGTGCCAAGTTTACCTGCGAAACCTGTGCCTTTACAAAGAGCACACCGTTCCTCTTGTAAATCACAGGACACATAGTGGATGAAAGCGTTCGACAGGATATACTTATTCCTCCTAGGTTCCTGATCACTGCTCTGGATTTTTTATGCCCTTTTTACAGATTTGTATTCTTTATAGTTTTATTTATATCAATCACTGTTATTTATCTTCACATATTGCAATATTAACTTATTAAAAAAAAATCACTGTTTTTGTACACTGTGTATTTTAGTTCCTTGACTGTTAAAAATGACAATAAAATACAAATGAAGAGCTTTAGTACTATAATATTGAATATACAATTTTAAATTCATAGTTCAGTTCTCCAGTTCAAAACAGAGTATATGATATTCACAGAAAACACGCAGTTCAAGTTTAGCAGCCTCTGATTCTGATGTAGCGCTCCAGGCGCCGGAGATATCGACCCCAAAAACGTAGGTTAGAATCCACGGCGTACTCAGTCCTAATGTAGTCCCTGAAAATGGCCGTCTCTCCCTGTAGGTAATACCGATATCTAAAAAAAGGTAATACTGATATCTAGAAAAAAAGATAATAAATATCGATATCAAGAATAAAAGGTAAAACCGATATCAAAAATAAAAGGTATAATACCGATTTATAGAAAAAAACGATGTCTAGAATAAAATGTTTATAACTGTTATATAGAAAAAGGTATTTAACTGATATCTAGAATATAAGGTAAAACTTGAATAAAATACCTACACTAAAAATATCTTGAATAAAAGGTAAAACCGATATCTAGGAATTATATGTATAAGGAATTATAATAAACTCAGTAACTTATTTCTGAGATGGAATGTTATGATAACCTTTTATGCCCTCTCTCGTCCGTGTAGACGATGCTCTTTTTGCCGTATACAAAGTAATGATGATCCACCTCTAGATCTGTTTCACAACGGAGATTGACCCAAAACTCTATCTCATCATCCCGCTGTATGTTACCCTCCCCTGTTACCAAAGACAGGTTAATCCATAATTATGTTATTAATAATTCAATAAATTATCAAACGAATAAATAAAACATGTATAGTTTTTTTTTCAAGAAATCAGATTCCAGGAAACAAACTGCTTTCACATTCTCTATTAGATATACCTGGTTTGATGACAGATTTAACGCTGGAGGAGAAAACCAGATGATTCCCAGACACGATAACATTGGTCACCTCTATCCTAATCACTATAAAACAGGAGGAAAATTATGGAGTAATATTTTTTTCATGAATTTTTCAAGCCATAGAACTCAGATAAAATCAGGAACCCATCAATTACTGACCGTAGTCGTACAGGTTACACGTTCTCTGGTATAGCTGGGATCGGGAGATCTGCTTGTACTGTAGTTTGGCGTCCCAAGATTCAGCACACGAATCTGAATTGTGTGATCAAGTTTTGTTATATGATGTTATGACAATTTGATATTGTACTCACTGGGTAGCAAAATCATGGTATTAACCTCAAAACAGAGTTATATATGGTATTTAATTACCTTCAATACACGTGCAATTACCCCGACTGCAGAAAATGTCTAGATCCGCCACCTCGTATTTTAGACTGTAAAATTTCATACATCTTTCCTCTGTTATGAAAAAAATAAAACAGTCTGAATATACTTTCAAACTTGTATATTATTCCAATAAAAAAAAACCAAGTTTATTTACCCTCTTGATAGTAGTCGTATATTTCTATTTTTGCAGATTGGAGGTTTTCTACGTCAAATTCTCGGACCATGCGGAACTGAAAACACATATCGTCTAAGCTGGGTATCTACAATAAGAAACTAGAAAATTCACGTTTTGACCACATGTTCAAAAAATCTTTCTTATGAAGCACTGGAAACAATAAGTGACTTTTAGAGTCTCTAAATTCAGCAAGGTCCAGACTAACTTGAGTAATATTAACTATTCAATTAGAAGAATTATTATTAAATAATCAATTTAAAAATCAAAACTTCACAATAACGTTTGAAAATGAACATACATTATCCAGGTAAAGTGTAACCGATCTCTTTGATACTTCGTAGTTGTCTGCAACTCCGCTAGATTTTAACTAAAATTAAAGCATCGTGAAACTACAATGTAATTAAGGTTCATTGATACTCTGATAAGAGAGATAACTCTCAATGACAGAAATGTCTTTCATTCCTTTACAGATTTGCCAAGTTGTAGTGTCTTTTTTGTTCAATTTTGCCCCGTAAGCTTTGCTATAATTGTATTTTGATTTTAAAATACATTTCTTTTGGAAAATTATTAAGGTTCAAACAACACTTTATATGAGTGAGCAGACGGTTTATGAACCTTAAAAGCGACAAACGAATGTGGGATTCATAAAATTGATGGAAATACCTTCTGGAGGTCGCTTTCTATGACACGGAATCCTGTAGGTAGTCCCACATCCACCACCGGCATATCTAGCTTCCGGTATCCAAGGTAACTGTTCAAAGTCAAAATTTGAATTGAATTTACATGTAAAATGGTTATTTTCTTAAAAAATACTTAAGAAGTAAGTTACCAGCCTAGAAGAACGAAATAATTCGCAAAAGCGGCTATTTCTGATAATTTTGTTTTAAGATTGTTGTTCCCAGACGATTCTGGAATTTTTTTGTTTTTTAATCTTATATGATAAAATATACACATAAATACATTCACTATATAAAATAATCATCTTAAAAGCAAAGCATTCGTTGAAATGTACAAACGTATTTTATTTTTTGCCAGTAGACTAGTAAAACAGTACTGCCAGAATCACACCTGACGCAAATTTCTAAGCAGACGATCCGTTTACTTGTCTGTTGCCCAGTGGTAGATCTTGGTACGCGAGAGAAAGACAGACCCCGAATTCTGGGAGCGAGATCAGGCACATGGTATTTATCTGAAACTTCCGAAAACTCATTGGGGTCTAAGGGCGAGCAATAGCCACAGACGTCACAGTGGAGGCTAAAAATAATAATCATTCAATAATAATTTCAAATAAAAAAAGAGCAATTTAGATTAATAACAAAAGGTTTGCAAAGAGTAACTATCCTTCATTACATTTTCGAAGCCTCGAGGATAGGGTTACTCACGAATTTGAGAACGAGAACGAGACCGGAGCCGGATACCTACTCGTCAGGAGTGAATCCTTTCTCCACCAGCAGGTCCAGTTTGACCGGTTTGTCGAACACTTCTACACTGAACTTACACAGATCACTATCACTGACGTTAACGTTATACCGCACCTCCACGTCCATCCGGGCAACTCCATTACCACGGGAAACAACGCCCAGTTTACCATTGACGGGAACCTTTCATACAGAGAGAAAAGTGAAACTCAAAGGGTGTTATTTCATTCATTGATGTCATATGACCTGCCATACTTTTCACGTTGCATAAGATACAAGAAATATAAAAATAGTTCATGATTTTGCTCGTAAATTGAACCTTTTTTAATGATATTCAAATGCTAAAATTTCACAGCTTTGAATAATTACATTGTCAACAGATTTTTGAACCAGTGCATCGTGCTGCGACAAAACCAGATCTTTTTGGAAGCCGGAATTACTGCTACTGGACAAAGAAATGTTTAGGTTGATGTCTCGAGCATGCGTCCTTATGTTGTACAACGATAGAGCATGGAGGGCTACCACGGTATCCTAAAAGTCAGATTAAATCTGTTTTCAAATCAAAAAAAAGAAAGAAGAACGTGGCACAGAAACTTAAAAGAACATTGAAATTTTGTCACTTCTGGAAAGATTCTTACGACTTGGATAAAAATTTATTCTAAAATTATTATTATTCGATCGCAATATTGTCTCCAATTTTACCTGTGTTGAAACAAATTCTTTTGATGACTGTCTTTTATCAAGCAGCCACTCCACGATATTCTTGCTATATTCCAGATCGTTGAGCTCTATCTGTGCGAGAAGGGCATATGACGTCACTTCAACATTGATGGCAGGGGTGTTCCTACGATACCATGGAGACGTGTAAACCTCGCTGACATCCTCGGTTTCTTCCTCCCAGTACCTGAAACCTTGTAAATGAATGTTAGGATAAAGAACACTGATCAACCTTAGAAAATGCAAGTAAAATACTTGCTAAATACTCTAAATGTCGATTTGAAGGCCACAGCAAGTGTTTTCTTTTTATCACGTATAAGATTTTGACAAATGCTGCTTCATATGAATATAAACATAAGTCTGCTAATAGCAGGGCGTAATTGGTACCCATGGAAATTTTAATTGATTGTTGGTAAACCTGGTCTCCTACACCACATAGATATTGTCAATCAGAAACTCAAGAATCTTTTTGAAGCCATCTTGTGTGTGCAATCAGATTGTTTTGTAACAAAATAATTTTGCAAATGATCAATGACCAGGTAAGTAGATTTACGATTTTTTTTATTAAAAAAAGCAGCTGACAGTAATATTAAAAACTGGACTTTTATTTACTGTAGGGATGGTTGTTTGGAAAGCTTTCATGCAATTGATTTTGGTAAAATTTTGTGATTTCAAATGTTCCAACAGTTCCTTGGAATCCTTAAGTATCCACATCTAATTTTCATCACTTCTCGAATACTAGTATATTGTTGCACAGTACTCTTGAAGTTTCTCCTTCACTACTGTTAATGTCACAGTGAGTAGTAAAAAAGAGGCTTTATTGAATATTTACTGGAACTCGATATGTATCTTTTTAAGGATTTTTATTCGGAATCCAATAAAGATATGGCAATTTAAATTCCTTTTGGTTTTTTGGGATATTAAAAATATTCAAAACTGACATATGATTTTGAAAAATTTCTTCCTGAGAAATGGAACTATGAGTTTAAGTTTGGTTACTAATTGTACACGGCGGGTGTGACTGGTCGGCAGGGGATGCTCATTCCTACATGGCACCCGATCCCACCTATGATGTGTTGGAAGTCCGTGTTTGCTCTGCTCCCATTCATGATTTTGTATTGTTTGATTGACTTTTGATCTTGAGTAAAGTTCATTATCTCCAGATGTTTCATCGTAGAATTAAATCCAAGTTCCTCTTAAATACAATTTATATAATTAGCCTTACATCTTATTTACACCACTTTTGGAAATTATTGTATTTTGTTGCACAGTACCCCTGGCGTTTCTACATAAAATAGAAACGGAAACCAATATCATGATTATCTTATTGGGCAATTTAAATTTTTTCTGATTAAGCATTTTTTAGCATGTTTGGATAAAAATGCAAAATAGGTATACTTATCTAAAAGATCAAAATAACAGATAGAGCTAAAAATATACTGTTCTGCCGTATCAGCGACTCCACAGCCACTCCCGTGACCAGGATTCGAACCTGGGTTGTCGCGGCCACAACGCGAAGTACTAACCACTATACGATCACGGCTATATGAACAACTGATAAGACGTTGGAGGTCAATAGAATAAAAGTTTGATACGTCAATAGCTATTGTAAAAAAGGCAATTATTGCAAATTTTCTCCAGTGCCACCATGAAGTGTACTTATAATCATTTTTTGACAAATTCTCTTTCTTTGAATGATGAAACAATTCTATCAAGAATCAAAATCAACACCTGAAAAGTTTTGTTGCTGATTTCTTAACACTTCATTAATACTGATTCGTGAACTAATTAAAGAACTCTTGCTTCAAATAATTAAAATAAAATTTTTTCTTGTTTTTTTCTTTATACAAAAGGATTTTTTTTCTGATGTAAAAGCACAACCCGAGAAATTATCCTTATTTTTAATTTTCAGTCACTGAAGCAAAATACAAAACTCAACCTTCAATTACTTTTTAGACAGTGAACCATACTTGCAATACGAGGAACAGTATCCTTGACTTAGTTGCAATAAAAAAAAACCCTTTCATAATGACACTATTTATATAGTTAATGAATGAACTTAAGACTGGTAATACTGATAAAGTCGAATTCTATAGTAGAATAAACAGCAGATGGCACTAACTTATATTTTTTATCTTTCGATAATATGGACAAATAGTCAAATACCGGTATCTTTCCATAAGACTATGGGCATAACACTTAGATATCTAATAAAAAATTAGTTAAAGAAAGTATCCATATCTTCAAGTTATCTTTTACATGTAATCAGTTTTTTTGCCTTTCTTTGCCATTAAAAAAAAAACAATGTATGTAGAGATGGGACTTCGAAAAAACAATTAAACATTTTAGAACTTATATCCCACGAAGGGTATAAATCATTTAAACACTATGTTTAATTCTCTATGATTTCTGTTGAGTTGTGATGTGTCTATTCTGGTGAGTTAGTATTCAGGAATCAGCTTGGCAAAATCTTCATGTAACGGTATTATGGAATTATGACGAAAGGCCAGAAATAAATTCAGAGAGCCGGTTTATTCTTTTTATATCACCTCTGAAATCAACGAGAATAAAGATTCTCAATGACCTTTAAAATCATATTCACAGTAACAGAATGTGGTAAAGATTCTGAGAAGTCTTATTAAATTTCAATCTGGAGCGAAGGAAAATTGGGGATAGAGATAGATATCCCTTTATATAAAAAAGAAGAAAAGTGTCAATGTTTTGCTTAGGGCAACACCATTGTATGGTTTAAAAATAGGAGATGCACATTTTATCATTATTAGAGTCCTGACTAAGAAGGTGATAATCAGAAGATGCTGGAGGTTCTGAATGCAAAATATCTATATTATTTTGGAGATCAGATCTTCAAATCAGATATAAGAGTAAAAATATGAACAAAAACTTTTAAAAGTCGGAACGTCAAGGAGAGACATAGGTACTTCAGAAGAAAGATATGGAGATAACGAACAGTATTCAATATCAAAGTCCATAAAACAATACAAAATAGGAGCAGAGCAAACACAGACCTTTAAAACATCAGAGGTGGGATCCGGTGCCATTGAGGAGTTAGCAAACCCTGCTGACTGGTCTCACCCGCCGTGTGCTCCTTGTCATGATCGGGAAATAACGGAAAAATCCATAGTCAATTCAATGTATAAATAATGGACTAACAATTAGTATAAAAACGTCAGTCAGCATTTGACTTGATGATAAATTGTACTTGCTGTCAAGGTCATTGTATCTACCATAGAACTTACGAAATGATGACTTTAAACGAGACTGCTGATATTCTTGTTTCGTCAACTTGCTTGTCAATAATTTACCTCGTTATAGAAATTGTTCATACCTAGAGCATACTCTTGCGTATCGGTTTGCTTATCATGTGAAAGCAGAGTGAAGTGATAAAAGAAATTCAAACATTAATAAAGGAAATTATACAACGAGAACAATTGCTAGAATTGATAGAAAAGGGTTTTTAATGAGTGGGTATTGGATTATACTGTGGGAAATGTATAGGGATAGTATTTTTAATTGATACATCATGGTGAACTTGAGATAGATACCACAGGGCCTGACAATTCAGTTTCATATTTGAATATTTTACTTAAAAAAAGACAGTAATAGATATCGAACAACCAAGCTCTATCGTAAACTTGATGACTTTAACTTTTCTATCGTCAAACTTTTCAATCGTCAACTTCCCTTACTAATTCAGCATTATACCTTCATCATCTGCATACGGAGTTTATATAATAGTATCTCAGTTGAGTCGATACACAAGAGAATGTCATACGTCTCAACAAATTTTAAAACTAGGTTTATTATTGACAAACAAGTTTATGAAACATGAATATCAGCAATCTCGTTTAAAGTTATCATTTTGAAAGATCTACGGTTGATACAGTGATCTCATCAGCAAATAAATTTATCTTTGAGTTAAAAACTGATTTATTACCACCTAAAAATGTAAAAATTTTTTTTGCATTACCACTAAACATTTGCCAACCACGAATTTAAAACTCCCCATATCAAAATTTTTCTTCAAACCTCAAAAATTTGACCCAACGAAAATATATGATTTTACAATTCTCAACAATATTGTCCACACTATTTTAATCCGAGTAAACTAATCATGACAAGGAGCACAAGGCGGATGTGACCCGCCGACAGGGATGCTCACTCCTCCATGGCACCTGAATCACCTCCGGAGTTTTTGAAGATTCGTGTTTGTTCTCCTTCTTTTTTATTTTGTTTGAATGGACTTTGACCTTATTACTATATATTAATATTGGAAACCTTTGTAACTAGCATTGCTTTCAAAATTGACCATGTCTACTTAAAACATGCCCCCAAACATGCACACCGAATCAATTTAGAGACATAAACACCATTTGCATGTGATAAGTAATTTCAAAAAGCTGAATTCATACCGTTTGTCATAATTGTAGCTAGTTGTTAGTTGACATTTAAGATCTAAAATATATAATCAATAATTACATAGTATATAGAATTTGTGCATCTCCTATTTCACTTTGCGATCTGTCGCATATTTTGAGTTTCGTAGAAAAAAAAACCCCGATTTCTTGGGACATCTAGGTGTAATCCAATTCTTTTTACACCATTGCATGTTATTTAAAAAAACTTTTTAAACAAAATCGTCAATGAAAGGTGCCAAACATTGACTTTACTATTTGAATGTTGGAGAGGGTTATCCACCTCTTAACTCTAAACAATTTCTCCTACTGCACCTATTAATTTACTTTTTGATCAGGCACCGCAAATTTTCCCATATAAGAAAGGAGGTACAATTTTTAAAAAAATAAAATAACTCCTTCAAATAATCTAAAACTACATAGAAGATCTCGTAGGGATTTTTTTTGCAAAGAATCTTCATCACAAAGTCAGGTAACTAAAATCTCAGTGATGGTCCAGGTGAGCTAAAAATAAACTGTCCTGCCGTAACAGCGACTGCACAGCCACTGCCGTGACCAGGATTCGAACCTGGGTTGTCGCGGCCACAACGCGAAGTACTAACCACTATACGATCACGGCTATATGAACAGCTGTTAATATTGAAGAGGTCAATGGTACAAAAGTTTGATACGTCAATAGCTATTGCACGTTTCCTCCAGCTTTACCATGCAATCTATCTTATAATTATTTTGGACATATTCTAAAAATAACTTTCTTTCTTTGAACTCTAGAATTAATTTATAAAAGAAGAAATAATAACCCTTGAAGAGTATTCTTGATGAACTCTTACCAGCCACAATTTATTTATGCTGATTTGGGTGCTCATTAAAAAATCTTCCTTAAAAGAATTTTTTAAATAAAAACTGATTTTTTCTTGGTGAAAATCCATAACCCGAGAAGATATCCTGAAGTTTTAATTCTCAGTAATTGAAAAAAGTCAACCCTCAATTACTCTTTGGTGTTAAATACTTGAAGTAAAAAGCAGTAACCTTGACTTACAATGTAGTTGTAATAAGAAACCATTCAGAATGATACAATTTTAGATAAGAGGAATGTCTTTATATGGATATTAATAATGATAAAGTTTAGTTCTATAATAGAATAAACAAAATACTTCACTTCCATATACTAGTGTATTTAGATAACCTGAGCGGATAGCATTCCTGCATGTTTTTATAAACCATAAGACTAAGGACATACTACTGAGATAGCTGATCAAAATTCAGTCAAAGAAAATATCTATTTTTCAAAAGTGATCTTTAATTTAGTGTCTTAAAAAATCACATAAGGAGAAACGGGACTATCAATATAGCTTCTCGAGAACTTTCATCTCACGAAGAATATGTATCATTTGATCATTTTGTTAAATTCCCTATCAGCTAGGCAAAATCTTCTTGTAGCGGTGAGGCACGTGAAAACAATTGAATTATGGACGTAAAGATCAGGCATAAATTCAGAAATCCAATTCAATTTTTTTAAATTTACGAGTGAAATCAACGTGTTTGTCAATAACTTGCCTTGTTTTCAAAAATTCTTCATACATAGAGCATGCTCCTGCATATAGAATCAGCTGTGAGATATTAACCCCGTATGCAGATGATGAAGGTATATTTATATTGCTGTGTAAGTAACGGATGTTGACGAGTATAAAATTTGCGAAATGATTTGTAGCGTTATATCCTTGTCACCTGTATGTGAGTTTTATGTCTCCCAGTTGAACAACTATGCTCCACGTACAAGCAATTTCTAAAATAAAGGAACATATGGACAAAGGTTTAAATGAACTTTAAGATTGAATACTATTCGTTACTTCCATATTTTGATATTGGAAACCTTTATCAGTAGCATTGGATTTAATTTGAACATGTGTACATAAACATACTCCGAAACATGCACATTTAATGAATTAAGAAACATAAACACCGTTTACAGGTGATAAGCAAGTACAAAAAGCTTAAATAGTACTTTTTGTCATATAGCTTAGTTGTTAGTTGATATTTAAGATTTAAAATGTATAATCAAAAGTTATATAGTAGAATTTGTGCATCTCGTATTTTACTTTTCGATCTGTCGCATTTTTCGGGTTTCCCAGAATAAAAAAAATTTCTTTGGATACTTAAGTGTAACCAAAAAGTAAGTATACAACAATTCTTATACCATTACATGTAATATATCATGAACTTTTTAAACAAAATCTTTACTATTGGATGTAAAACATGGACTTTCCATTTACGATTTGAATGTTCAAGAGGGGTATCCATCTCTTAACCCTAAGCAATTTCTCCTACTGCGCCTTTTATTTTACTTTTGATCGGACACTGCAGAATTTCCGTATGAAAATGGTTTTTATACCCGATAAAAAAAGATAACAATTTTTATGACACGACTCCTAATAATTTGAATCTACACAGGTGATACCGTCGGTACTAGGTTTTTGCGAATCTTCATAAGAAAGTCCAGTAACCAAGATCTCGGTGATGGTCCAGGTGAGCTAAAAAGATACTGTTCTGCCGTAACAGCGACTGCACAGCCACTGCCGTGACCAGGATTCGAACCTGGGTTGTCGCGGCCACAACGCGAAGTACTAACCACTATACGATCACGGCTATATGAACAGCTGTTAATATTGAAGAGGTCAATGGTTCAAAAGTTTGATACGTCAATAGCTATTGCACGTTTCCTCCAGCTTTACCATGCAATCTGTCTTATAATTATTTTTGGACATATTCTAAAAAAAACTTTCTTTCTTTGAATTATGAAACACCTTCTCTAGAATTAATTAATAAAAGAAGAAATAATAACCCTTGAAGAGTATTCTTGATGAACTCTTACCAGCCACAATTTATTTATGCTGATTTGGGTGCTCATTAAAAAATCTTCCTTAAAATAATTTTTTAAATAAAAACTGATTTTTTCTTGTTGAAAATCCATAACCCGAGAAGATATCCTGATGTTTTTATTCTCAGTAATTGAAAAAAGTCAACCCTCAATAACTCTTTGGTGTTAAATACTTGAAGTAAAAAGCAGTAACCTTGACTTACAATGTAGTTGTAATAAGAAACCATTCAGAATGATACAATTTTAGATAAGAGGAATGTCTTTAGGGATATTAATAATGATAAAGTTTAGTTCTATAATATAATAAACAAAATAGTTCACTTCCATATACTAGTGCATTTAGATAACCTGAGCGGATAGCATTACTGCATGTTATTATAAACCATAAGACTAAGGACATACTACTGAGATAGCTGATCAAAATTCAGTCAAAGAAAATATCTATTTTTCAAAAGTGATCTTTAATTTAGTGTCTTAAAAAATCACATAAGGAGAAACGGGACTTTCAATATAGCTTCTCGAGAACTTTCATCTCACGAAGAATATGTATCATTTGATCATTTTGTTAAATTCCCTATCAGCTTGGCAAAATCTTCTTGTAGCGGTAAGGCACGTGAAAACAACTGAATTATGAACGTAAAGATCAGGCATAAATTCAGAAAGCCGATTCAATTTTTTTAAATTTACGAGTGAAATCAACGTGAACAAAACATTCTCAGTAATTAAAGGATATGGAGATAACGAACAGTATCCAATATGAAATTCCATAAAACAATACAAAATAGGAGCAGAGCAAACACGGACCTCTAAAATATCAGAGGTAGGATCAGGTGCCATGGAGTAACCCGAAAAATAAAAAAAAACAGGTACTTAATAACATCATTGATAGAGATTCTGTGAAGTCTCATTAAATTTTATTCTGTGTCATACAAAATAGGAGCAGAGCAAAAACAGTCCTAAAAAACATAGGAGGCGGCATCAGGTGCCACGGAGGAGTGAGCATCACACCCGCCGTGTGCTTATCGTCATGATCGAAAAATCCGTCGTCAATTCAAGTATAAATAATGGATTAACAATAGGTATGAAAAACGCCAGTCAGCATTTGACTGAATGATAAATTGTATTTGCTGACAAGGTCATTGTATCGACCAAAGAACTTACGAAATGACGACTTTAAACGAGACTGCTGCTATTCTTGTTTCATCAACTCGTTTGTCAGTAGTTTACCTCGTTTTAGAAATTGTTTATACGGAATCAACTGAGATATATAAACGCTGTATGCAGGTGATGATGGTATATTGCTGCATAAGTAAGGAAAGTTGACGATAAAAAAGTTAAATTAATCACGTTTATCAAGAAAGATATCCAAATATGAAACAGATGTTTTAGATTCTATGGTATCTTTTATTTCAAGCTTATCAGAATATATTGTATCGTCAAAGGAATGGAAAAAACCATTCTTTATTGACAATACGTCGTCGATATATCTAATTGTTGAGTTGAAGGCCACTGCAAGTGTTTTCTCTTTTCATGCATAAGATTTTGCACAATTTCTGCTTCATATAAATACAAAAATAGGCCTGCTAATAACGAGGCGCATTGGTACCAATTTGAATTCCAATAAATTCTTTGATGACCTGGTCTCCAAAAACCACATAAAACTATGTGAGCTTAAAAAGTGCGCAAAGCTGTATATGGTAATAACAAACAATACTCAAAATCAAAATTCCATTATACAGTAAAAAATAGAAGCAGAGAAACACGGACATCTAAAACATCCCAAATGGGATCAGGTGTCATAGAGGAGTGAGAATCCCCTGCCAACCGGTCATACCGGTCGTGTGCTCTTTGTCATGATCGGATAATAGCAGAAAAATTTGTCGACAATTCATTGAGTATATATAACCCTAATAATTAGTATGAAGAATGTTAGTCAGCATTTCACTTGAAAATAAATTATGTTTGCTGTCAAAATCATTATTTCAACCATAGAACTTATGAAACAATGACTTTAAACGAAGTTGCTGATATTCTTGTTTCATCAACTTGTTTCTCAATAACTTGCCTCGTTTTCAAAAATTCTTCATACATAGAGCATGCTCCTGCATATAGAATCAGCTGTGAGATATTAACCCCATATGAAGATGATGAAGGTATATTTATATTGCTGTGTAAGTAACGGATGTTGACGAATATATAATTTGCGAAATGATTTGTAGCATTATATCCTTGTCACCTGTATGTGGGTTTTATGTCTCCCAGCTGAACAACTATGCAAGAGCGATCATGCTTTACGTACAAGCCATTTCAAAAATGAAGGAACCCATTGACAAAGGTTGCAATGACGTTTAAGCTTGAATACTATTCGTTACTTCCATATTTTAATATTGGAAACCTTTATCAGTAGCACTGGATTTAATTTGTACATAAACATACATCGAAACATGCATGTTTAATGAATTAAGAAACATAAACACCATTTACAGGTGATAAGTAAGTACAAAAAAATTAAGTAATACTTTTTGTCATATAGCTTAGTTGTTAGTTGATATTTAAGATTTAAAATGTATAATTAAAAGTTATATAGTAGAATTTGTGCATCTCGTATTTTACTTTTCGATCTGTCGCATTTTTCGGGTTTCCCAGAATAAAAAAAGATTCTTTGGACACTTAAGTGTAACCAAAAAGTAAGTATACAACTATTCTTATACCATTACATGTAATATATAATGAACTTTTTAAACAAAATCTTTACCACTGGCTGTAAAACATGGACTTTACATTTACTATTTGAATGTTCAATAGGGGTATCCATCTCTTAACCCTAAGCGATTTCTCCTACTGCGCCTTTTATTTTACTTTTTGATCGGACACTGCAGAATTTCCGTATAAAAATGGTTTTTATACCCGATAAAAAAAGATACCCATTTTTCTGACACGACTCCTAATAATTTAAAACTACACAGGTGATCCCGTCGGTACTAGGTTTTTGCGAATCTTCATAAGAAAGTCCAGTAACCAAGATCTCAGTGATGGTCCAGGTGAGCTAAAAATATACTGTTCTGCCGTAACAGCGACTGCACAGCCACTGCCGTGACCAGGATTCGAACCTGGGTTGTCGCGGCCACAACGCGAAGTACTAACCACTATACGATCACGGCTATATGAACAGCTGATTACACAGGGCGTAAAGGAGAATGAATTTTTAAAGGTAAGGTTCTCTCATGAATAATCAATATTCCTTTCGTCACAATGCTTCGTCACCTGCCCCTTTAAACCATGTCATTGCATGAAGTTCAGGGATTTATTATTAAGAATTTTTACTTTTGGTTGTTTTTTCTTCTTACTTGTTTTCTATTTCATGAAATTATTATATGCTAATTAATATTCTATAAGTAAAAAGTAAAAGAAAAATATATAGAAGATTTAAAATTTAAGTTTTAAAGAAAATAAAAAGGATGAATATGACAAAATAAATAACAAATATATTTAGATACAGCGTACATATCAGAGACAAAAATAAAACTTCGTTTCTATTTAAGTTTATTGAAATGAAAATTACCGTCTACTCCAGTTGTCGAGAAGAATTTATTTTTAGCCAGGCGTTTTAATCTTCTATTGGCGGCGTGTTTTCCGTTGCTGTTAGATAGTGCCAGGGCGTAGGTAGTTATAGCTATGGAATAAGGCCGCCTGGCGTAGAATAAATTGGTCTCTAGGTACTGTGCAGCCCTCTGTATGTTAATGGCGGATCCCTGATAACAATACAGATAGAAAACAAAAAATAATTACTGAATGTACATTGTAAGAAATAAATTATCTTACTCATGAAACTATCAGGCTTTTTTATTAGAAATTTTAAATTGTTTAATGATTTTTTTCAAATTATTTAATGCACGACAATCAATGAAAAAAATACTTACCAAAAAGACTTGAATATAAAAGATATTTTGACAAGGAAAAATCTTTTATAATAAAATTTAAATATTCATATAAATTCAATGTGATCAATTTGTCATTTTAATTTTTCACTAGTGAAACATAAAACTAACTTTAAGTACTTATACTTCAAATGCATAAATATTGTTAGGCTATATTGCTACAACATTGCAGGGAATTTGTGATATATTGTATTCAGCCTTTACCTCGGGTTTACAGCTACATCCTTGGATAGAAATCAAGATGAAGGCAGTCCTGGAAATGTCTCCAATATTACCTCCCTGGGAAACATAAAAAATCATCAGGAAACATGTACCGTTTTAACTGAATATTCAAGAAAAATGAAATTTTCCTTGAATAACATTTTGATTGAAGTTTTCTAATGTAATTGACATAAGACAATATTGATCAGCCATATAATTAAATAAATCTATCATGTACTTAAAGAAAATCAAACGGAAAAGTCCCTTCACTTTTCAGTGTGTACATAATGAGAAACTTAAGTCGACAAGTGCCTAATTGATAGATAGTATTTTATGAATTGATTATCTAAAAAAATAGAATTTGATGATTGTTTGCATTCGTAGTTAACATATGATTTCGAAACACACGAGAACCTAAAAATAAATACAGTTGAATTTTATTTTTTTTTTACTTTGAACGATATATCCCAGTGAGCTTGAGATAAAAGATACCACAGAGTCTGACAAAGGAGTATATTTGACAAGAGCTTATTTTGGCCCCCTAAAAATCAACATTTTAGAATGACATTCAGATATTTTTCATTGATATTTATTTTGCAGAAGAGATTATATTAGAATTATTTCCATTATATTTTTCTAATTTATATGCACTCACTAGCTGTAAATGACATGAGAAATAATGCTATTTTTGCTATCTAACAAAACCCCCAAAAATATGTCTTTTTCTTGATGTTTTTTCTTATGGGAAACATAGAGCGCAGTGTAGAACATACATAATTTTTCTGTCACTAATTAGTATTGGAAAGAAACATCTTTGGGAAAAATATAAAGCTTGTTCTAGGCTGCGCTTTATATTTTCTGGAAGAAAAACTGCTTGAAAATAAGCAGTTATATACAAAATATGCTAAAATGGCGGGAAAACGTGATTTTTATGATGTCATATTTCTAAAATAACGGCATTTTTTATCAATATGAAAATGACCAATAAAGGTAGCATATATAGCTGTACAAATTAAAGCTATATGTAAAATAAAATTAAGATATTCATTTTAAGGGGTCAATTGAGACATTTACCATGTATCGCTCTTTGTTTCATACTTGGATATTTTACTTGAAAAAGACGTTAATGGTAATCAAACACCCAAGGTATATGATACACGTGATGACTTTAACTTTTCTGTTGATAACCTTTCTTATGCAGCAATATACCTTCATCACCTGCTGACGGCATTTATATATCTCAATTGATTCGATAAGCAAGAGCATGCTCTACGTACATACAGTTTCTAAAACAAGGTGAATTATTGAGAAGCAAGTTGATGAAACAAGAATATCAGCAGTCTCGTTTAAAGTCATTATTTCGTAAGTTCTATGGTCTATACTATGACCTTTTCAGCAAATACAATTTATCATTAAGTCAAATGCTGAGTGACGTTTTTATACTAATTGTATAAACATTATTTATACACTGAGTTTCCGTTATTTCCTGATCAAAACAAGGAGCACACGGCGGGTGTGACCGGTCAGCAGGGGGTGCTCATCGTGGCACCTGATCCCGGCTCTGATGTTTCGGAGGCATATTTCTGCTTTGTTCCCAATTTCTAATGGACTTTGAGATTGAATACTGTTCGTTATCTCCATATTCTTCTGCATGAAGAATTTTTGTATCTCATTTGATTCGATACGCAAGAGCATGCTCTACGTATGAACAATTAATAAAACGAGGTGAATTATTGACAAGCAAGTTAATGAAACAAGAATATCTCGTTCAAAGTCTTAATTTCGAAAGTTTTATGCTCGATATGACATTGTCAGCAAATACAATTTATCACTGAGTCAAAAGCTGACTGTCGTTTTTATACTAATTGTTCAACCATTATTTACACACTGAACTGACGACGGATTTTCCGTTTTTCCCGATTAAGACACATGGCGGGTGTGACAGGTTGGCAGGGAAAGCTCATTCCTTCATGGCATCTGATTCCATGCACCCCTGATGTTTTGGAAGCCCTTGTTTGCTCTGCTCCTTTTTTGTATTGTTTTATGGACTTCTGAACTTGAATACTGTTCGTTATCTCCATATGTTTCATTATAATTCTTCATACATCAATTTGTATCTGTACAAGATTGAAATTTCATTGAAATTTCTTAGGATTTATTAGAAGGAGGAAAGTCTCCAAACCCCTTCACTATTTATAAAATTGTGTTAATCTGACCAGCATTTCTTTATGGTACACTGGTGCCTCGTCATCAAACGCTCCGTCAGAACGTTGTTTGGACAGAATATAACGTATCCCCGAACACAAGATCTGTTCATCTATGTGGTAGTACTTCTGGGCTTCACAGAGGACCCGGAGTACGAATGCAGTCAGCCTGTGTAATGGCAAACAGAGCTAAAATAAACCAACATATCACAAACAGACAAGATAGAGATGATTAAATAACAATTATGTAAACATACCACGTACTTGAGGGTTTGTGAGGCCATACTGCGAAAGAGCCGTTAGTTTTTCGAAAGCGAAGTAACTTCTGGAAACCTTTTGAAAATCAAGGAACAATGTTGCTTGAGTTGACTTGAACTCTCAAGAATGATCAACGCCAGAGAGTATCTCAAGTAATATGAATTAAAAAGGCATGGCATTGTACCTCTACTAATGACCCTCTGGCCGCGCACTTTGTGATGGTCCTGAATCTGGTTTGTTCCATGTAGGTATTTCAGGGCGTACACTATTGGCGCCAAAGTGATCATCGTCTGCTCCCCACATCCATGTGGAATTCTATTCAAAAGCTGATCTACGTCATCAATAGCCGTCAACACAACGGAATCCATTATATTTCCTAGATTTCAAGAAAAAAAAAGGAAAAGTTACACTGTACCTTTCATTTTGATTATCTTATTTTCCTTTTAAAGAGGACTCCTCTTTGGATAATGAAAATTTTGTCACAAAGCAGACGTCAGCCGTTTGTGTAATCCTTTTTAAAAGAAAACTTTCAAACAAAACTATTGTAAGCAATTTTGTTCTTTTCAGGAAATATGCTGTGAATAAATGAAATAGTGTTTATTATAAATAATTAGCAACCTGTGGCGCCTGCTTGGCATTGCTCGGTGCCTGGAATGGTTTCTTTAGGAAGAACAAGGTCCACGTCCGTCTTCTGCAGTCCCAAAGTCGTCTGTGGATGTGAAACTAAAAGAGCATGTCACTTTTATATTATTTAATCAATTAAAAAGGAAAATACTCCCTTTATGGTAAGTATAAAGTTTATTATGCCTACTATTCACTCGTAAATCTCCTTGTTGGCGTTGTCTCCCCTTCTGAAGATGAGGATCAACCCAAAAGGACACGGTTTTCCTCTCTTCTTTTCCTTCATTCTGCAAAAAAAAAATCTCAGTCGATGAAATTCTTGAAACGACCAAAGAAAGACGTGAAGGAAAAAAGTCTGTACTTACAATCACATAGACGATCTTTCGCACCCAATCACCTACACCGACAGATCTTACGATGATTTCTATTGGATATTTTCCAGCACGTAGAGGAACTATGGGAAATCTGACGGTTTCTGCATCATTGGAATTAACTCGTACGGATATCGTACTGGTTTTAGAGGAACAAATTTCATCGGTGGTATTCATATAGATTCGACACTATGAAAATTAAAATGTGTAGTTTAATTTAATTTACTAAAACTATACCTGTATTTAAATAATTTCTATTTCTATTCTTTGTAAGTTTAAATAATAAGAGAATATATGCATGTTTGGACCATCGGTTATTAATATTACCGGCAGACTAGTGTTTCGGTAGTTGTAAATGGTGGCGCGGATCTCGGTTTGTTCCATTCTAACAATGCTGTACGGAAGGTCGACATCGACAAAGAAATCTTGGTAAGCGACAATCTCAGCTGGATCCGCCACACACAATCCGTGAGCAGACGACAGGGAGAGTGCTTGTATCACGTGACTTGTGATGGAGTGGGGCGTCTGTAAGAGTTCTGTGTGGTTACCATCAGTACTGTAATGATAGGGTCAAATCACGGGCACTGGAAGTTAATGTAAATATATAGTATATGTATGTATATAAAAAAGAAGGGTAGGACACTCTTTTTGAGGCAAATTCGGGTTTGACGTATTGTGGGCCTTCCTCAGAAGACTTGACGCGATTAATCGTTCACATATAACTTACTATCAATATATGTACCGTTTCGTTCCGCTCCAATGCCGCCTCTTCGAGGAAAAAGATGTTTTTATACCTCCAAGTGCCTAAGAATTTCGCTAGACTGTCTTATTTCCGGTTTATCCAAACTGAATAAAAAGCTAAGTTCTGATTGGTCAATAACAAAATAAAATCTAGACAGCTGGATAGACGTGAAGCGAGAACAATTTGTTTTTCATGGTATGTTCAACGTTTGTTAAACAGTTAGTTGCAGTTAATATATTTTAGCCCTTTCAAAATAAATTTCTACGAGTAATAATGAATATTAAAAAAAAGTTACGTTGTGTATGTGTATGACATTGACCAATCAGAACTTGTTTTTTTATTCAGTTTGGATAAACCGGAAGTAAGACAGTCTAGCGAAATTCTTAGACACGTGGAGGTATAAAAACATCTTTTTCTTCGAAGGGACGGCATGGAGCGGAACGAAACGGTACATATATTGATAGTAAGTTATATGTGAACGATTAATCGCGTCAAGTCTTCTGAGAAAGGCCCACAATACGTCAAACCCGAATTTGCCTCAAAAAGAGTGTCCTACCCTTCTTTTTTATATACATACATATACTATATATTTACATTAACTTCCAGTGCCCGTGGGTCAAATTCTTATTGTCGTTTTCATTACTTTTTACAATTTCAACAAGAGATGAAATAAAAATATAACTTATGGATCGGTGTAATAAAATAAATACAAAATGCTTTTGATTCACCTCGTTAAATCCATTGTCAATAGTTTATTTTTAATATTACCCCCAATTATGCGTAGTTATATTTACAATGTTTTATGATTTTACTTCCAAAGATTTCAACGAAATAGAAATTATACTTCCAAACATTGAATTAAAAACAACGCTCTAAATTAGATTTTTTAGTACATGTAAATCTAGGAAGGATCAATCCCTCTTTCAAATGTTATAATCCTTTGCTAAGGGATGTGCAACAAATCTAAAGATTACGAATACAACGAAACAATTCTAGTGATGTGCAGATATTGGCAGCAAGCTATATTAGTGTTTTGATAGCATTGGAAGATAATATTGTTCTTTTTTCGTATAAAGGAAGACTTACTCTAAGTTTGCTTCCTCAAATAGCCAGGATTCCGGGAAATCAGATCGCATTAACAGCTGTGATTGACTGTCGATATCCCGGAATGTATACTCCTTTCCCTCATCCTTTACTGTCTTTCCTAGAATAGGGATTATAATAGCTTTTTATTATATCCAGAACGCCATTCATTTTAGATACCAACTTTGAATGATCGTGAGATTTTTTGCTTTGTTACAAAGTTAAGAACTTTGGAACAGATCGTATATTTTTGGTTAGTCACAAACCTGTGTAGGCTGGGCCAGACGGCAAAAAGCGTTTACAACATTTGTAGAAAACCTTGGAACAACCCGTACTTCCAGTTAGATTGAAAACCGTTTTTCCTTCTTCAAAGCATTCCACCTGGTTTGTAACGTTTCTCCCAAAAAGATCCCCAGCCACACAGCAAGGATGGGTGTCAATTATATTTGTCAATTCGTCTTCAAAATAAATCCATCATAATCATTATCATCGATTTTTAAATAATCACACTTGATAAAACGAAACATTGAATGAACAATTACAGATTCAAATCATAAAAAAGTTATTTAAGCATAATTTAAAACTTTATCTTTTTAAACATTTTTTAAATACCCGATGATCTGCGTCTTCTGGAGATTCTGTTACAACCTGTGTCGTCACGGCGCGAGACCCGGATGTAGATATTGGAGATCACCGTCAGACCCGAATCCTAAGTGGTCAATTGGAGTACATTATGTCATTAAAACAAGTCTTAAAGAAGTAATGTGGTAAATACGAATAAATATACATGTATTCAGTCTTAAACGACAAATTATGAATGAAATATTTAAGTTTTAAGTCACCTGGAATATTTGATGAGAGCTATAGCCTCCCCCGGACCCACAGTCCGTACTGTGTTTGTCAAAATCCTCAAAAATCTAGAAACACAAATAAAAAAAAATAAATATAGAATACATAATTTGCGTTAGTATATTTAAATTCCTCTTGCTTTAACATATATAAAATTTACAAAGAGAACTTTTTCATATGATTTTTTTGTGTTTTAGCAAACGAAAACATATTGTAAATTAAAAATATGAAGCACAGTATATTTTCTTTATTCAGGAGCTATTTCTGAGAATTGATACTTCAATATTTATGACTTAAACTCTCAACCAAATATATATTCAACAAAAAAGAAACGCATATTGAGATTAAACATGATAATCTAAGTTTAAGTTTAAACCTTATTTTATTTAAGTGATTTTAGAGTGTGTTGTGGTAAAAATGAAACACGTCCTATGTTGCAAATTGAAAAGTTAGGTAAATGTCATTTCCATCGCCCCCAAATTCAAGGGGCATAACAATTTGTACTTTGTGACGTCCCAGCGGAAGTGGGTCTACAATGTACGTATGTCGTGGACGAATTCCAGCTCCTCTCAGTCGCCTGTGTACAATTTGTGCACTTTTATGCTGATTTCTTCAACCATCAATTGTAGCAGCAGTTTGTGCGGCAGTTCTCAATCGATTGCTGAAAGGGGTCTTACGGTCCTGTCTGGGTGTGGTAACCCGTTGACCGCCAGTTCTTGGTCTGTCATCCGTGTTCTTAGCTTGTGGAGACGTCGTTTAACCGCTGCAAAGCCAATTGACGTCACTAAATGTAGTTGCAACCTCCTGTTGCGTAGCTCCGGTTATCATCATAGTTAGCCCGTGTTGCGTTCATCTTTGTTAAGGCGTGACATTGCAGCACCAACATTGCAATCAAATCTTAATAGGAGTGTTTATTGTTTTTCTAAATCCAAAATATCAATTAAAATAGACCCCCGACTTACAAGAAATCATGAAATCAATATTTTCATAAACATGATTAATCATGGGAAATAATTAAACACTTGGGTTTTTAAACCCCATGTTGTCCTTTATAAAGATCACAGGCATCCAATGATAAAAAGGGTAGTTGTTCCATATACTTTATCAAAATTTTATTTGATGAGTTAAACAATATGCGTTTCTGTTTTTGTTGAGATATTTTAGTTTTCAATTTTAATAATGAGGCTACCATTTGTTTTGTCAGAATTCCTTTCTCTTGCAGTAAATAAACAGCTTTATCCACAGCGACGAACCCCACCGTCGCCCCAGGGGCACCTGTCACCCTGAGGACAGATGATTGCCCGGGGGTGACTACTCTATCGTCTATACTGGTGGTTAGCTACAAACAGAAGAAATGTACATAGTTTTAATGGTAAGTTTCATGTACATTGGCATTTTTATACAGGTCATTTTACCGGTATCTTTTTTCTTAAGTTTAAAGGATATTTACATGTGCTAGGTCATATAAAGTGAACTGGTCATGAAGGTGTGATTGATTGTTTGTAAGTTGTTTTGCATCCCATCGAAAAAATATGTACATCTAATTTAGTGATATGCCTTTTTGCTTTATTGTTACAACAGCTGAGTGTCTTTGTTTTACCTCCTTAGTTTTACACATGCCCTCAATATTCATCTCCATAGAGTCTGAAACAATCTCCTGTCCCAAGGAAGTCTGTTTGATAAAATAAGCTAGGACTCTACACCGAGGTGTCATGGCGGGTAGTATAGGTATTATAACGGCGTGGATACCACTGTAGATCGTAACAGAGGCGGAAGTAAGGATCCTTCCTTGACCCAATACCTGAAGGAACAGAGAATCGTCAAGTACTTAAAAAACAGCTTATCATCCTTCATGACAGAGTGGTATTTTTTGTAGTGCATACACTTAAAGTACTTTACCATGTAAGTTATGTTACTCGTAAATATTTCGCTGGTGAAGATGATGACTTGGAGGTCGTCTTGGTTCTGTAAGAAAGAACGGATATAGTTTAAGATTGACCTACATTTCTAAAACGCTGTTTTGATTATATTGCTTATCCAGAATTTAAGATGTCCATAATCTTTTTTAAATCTAAAAATTAAGTCACACAAAATATATGGAGATAATGCACAGTATTCAAGCGCAAATGTCCATCCAAACGGTTCAAATCAGGAGTAGGGCAAACATGGACCTCTTAATATCAAAGATGAGATCAGGTGTCATTGAGGAGTGAACATCTCCTGCTTTGAAATACATGGAAATATATTTTGTCTTTAAGGTTATGCATAATAATACCTTAGTTGCCTGGATATTGATAAAAGCACGAGACGTTGTTCTCATTGCAGTCATATCCACCGTTAAACTTGCTTGTTGACCTGCTTCAAAGCGTGTGTCTCTTGTTTTAATCTGAAAATGTGAGGATTTGTTAATACATGAATTAAAATACAAACTTGCTAATTATTTCTCTGATTTCCAATTCTTTAATATGTACTGTAAGCCAAAAATACCCTGAACTGTATTCTGTCATCCAGCGTCCTTGTACTGATTGTGTACATCGCCTTCCCGTCATCGTCCGTCGTCAGGCGTTGGACAGGGTCCTCCTCTGATACCCCATACTTAGACGTACGCGTTGTAGCCAGTGAAAGTGGAATATGTTTGGCTTTCTGACGATTGACCCAATTGGTATGTATCTGCAAACGGTAAACATTTCAGTTTTTAAATAGTTGTAAAAATTTATATAGTTTGCTAACTTATATGTGTAGTTATTTTAATATTTACAGCAAGTAGATATTTAGTAAATGAAAAGGATATAAGAAACAGGCTATTTTAGATGGTTGCTGAGTCATGCTTACTTGGATTTCATGATTCAATCCTGGTTTAAAGTATAACCTTGTTCTTTCAACTGATATTCTGAATGGTCGCAGTGCAAAGACTATTGACCAATCAAACGCCTTTTCTTTGCGGCCTGAGGCTTGATCCATCACCTCTGCCTCAATATGTAATCTAGCCCCGTCCGGAAACCAGTACGGCTGTAGACTTTTTGACACATCCTCCATACTGACATTGAATGTAGCAACACCAGAGGACAGCTGCAACAAATACCGGTACCAAGGTATACAAAAGACTCAAGTTTATCACACATATGTAATTGCACATTTCTGAAATCATGGTTAAAATGTGTTTTACCATCTGGTTAAGTCTGAAATGGCACATCTCGTATCGACCATCAACTTGGACCCCGAGAGAAACAAATGCCTCACCGCGGACCATCTTTCCATAGATATATCTAAAATGAAATGAATATACAGCTGACATTTACAGTGTGGCTTGTTCTTCAGTAAATGGTCGAAACATTTACTGAATGAAAGCGCTAATACCTAGACTTGACAGTAACTTCAATCTGATCAGTTGTGGGTAGGATGATTGCTGTATCCCCAACGTCGATGTTTACGGAAAATCGAGGCAACACTGTAAAGAAAAGGTAATGTGAACAGTTTAGCTTTTTCAATTCAAATATATGCTATGAAATATCACAGTCACTCCAAATAGAAATCTGTACCATATTCTGTAACTTCAAACACAGCAGTTTTCTTGAGTGCATTCTGCAATACGCAGAGATAGAGAAATAACACACTAAATCATAATAAAATTAACGATTTGACAAGACTTCGTTAAACTGTGGAAAACGTGTTTGTTTATCAATTTTTTTTACAGGATTGTTATGTGCTTTTCTTTTGATTTTATCTTTTAGATGTATAATAATTCAGCTACATTGCTTGTAAGAGAAGCCTCTACGGTCCAGTTGTTGCCAAGGAAAGGAATGTCTGGTAACTCAAATGTGTGGGCGATAAAACGCCTGGACCACGTGGAGTTCCATCGCTGTACTATAATGCCCTGTGGATTCTTAAACAAAGAAGAAGGTAAATATATATAAAAGTCACTATTAATTGTAACAATTAAAATATAGACCAACTCATGACAAACGTTTTGACCTTTGCAGATTACAATTTTATTCCAATTAATGTAAAATTGTCAGTCTAATTACATAAAAGAACACTGAAATTAGGGTGCAGTGTTCACGGGTCCATGCAATATAACTATTTGTAAAGTGTAATTAGGGTTTTAATAACTGTTGAAATTAATTACCTTGACATCGATAATTATAGGTTCCGAACTAGGCAATCTGTCCTCATTCAGCAAAACAACTCTGATCTTTACTAGAAATGTATATCTTACAATCAAATGATTACATGCAAAAAGGTTAACGAACCTCTTCAAATACATTTATAATTAACATTCAAGATAAAGATAAAAACTAGTACCTGAATACTATTTTTTTATAATAATATATGCATTTATTTTGTTTATCTTGTACAGTTTTTCTACCTTCTTGATCAGGGGTATATATTGGTTTGTCTGTCTGCATGAAGATAAAGCCAGACTCCCTGCTAACAAGGATTACCGACTCCTTAGAAAACGTCATTCTTGGATCAGTAGATGTCGCCACCAGGTAGGCGTGTTCTACGTCAATACTGCTGTTATTAAAATGGGCGTGGTTGATTCGCAGTTTCACCCTGTTTATACCTAAAATAACAATATTGAAGTTAGCTCTTAAAAGAATTTATGTTAATTATTCCCAACACTTTATGACTGATTTAGTTTATTAAGGTGGAAGTGAAAATATGATATATTTTCTATTTTGAATCAACATGGGAAAAAAACTTTGTTCCTGACTCTGTATATTTATACAAAGGTTATATGGTTTGTCAGACAGCAGACTGAGACTATAGCTAAGGCGGAGGTGACAAAGGTAGCTCTTCAGGAAGATTTCAAAGACAATGTTCTATCTTACATTTTTAGCAACCAAAACATCACAATATCACATTAAAATATTACATTAACTTAATACTTTGCTTATTTGTAAATGGTCAAATTATTCCGAGTGACCCCTAAGTCTAAAGAGGCGGTTAGAAGAAAAAAAAAATTAGTGTTGAAATCATATCAGCCAATACAATAATAAGTCAACGTACTTCCCTATTCATGTTAAGTTAAGGGATAACTTAGCAATTAAATCAACAACTACCTGAAGAAACCATGAAATCAACAGTTTTGTATGTTGTTTCCCGGTCAGGATACTGCTGCAGAGAAAGACGTATAGAGACATTCTCTATATCCACCAAATCCACAGACACCGTGACGTCACAATCCACACGGAACACATCAGGCGCGGTAATGACGTATGTTGGACTGAAATCGGTACGATATATGGATAAATGTTTGTTAAATATATTCATTTGTGGTATCTCTCTATTATATAAACATGCAGAGAGCAAATTTCTTCATATCTGTATGAAGATTTCACAGGTCATAGGCCTTCATAGAATTTGATCACATGAGCGAACCACTTCAAATCCCATTGAAAATTTTAGACTTATTAATTTCTTAAATGCAGCATTTATTTCCAGGATTTTTATTTACAAGTACATCATATACGATTATTTGGGGAAAAAATATCTTTTGAACGTAAGAGTGTCAAAAATGAGTGAACATCATTTTCAAACAATACAAATTTTGAGCCAAAATAGATTCTAATAATGAGGGAAATTGTCAGTAGCTTGTCCTTTTTAGATAATTATCGTACGAAGAAGTTCTTGAGAATTGAATCAACCGGGAGTTATAAAGGGAGACAAAGACTGTAAATGCAAGCAACGGAATATTGATACATAGATAAGGAAAGCTGACAATGATTATTAGTTGACCGTTATCGTCTAGAGCCAGTAAAACATTCATTTTTGATAAAATGTATTATTGACAGCTGCTTTTTCAATAAATATTATGGAACTCGTAAATTTACTTACTTTGTCATTAGTTATTTGCAAAATTATTTTGTTAAAAACAGTCTGATTGCATACAAAAAATCCTCTGAAGTTGACATTAAAAGATGCTTGTGTTTCTGATTAACAATACCGGTATTTAGATAGTTTTTGGAGACCAGATCTTTCAACAATCTATTGAAAATACCAATTGCGCCATGTTATTAGCAGACTTATTTTTGTATTCATATGAAGCAGAATTTGCCCAAAATCTTAAACGTGAAAAAAAAAAACACCTCGATATTAAGATATATCGACGACGTAATGTCAATTAACAATGGTAATTTCCCTTCTTATGTCCATACGATATATCCCGGTGAGCTTGAGATAAAAGTTACCACAGAGTCTAAAACATCTGTTTCATGTTTAGATATTTTACTTGAAAAATACGTATAGTAACTTAACATTTAAGCTCTATGATAAACGTAACGACTTTAACTTTTCAATCGTCAACATCCCTTATGCAGGAATCTACCTTCATCACCTGCATACGGAGTTTATATATCTCAGTTGATTCGATACGGAAGAGCATGCTCGACGTATGGACAATTTTTTTAAAAAGGTAAATTATTGACAAACAAGTTGATAAAACAAGAATATCAGCCGTCTCGTTAAAAGTAAAAATTTTATAAGTTCTATGGTCGATAAAATGACCTCGTCAGCAAATACAATTTATCATTGAGTAAAATGCTGACTAACATTTTTCATACTAACTGTTATTCCATTATATAAACTCTGAATTGACGATGGATTTTTCCATTATTTCCCGATCATGACACACGGCGGATGTGACCTGCAGGAGATGCCCACTCCTTCATGGCACTTGATCCCACCTAAGTTGTTTTGGAGGTCCGTGTATGCTCTCCTCCTATTTTGTATTGTTTTATTGCCTTTGATTTTGAATAATGTTCTTTATCTTCATATGTTTCATTCGGTAAAGAAGCAAATGTGGTATACTCTGATATGTCATTTAATTTTTGGAATAACTTGTTCTTGATGTGAATACAAAACAAGTCTGCTTACATGTCGACTACCCAATGGAATTCCAATGGATTTTAGAAAGACATTATTTATCTGAAAAAATTATGTCAAAAAGAAACTCATCAGAATATTATCGCATAAATTTTACGAAACGTTATTTAGATTCAATACTTCAAATAAAAATGAATAGACTAGTCACAATTACGATAGGGGTATACGTTTGATTTAGGCACGTGTTTCCAAAAAAGGAATAATTCTAATTGAAAAGTTTTGTCGTATAATGCATTTAAAAACTTCCTTTCTATTTCGTCATAAATATACATTTTTTGAAAAAAATAGACAAATATTGCTATTAGGAACAAAAAAAGTGCTGAGGTCGGAACTTTATTTCCAGTATACATTGACATATTTGATAGAAATGATCCTCCATCGTTGCCCTTAATCATTTCGTTAAAGTTTGATTTAAACATTATTTTTAAAATAGAAGGATTTTGTAGGATTGGACATCAGACATAATTGAATATTAAGTCCCCTCTTAGAATTTGTTTCAATTATTGCACTCATAATTATATCAAAGTTGTATTCGTTTCAAATAACGATTAGGAGGAAATGCTCATGCCAGTATATGTAGACAGAACAATTCCAGAGTCCAGAATGGCAAGCAATGTACATTAATAAATTAAAGCAGATCGCAGCTGAAAAAAGTGATGACGTCAGCTTTTCGCCAATTCCCTTAAATATGTAGCAATTTAATATACGCTTATCTGATTTGATACAAAAGATCATTTTCTACATTCTACATTCAATTTCTCAGACGAGGAAAGCCTTTGACAAACATATTGATGAAACATGAACCTCATTTCGCAAGTTCTATGGTCAATGCTATAATCTTGTCATAAAACACAATGTATCATTGACAAATGCTGGTTGACGTATTTCATACATATTGATAGGCCATCATTAACCATATGAATTGTGGACAGGTTTTTCCGTTATATCCCGAACATAAGGAGAAACTCATGGCGGATGAACACACGGTTGGCAGGGTTAGGCACCTGATTTTGCCAATAATATCTTTCTGATCTGCACCTGATTTGTATTGTTTTAATGGATTTTGAGTACTGTTCGTTATCGCCTTATTTCTTCCTTGAACTTTGAAATATTGTTAAAGTAATAATTGTTTTACTATGCAAAAAAATGGTTACATATCAACTATTAATACAACGCTAGGTTTCCACAATAATGTTGCTTTTCTATGGCTGATGCTTTTATCTATGTAGTTAATGGTTTCATGTTTGTTATAAGCAAAATGCCGACCAATGGAAGTTTTATCATTCGCAATCGATAAACAGGAAAATAATGATCTCATATGGTGCGTTTATTAGCATGATTAAAAAAAATAAACTACATACCTGGCTGAAATGTGTACTATGGCCAGAAAAAGACAGCAAAATACTTCAAACATCATGGAAGATTAAATGAGAAATTTTATCAAGCAGGCCATTTTTTAACTATAATCCTCCACATTGATGCGTGCATATCTCAAAAACGATTCCATGTAACATTTTGATAAACAATTTATTTCTGCTTTTGCTACCGAGTGTTTTGTTTATACGTCTGGGTTGTATACATTATTTCGTTCCGTTGCAATAAAACAGATGTTTAATCGTAAGTATTTGATCATTTAAATTCCAGTTTTATATCAGTATTTCTTTTGAGACAGATATATAAAATGCGTATTTTGACAATTAAAACGAAGTCTCTTTATTCCATAATTAACAAGTTATGCTTTATTTGAAGGGATTTTTCACTTTACATTCTTCTGCTAAAAACAAGAATGTTACATTTATTCAATATTTATTGAATTATGAGCAAATTAAAACAAAAAGCAATAATATCGACAAAATGAAAACAAAAACCCGTATATAGAACCAGCTATATCACTCTCAAAGACAATCTTATCAGTAGCCTTCTACTTCAAAACACCTCTGGATTTGCTGCTGATAGATAAAAGTAAAACATATTTACATGAATCCTTTCAACAACAACAAATATGAAATGGATACAAAAATGTTTTTCTCCTTTGTAAAAATGGGACAAACAAATACAGAAAAAAATTTATATCTGAAAAAAAAATGATAAAAAACCTTTAAAAGTTTGTTTGTGTTAAAAATGATACAAAATGAAAATAAAATATGCTAAGCTGATTGGCAGTGTTTTTCACCGATGACAAAAATAATGTTTGTTTACATTTTTTTAATGACTGAAGTATTCAACAGTTTTTACGCAAACAAGACATTTACATATGATTTTTCAAAATAAAGATGCATTCATGCAGCAGTGAATTTCAGGCAATGGAATGTTGAACTCGAAAAATTTCTTCAAATATTCTCTGAAAACAAGCACTGAAAAACATACATACATATATTTAACAAGTAAATATTGTCTCAACTCTTTAACATTGTTCGGTACGGTATTACCACCGAACCTAATAAACTTAAAATGCGTGAATAAAAAAAAAACCCACGCGCATTCTTCGTTGGTCAGTTAAAAAATATCATGAACAAGGACTTAAAACTTGCTTTTAAGACATACCTATGTACATAAAACAACTTTTTTTCATGACCGACCCCCTAAAAGGCACGTCGTTTGCCTAAAACACAGACATCAAACTTCCCCTAAAATGACGTTGACTACGTTTTAAGGGCAATGTCTCTTATTACGAAGACAAGTTGCTTTACTTCAGCATATACAACCGCTCTCCGTTATTGCCCACATGACAATCACGTGATCGTCACACGTGATCACCGGTCTGTGGGTAGCCGGCGGATTGATAACTGAGAAGTCCGGTTGTGCTTTGGTTCGAAAAGCTACGCATAAAGTCCGGTCTGTTGTGACTTTTGACCGATTCTTTCCGGCTGTATCTTCTTCCGGCCACTACTTGGTTCTCGCTTTGAGCTTGCAGACGACTTATCATGTTCTGCTGAATCACTCTTTCGTGACGTCTTTTCATCATCCCAACGATGAAACACCCTAACATAGCAACAAAGACGAGAGCAGCCAGGGACAACACTCCTAGGAGTACGATAAACAAGCCTTCATGCTCCACGTGAGTCACTAACTTGACCTCAGTACCTAATAACAAGTCATCAAGTGTTTACTTACTTATATTGATATTTACATAAAGGTCATTCAGTTCAACCTCAATTTGTTAGAAAAGCCACCATAATTTATACTTTAGCTAAATATGACCTGTTTTAATATCTATTTGATAAATTGATTTAGGCTATTATTGTTACACTCTAAGAATGAAATGATATACATGTTCAACTAAAAGAAGTTCCAGTATTTCATATTTACCTTTTCTTTTGACAATAGATTTTGCTTCGGCTAAAAAAAGCAATACACTTATATTCTAATTTTTTTCAAACCGGCAAAAATAATACATCCTTCAATTAACAAGAGATTACAATAACTTATTAAAAAAGATACAAATTCTTATTTTAATGTGAGATATTTTTATGCAATAAAGAATAGTAAAAAAAATTGCCCTGCCTTCAGTCATAACATGCTGTACTTCAATAGAGAAGCCTTTCTCGTGATTCCAGGAGTTTGTGTGGAATTCTAGTCTAAGGTACGGACCTTTAGAGATGTAGTAGTCTGAAGTCCTGACACCACAGAGCTTTAATGGAGTCCTGACCAAAAACAATAACGAACTATTACATAATCCTCAAGATTGATTAGAAATTTTCCCTTTTGAAGCAGAATTCACAGATCATAGCAATGGAGATTGTTATTCTAGGTTAGATATTACATTATACAGCAACTATTTTGTTAAATGCATTTTAATTTGCTTATTCATCATACAAAGTGGGATTTTTAAATTCGTATGTGACGTCATGGTAGAACGACGAAGGCATGAATATTCAATGTAACAAAATTAAAAGAATTAGACAATTTCAAAAAATTGTTAACAACAACAACAACAAACAAATGATGAGATTGAATCAGAATCGAAATAACCATTTTTACATGTGCTGTTTCACGATCGTAAATTCTGATATATCAGTCGCAAACTCCTTCCCAAACGTTGATGAAAAAAAAGAATACAGTTGTTCCTTATTTCACGATTGCAAATATCAAAGGAGAAAACAGTTCTTCCTTTCTTTTGCATTTTCTATGTAGTTATTTCATAATAGTAAAACACTTACTCTCTCTGAGACTTTCGTATCAGCAGGTAATCGTCCTCACACCCTTTCGACTCCTGTAGATGGAAGTCCTGAAATGTCACCGTCCATAGTCCTACCGTCTGGTTGAAGACCCACACCCTGTCTTCACCCCCGGGGTAGTCGTTCGGATAATTCTCACTCTGTATGATACTTCTCCCTTTAGTTATTACCGTCTGTTTGGCTGCAAAAGATAATCTTTGTAAATATTCCTGAAATTAAATTATTAGGAGCACATGGTTGGTGTAACTGGTCGATATGGTATGACTACCTCTCCACGATACTTCCTCGCTGAAGATTTTGAGGTCCGCGTTTTCTCTGTTCTCGATTTGCAATTTTTAATTTTTTTTTACTTGGTTGCTTTTCGTTATCTCAATAGTATTAGAATCAAAACGTCAGTCAACATTTGACTCAATGATAAACTGTATTTGCTGATAAGGTCATTGTATTAACTATAGAACTTAGGAAATGATGACTTTAAACCGGACTGCTGATATTCTTGTTTCATCAGCCTGTTTTCAATGATTTATATCGTTTTAAAAATTGTTTATACGAAGATCATAACCTTGACTATCGGATCAACTGAGATATATAAACTCCGTATGCAGGAGATGAAGGTATATTGCTGCATAAGTAAGTAAAGTTAAAGTCATCACGTTTATCATAGAGCTTGGTTGTTGGATTACCATTAACATCTTTTTCAAATAAAATATCAAAGTATGAAACAGAAAAGGATGATATATGAAGAAAAGTAATAGTTCTGAATCATGCTCAAAGGTCCATCTAAACAAAATTAATCTGAGACAGAGTAAACATAGTCTCCTTAAACTACATTTTGAAGCTTTGTAAAATATTACAATAAGTCTAGGAATATTCAGTTTTGTACATTTGTGGTGAAACCTGCTTATGAAGAAATCACACTTGTGAGTTGTGAGTTTCCTGTGAGATGTACATGACAACGAACTCTCACCTTAACCATCTTTCATCTAACCACTTATAGCCAGAAATGACCGACAACTTTTAAGTGATGACCTAAGTATACTAATTCAGATTGTAATAGACACTTTGATGTCTTTTTGCATTGTTTCTCGTAATATGACCAATATTAACAGTTTTGACATGCTGATAAAGTGGTTTTGATAAAATGATATGAAATTTGACTAATTGAATTTTTGTATTTAAAGCAAAATAAGGCATGTACATCGGTTTCGGAAGTCTGACAATTGTTTTTCATAGAAACATCAAACCGTATCAAGAAAAGGGATGTTTTGAAAATAAACTTCCTGGATTTCTGAATCAGAAACTGAGAAAGATATAGGTTTAAAGCCTGCAATATTATTGGTTACACTGTATATGCCTGTATTTATTTGAAAGCGTACGGTATCATTGGTTACACGTGCCTCTTTTTGATACATTTATGAAATGTTCTTATCTTTGTGAAATATATTCCGATAACGAAGCTCACAATTCAAGCTCAAAAGTTTTGAGTTTAAGCTCAAAAATCAATAAAACAATACAAAATTAGAACAGAGCAAACATCCATCTCGAAAACATCAAGGTAGGATCAGGTGCCATGGAGGAGTGAGCATCCTCTGCAGACTGGTTACATTTATGACCATATCTTAAAAGTGGCGATACAATTGTTTTTCTTTCCCTTCAAGATATTTTCTTATGTTTGAGAGTCACTGTTTGTCGGGAAAGGGCTTCAGACTGAGACATTTACCCGAGTTCCTGGGTCATTGAATATTTTCTGAAAGTCTAACTCTAAAGACCTGCAACATTCACTCCCTAAGTACCGAGTGCTTTGAAAAATTGCTACCTATCTCGAATAGACAGACAAATTAATGTTTTGTCTGATCGAATAAAAATATTTCCAAAAACGTAATGTCATGCCATGATGCAGAAAAAATTTAGCTGTGTCATAAATGTGACTCAAAATTAAAACAAAAGAAAATTATTACATATTTAGTCACTCCACGGAGCATTAGTGTAAAATCATTTTTTTTCAAGACGTGCTTTAAGTGGCTAAAACGTAGATGTAGTTTTTAAAGAGATTCTTTTATCAAATGTTACGATTGTTAAGTAGGGGTGCTCTCCATTTTCCGGAATGATTATGTCAGAGAGAGGCTCGTAAGGGTCAATGTTTAAAAATAAATATTAGGTGTCACAAGTTCATATTTATATAATGAAAATCAGGAATATTTATATGAAAATAATGAGTAATAAAAAGATGCTGAAATCAAGAGGTCCAAAAGAAGTCACAAAAAGTTATGTTATTCTTTAAAAAAAAAATGTGGAAATAAAAAAATACCTCCTCGCTACATTTGAAAAAAAAAATTTCAAGTAAAGAATGATGTTCACTTTTGAAAATCATTAATGTCTGTTTATATGTATTCCCCCCCCCCCTGAATTTTGACAAAATTTTCTTTTAAATGATAGAAGAGATCTCAGATTACTTAAATTGCACAGCTGAAGAGTTGTGAATCTTGAATATATTGATAACTTATTAAAATAAATAATCAAAAGCTACACCCAATAAAAATAATTTCCCGTTTCCTCTTTTTCCAGGAACAAGATTCAATCTATGCCAACTATTTAATGGAATAAAAAATATATCCTGTTTGGTTTAAACAGATACTTTTGATCTGAACCGTGTTCTGCAAGGGCAAACAAATTATTGAATATCAATTCAAAGTTTCAATTTGACATAAGTTTTTGAAATTTTCCGTGTTAACAAAACATGTGACAGGCATCTGGCGGAAGTGAAAAAATGTCAACAAACTAACATGTAAACAAAGTTAGATTTTGGGTGAGCTTACAATGGAATGACTAAGAAATCATGCATAAGAAGATGGATAACGATCCGAACAAAATCACTCTCCATTGTCGTCCTCTGTAATGATGTGTTGAATTTTAAGTATAAATGCAAAAATTCCAGGAAAAAAAATAAAAACCATAAAAATTGCATTTTCAGAGAAATAATAATAAAGAACCCTACCTGCATGGGTTACTGAAAAAAGTAAAATTAAGCTACAATGCAGAATCTGTGTAATATGCCTTGCTGTCTTCATGTTGATAAACTCAGTGTGAGCCCTGGTACTTAAAGAAGACAGATTCGTACATCGCGTCCCTCTGACTTGCCGCACTAGACTGTCAACTCGAGAGAGAAATGCAGCAATTATACTGCACTTGATTTTTTTCCGCAATATCATAATTGGCATGCAGACAAAATCCTCTCTATATTTAACATTTGAGATACATTTCCTTGTTGAAAGCTTTCCCATCCCTAGAGAGTATGAAATAAAATTTACCAATTCTGTTGCACTAAAGTCTAAATTACTAGTATTTTACATGATTGTGTTGAAAGAAATGTGTGTTTCTTGCATTTTCTGCTTTACTATGCATAAGGTGAATACGCCTGCAAACCATATTCGATACTGAGACGCATGCATTGAGTTCAATCAATTTTTAAACCGAGGCAGGCTAATGGCAGATAAGATAATGTAGCAGGGGTTTACTTTCAAGAGTTCTTGATATTTTTGGTCATTAGAATTACCTTGTTAACATAAGCTACCAATTCCTAAATCTAACATTTTATATAGTCTTGCATTAAGTCAAATGTCGATTGGCTTTTTAATACTAATTGTTAGGTCAATATCTACACACTGTTTTGTCTACGAGTTATTCGTTATTTTCATCGAGGCAACGTGTTTGCTCTTTTCCTAATTTGTATTGTTTGAGTGCACTTTTGAATTGAATACTGATCGCTATTTACATATTCATTTTTAATTTTAGATAAATTTGAGTCAAATGCTGACTGACGTTTTTCATACTAATTGTACTCCATTATTTATACAATAAATTGACGACGGATTTTTCCGTTATTTCCTGATCATGACAAGGAGCACACGGCGGGTGTGACCGGTCAGCAGAGGATGCTCACTCCTCCATGGCACCTGATCCCACCTCTGATGTTTTGGAGGTCCGTGTTTGCTCTGCTCCTATTTTGCATTGTTTAATGGACTTTGAAATTGAATACTGTTCGTTATCTCCATATCCTTATTTACTGCGGAATGATATGTCAACATACTATTCAATTATTTTTATCTAAGAACGCACCAAGATGATTGACTTGGTCGTATTATAGATGACTTGTTTCATACCAATAGTTAGATCTTTGTTTTTTTTTTTATACATGTACTGAATTTGACTACGGAATATTGCATCTAACTAATAAATTCTTAGTCTTGGAGGTCCGTGTTTGCTCTGCTCCTGTTTTGTATTGTTTTATGGACTTCTGATCGTGAATACTGGTCGTCATTTCCATATGTTTCATAGTGCTCACAGTAGGTGTGTCTGGTAAACTTCTCCTCTTTGGTACCTGAACCCACCTCTAGAATTCCCAGGGGTCTGTATGTCCTCTTTACATATATATTTGGATATTTTATGGATATTTTCATACCGATCATGGAATTTGATTCTTTTTGCCACATTTTCAGTCATTTTATAAGGCATACTAATATTCATATAACATTTTATTTTTCTCTTAATAATAAATTCACAATGAAGAATAAAAGTGATTTAAAAAGGAAAATGTTTGTTACATGTAGTCCATTTTAATCCACGAGAACTTGCTTATCAATTAAATGAAAAAATTACAGTAAATTCCTTGATATACGCGTGGAATTACTTTCGCGTGAGCATCACAAGTCGCAAAATAAGATTTCTCTCGCTTATTTTTATTTTCAGTGCTGAAATCACTGTAAATTTTGTTGATCAAACCTCCATTTGTGAATGATTATTCGCGCGATTTAGCATTGAAGAGGCCTTTTCCCGACAACAAGTACTAGCTAAAAATAAGGAATCTACAGTACTATTGTGGAACTTTTGCTTGAAATATACTGGCTATTTTGCACGTAAATTAAACTATTACAATCAAACATTTTTAAAAAAAATTGCTGAGTGGATTAAGATGCAAATTTAAAACATCATTCAGCAATTACCTCTAAGTAGATTCAAAAGAGGTTCGTAATTAAGTACCTAAACTACATCCCTCAGAAAAGGAATACGTGTTCCTGCTCTACACTTTAACCTTGCCATTTATTTCGTTTTATATGAATAGTTTGTCCATATATCATTTAACCCTTTCTCTACCGTTGCATTTTAAGTACCTAAACTATATCCCCTAGAACAACAATTCGTGTTCCTGCTCTACGCTTTATCTTGTCATTTATTTTTTTGTTATGAATAGTTTGTCCACATAACATAGACATTAAATCATTGGCTTAAAAGATTTTAACTCAGAATTCTATTGGAAGCACGAAATATGACTAAGAAAATGTTGTTGTTTTTTTAATCACTGACAGCGGGTAAATGGTGTATTACATGGGGTCATTGTTGGTGTGACCGATTAACATGGGATTCTGATCCCACATCTGTAAGTTTTATTTTTCATATTGTTTATCATTTTTAAGACAGAGGATGCTCACTCCGCCATGGCACCTGATTCCATCTCTGAGTTTGGAGGCCCGTGTTTACTCTGCTCCTATTCTATATTCCTTAATGACTTAGATTGAATACTATTCGTTATCTCCGTATGTCCCATTGTTTCAACTCAATATATTTCATTAGATCAATCACTGTTTGCACCTTTTACATGTTATGAAGTATATAGAGACAACAAACAATATTCAATATCAAAGTCTGTAAAACAATACAAAATAGGAGCAGTGCGATTACAGACCTCCAATATACCAGAGACGGGATCAGGTGCCATGGAAGAGTGAGCATCCCCTGCCGACCCGTCACACCCGCTGTGTTTTTCCTGTCATGATCGGGAAATAACAGAAAAATCCTCGCCAATTCAGTGTATAAATAATGGACTTATAATTAGTATGAAAAATGTCAGTCAGCATTTGACTCAATGATAAATTGTATTTGCTGACAAGGTCATTGTATCGACCATAGAACTTACGAAATTAGTTAAATTGTTAGATTACCATTAACGTCTTTTTCAAGTAAAATAAGCAAGTATAAAACAGATGTGTCAGATTCTGTGTTATCTTTTATCTCAAGCTCACCAGGATATATCATATCGACACTGGAATGGAAATCGCCATTAATAATTGATAATACGTCGTTAATATAGCTACCGGTAAATGTTGAGGTGAAGGTCACAACAAGTGCTTTCTTCTTTTCACGAATAAGATTTTGCAGAAATTCTGCTCCATATGAATACAAAAATGGGTCTTCTAATAACGGAGCGCAATTGATACCCATGGGAATTCCAATAGACTGTTGGAAGACCTGCTCTCCAAAAAACCACATAGATAATTGTCAATCAGAAAATCAAGCATCTTTTTAATGTCAACTTCAGAGTGATTGTGTGTGCAGTCAGAATGTGTTTTAACGAAATTATTTTGCAAATAAACAATTACAATATAAGTAAATTTACGAGTTTCATTTTTATTGAAAGATTTCGCAAAGCCTGGACTTTAATTTATCTTGAGAAATGGTTTCGATAAAGTTGAAAAGTCGTTTTTAAGCTGTTGATTTTGGTAAAATCTTGTGATTTCAAATTTTCCAAAAGTTCTTTGGAATTTTTGAGTATCCACATGTGATTCACACCACTTCTTAAATATATTGTTGCACAGTACCCTTGAAGTTTTTCCTTCACTACTGTCAATATCTTGGTGAGGAGTAAAGAAAGAGGCTTGGTTGAACATTTACTGGAACCCGCATTGTATCTTTGTTTGTAAGGATTCTTGTGAAGTTTCGGAATCCAATATACATATAGTATTTGAAATTCATTTTGATTCTTAATTGTATTCAAAACTGACATATAATTTTAAAGAATTTCTTCTTGTAAACAAGGTTAGTGCAACATTTATATTATCATTCCTTTTTTTCTTTGACCTTGAGGACAATGTCTTTGTTTCAACAGAAATCTTTTAGTTTTTTCGTAATACAGCTTGGTTGCATTTAGACAAAAGATGAGAACTCCCAAGATGAACCAATATGTTGGACGTTCTGAGAAGGGTATTTTTTTGTTGTTAATTCAAAATAAAAGAATGAATCAGTAATGATTTGTTTTTCTCATAATACGTATTATTATTAAAAAGTCAGCAGAATTTTTTTTACATCATCTGTATTAGTCAAACAATCGGAAATTATGTAAAATTATCCCAAAGGAGACATAATGTATAAGGAACATTTACAATAATTTGTTGTTAATTGACACAAGATTTGAGATAAAATTTGTATAATGTAAAAACAATTGCGTAATTAAAAGTACATGAAGGGAAAAAGAATTATTTAATAAAAACAAAAAGATTAAATAGATTCCATTATCTAAATGTGTTTTCTGAAATAGAAAGGACCCAGGACCATGAAACAGACTTAGACTTAGGTCAATTTTTTTCAATCGTCTGTAAAATGTTTATCAGAAATTGATTAATTTTAAATTTTGCAAAAAACAAAACTTTTTAAATGAATATTGAAACATTTAATTTTAGTCTGTTTGAAATTCATAATATTTTAGTATGGTATGAATATTTTGATTTAAAATGTTTCATGATCCTGTGGCCTGGCCTGGGGGGGGGTCATAAAACTTAGACAGTATCACTTTTCCACTATACATTCCTTTGGTGAAAGTAAGAATGAGATCAAAAGAGAGCTCATCTACGTTTTATGGCCCCCAGACCTGGTTATGAATTATCATCTGTAGACCATGATATACGTACTGAAATGATTTTATGAAAGAGTACCTACATAACAATTTCCCTTATCTTCAAATATTTAGAATGATCAGCATAAAGCCTAAAAAATTCATTCAAACAATACAAATGAGGAAAAGAGCAAACATGGATGTCCAAAACATCAGAGGTGGGATCAGGTGCTATGAAGGAGTGAACATCCCTTGCCGATCGGTCACACCCGTCATGTGTTACTCGTCATGATTTGGAAATAACAAAAATACTGCTGACACTTCATTAGTCAGCATTTGACTCAATTGTATTTGCTGATAAGGTCAATGTATAGACCAAAACAAAAAACAACAAAACCCTGTAAAATGATAACGTCAAATGAAAAAAGTTTATATCCAATGCTTGTTTGTCAGTAAAGTCATTCCTCGTCATAGAGATTGTTCATACGTAGAACATGTTCTTGGGTATCAAACCAACTGATAGATGTTCACCGTCTGTGCAGGTGATAAGGGTATATTGCTGCATAAGTATGGGAAGATGGCGATTGAAAAACTGAAGTTATCAAGTTTGGTTATTATCAGGTTTGGCTCCAGAATTATATTTTACAATTCCTACAGTACCTATGTATCGAATCCATGTAAATATTATCATTTCAAGTATACTCCTACTACGTATGTCAGTCATGGTGATGAGGAATAAGAAATAAGAACCATTTTTCATTAATATTCTTTTGACTTCTGAGCTTTTGTGATAAAGTAGATATTGTATATTTATAGTTCATTTCTTCCAACAAATTCTATTTAGAGAAAAAATTCTAACTTATCTTTGAATAAAATAAACATAGTATGATGGATACAAATAGCTTCATGTTTGGCCTAGGAGTAACGAGAGCACATAAAAACATCCTTAAAAAAATCCAGCTGTTCAATTTAAGTTTGGTTTAAAAAACCAATCATAATGAAGAAAAAAATATACTAAACAGGATAGCGTATCTTTGATGTCTTAAAGACATTACTATCCAATAAAAAATGACAAGCAAAAAAGTAAGTTCATAGATAACTTATGAACCGCTTGGAATTGTTATTTTGGAAGTATTTCTGTTGAAATCATGAAGAAACGTTATAAAAAACGCGATAACTTTAACTGGTCTATCGTGATTTTTTATGCAGCAAAATTTATACCACAATTTTTGTATATAAGGTTTATGTATCCAGGTGGATTCCATAAGGAAGCGATTGCTTAACGTTCAAAAAATATCTAAAACGTGGCTAACTATTGACAAAGATTGAACTCCACAATAGCAAGAGCCACTTAGGGCCTTTTTTGGCCATGGGAATTTCTGAAAAATCAAAATTGCTTAGTTTAGGTCAAAATGCAGAATTTATCATTTGGACTGTTGTTGACCAAATACCTATTGAACATGACGAAATTTTTCTAGAAGTCAATGCATTATGGCGTCATAAAGTGCGTCATTTTCCCAATATCCTGTAAATTCTTTTGAAAATGGCCTACAGTTGAAGTATTTTTTTCATTATTTGATATAGAGCATAACCTTTGATCCAAATTGTGCAATCACATAAAGAAGGATCTGCTTCAGAAGATCTTAAAACATGTTTTAATTTTGGGATCGTGGGCTGCTCATATCTTAATTCTTTGCTGAAGGTAGTCAACTACTCCTGTTTATTGCAAAATTCAAGAACATTGCATTTTCTCAAAGCCGGTTTTCCAATACATGTACTTTGATTCTAAAAAAGACATTTTAGTATAGGGAATAAAAGCAGTAAGCATTTTCTTTATTTTGATGTATGAAATGGGAAAGAGGGTGATAGTTTATGAATTGATACAAGGACTTGACAATTTTATGCATAAAGTGGACCTAGCTCTTATTTGGTCTTTGTAAAGTCATTTCACATTGAAATTTCTACGATTTCCTTTTCAATCTGTCCGAGGTAAAGAATAGCGTATAAGTAGAATTTTAAGCGAGGATTAAATTTTGGCATTATTAGCGAGGGTGCTGACATCGCTAAAATTGAATATCGCTAAAAATCAATTGCGTATAATTTGTAATAGCTTCTTTAGTTAGCATTTCAAAAATCGCCTAAGTTACCTCTCGCTAAAAATAAAACACCAGATTTTAGGTATAAATCGTTAAATTTGCGGAGGGTGTGACCGGTCTACAGTGTATTTTAATCCCAACTGCAATATTTAGAATTTCATATTCTTAGCTCTTAATATGTACATGCATTGTACCTATGGATATTTGAGCTTGATAACGATACGTTACCTCTGAAGTTCAATAAAAGTATGCAGATAACGAACAGTGGCTTCTCTAAATAAAGTTTACAATCAAAACTAATCTGTGAACTGAACCCAACAAATTAAGATTAAGTGTTAGATTCCCCTGCTAAAGAATAATATAAATACTATTTGCGTACTACATCTGATTTCTGTTTACGAACTGTTAAAATAAGAATAAAATCTGCACCGGCCCTGGTCAAACTTAATATAAACAGCTTAGAGACCGACACTCTCTTCTACCCTAGTTTCCTTCCTGGTTTGACCTTGTGACGGCAATATCGATTTATCTAGGTCATCGAGGAAATATCTAATTCCTGCAGTTTGATTTTCCTGGTATTTGAGCTCAATACCATGAGAGTCCTTATTTTCAATTTCCTCCGATCAATGGTCAATAGCTTTTTAAGCCGAAAAACTTAAAGGCATTCAGTGCAAATTGTTTGAAAAATGTGCCCTTAATTTTTCCTATCCCTTTTTCAAACATAAATATAATTGCTTTGGTCCTTTGAAAAATAAAGTCATTAGATTGTTGTGTAAAGGATTGTATGTTCCAAACATAAGACACTTGACTACACCTAGTTTTTACCAAAGAATAAAAAAAGTTACTCTGTTGTATATACAACCTAAAAACAGAATTTATTCAAAGGGGCTGGTTTTACAAAAAAAGTATGACAAATCCTTAAGCTTATTACTTTCTTCTGACTTTGAGATGAAAAAGTACATTTGTTAAAAAAGTACAAGATACTTTGACGAAAGCAATTTAAGAAAGAATAATTAAATTATTGACAAACAAGTTGGTGAAACAAAAATATCAGCAGTCTCATTTAACGTCATTTCGTAAGTTTTATGGTCGATACGATGACCCTGTCAGGAAATACAATTTATCATAGAGTCAAATGCTGATTGATGTTTTTCATACTAATTGATAGGCCATTATTATACACTGAATTACCGACGGAGCAGAAGGATATTAGTCCTGTAAGCAAATGTTGACTGACGTTTTTATACCAATTTTAAGAATGTTATATACAGACTAAATTGCCGACGGAGTTTTCAGGTGTTCCCCGATCATGACAGGGAGCACCTGGCAGGTGTGACCGGTCGACAGGGGATGCTTTCTCCTCCATGGCACCTGATCCCTCCCTTGATGTATTGGAGATCCGTGTTTGCTCAGTTCCTATGTTGTGTTGTTTGATGGATTTTTGATCTTGATTACTGTTCGCTATCTCAGTATCCTACAGTCCATATGCTTCACAAATTTTGCAAACTTTTATGATCTATTGCAGTTTTTGTTCTTTTTTGTAAAACGGATTCCAGTTGTCGTAGCATCCATCTCTACATTACGATTTATCTACGTCAAAACTTACTGAACTGTGACACAAAATACACTCAATGTTTTCGTCATAGAAAGACGATGTTATTTTCCCCTTGCATTCACTCTAAGCGCGGTACAAATTTCTCTTAAGTTTAGCAGACGAAATATTTTTATAGATTATAAATCTTCTTATTTTATATAATTTTAGCTAATATTAAATAGAAGGGACTTGGCATCAAATTAAAAACTAAATATACTTTTGAAAGTGTGTTAAAAATGCGTGATTGCAGGGAACTGGTTTAAGCGGTATTTGCGTGATTTTGCGTTAGAAATAAGAAATTGTAAATGTATGTGAGTTAAACTGCGTGACTTTGGGTAAAGGGGTTAATTAACAGTTGTTTACTTTCATTCATATGTTGACTCGAGATATTCAGGCATTGAACTGTTTCATATTGGAATACTAGTATTATACTGACTTTAGACAGTATTGCCCCATAATTACGTAGTAACACGCGATAAACTTAATACATACGAAACGACTTAAGCTTCTTTGTCGTCATCATTTTTTAAAATTTATAAAGGGTATAACTTCTGCATTATTTGTCGTTATATTTCTCCTAACTTATTCGATACACAAGAGCTTTCTCTGTGAATGATAAAATTTTCATAACCGAGGCAGGCTAATAACTTTATCAAATATTGCAGGATTTCCATTTACTATCTCTATTACAAGTCAGCATTTTGAAAGTTTAGTGGCTGTTTTGTGACCTTGTATACAAACAACTCTTTGAGTCAATCTTGCCAGACATACTGATTGAGGGTGTTGCTTTTTATTTTTTATAGGAAAACTTGACTACAGATAGTTTCAAATATCTGACATTTTCCGTGCCTTTTCCACAGTTTTGATATTTACGGGCCAGGAAAACGTCAGAACTGGCACCCTTACGAGGACTGGAATTTCCCTGTCTCCAACCGGAAGCAAGCATCTCGGGCTGATTCTCGATAACTGCAATCAGAATTAAATGACAGATTCATTATTTATCAATAGAACAATATTTCTAGTTCTCAAAAACATCGTTTTATATGATTCCTTTATAAAAAATACAATCTATTTTAGCTGAATGTCAAGATTTGTTTTCATTTCTTGCATTTTAAAACCTTTCAAATCCTTTATCGAAATGCGTAGTGATGTTTTCTTTTTATCTATATAAGTGAGTTCTAGATGCATTGTGATTGATAAATTGTGAGTTCGGCTATTATTTGGTTTGCAAGTGACGAAAATCAACTCTTATTCGAAACGGAGAAATTCCCAGTTTTCGTAATGGCACCGATTCCGAAGTTTTTTTTTTTGGCACGTAAAATGTCAAAATCGTAAAAAAAAGCCGTAAAATCGTCAGATATTTCGAACTAGACTACAGAGTACACCATCTACGTGATCAACGGCTTTACGCACAGGACTAGATGTAGGACCAGTCAACAGGGGGTGCATACTACTACTAGGCACCTGATTCTATAGCTGAAGGGGTCCGTGTTTTGTGCCTACTTCACAATTTTTTTTTTATTTTTAAAATTTTTGAGATTGATCACAGTTCTTTTTAGTTTCCTTTTCAATATACAAGAATTCACATAGACTGAATATCATTAACGGAAGTGATGCGGAAATATACAAATCTGTAACACAATGAAATGTGAATGAAATATAAAAATAGCGAAAAATATTCAAGCTCCCAAGTCCATTCAAATGATACGAATCACGAGCGGAGCAAACGTGGACCTGTAGAACATCAGAGAATATTTACATCCACTGAATATTTTCTTCTTTATTTCATAAGAAAACCCATTGCGTTATTCACTGTATGAACTACATTAGACATGTCGCCTGTTCAGATTTCTTAATCAGAGGCTGTTCCATCAATGAAACGGAATCTATAAAGACGTTTGCATCATTAATACAATAATTATTCTTTTTAATCCTACTTTAAATGATTATTTAAACAGATATAAATATAAACAATAAAATGTCTTTCTTTGTTTGTTATTACTGGAATTAACGGTCGCAGATATTGCAGAAAAAAATTACAAAACCCGCTTACGCGGGTTATGTATTTTTTCTGCAACAGCTGCTTCCGTTAATTCCAGTAATAACAAACAAAGAAAGCATTTTATTGTTTAATTGAATGCTAGCTACCCTGGAGGGGCAAGAAGGATATGGAGATAACGAACAGTATTCATATTATCAAAGTCGTAAAACAATACAAATTAGGAGCAGAACAAGCAAGTATCCCTGCCAGACTTTCATACCTACCGCATACCCCTTGATATTCTCAGACAAATATACAAATAATGAGGTAAAACATGGACAAATCAGTGTGACACAAAAGCTTTGGTATGAACAATCATAGATATAAAGTTTTTAAAGTCAACGACGCCCTTCTCCTCTCGAAATGTTTTTCACGTTTAGATAAAAAACGTGTTTTTATATTTTACAGGTATATTTATTGAGACGAGTATGTTATATTGGTGACAGCATTTTTAGCAAATCTTAATCTTGGTGTTTTACATTTGACAAATGCTTTCTCATAAACTGTCATACTAGGGTATCAGCGTTCTACAACCTCTCTTGTGTTAGCACCTATTTCCCTCTCAGGTTTTATCTGTTTGTTTTGAAAACTAAGCTTCTTTAGATATTAATATAGATTACTTTTCCGTCCTTTCGTACTATCGTGTGTAACCAGTCATTTAGTTCAGTACAATTCCTAATTATTTTATATGCTTTGTTTGCCTTAATTCCCTGACGATGACATGATATGGTTTGATATAGATTGGAAATCTGCAACTTTCATACCTTATTACGCACACGAAACGTTTGTCAATTCTTTTGAATTTAATGGGAATTTTTAAAATATAATTCTTTATGATATATATATTTCCTCTTCCTACCGAAGGATTTCAGATCCGAAAACTATCCTACAAGGTAGATTTTGGATCGGAAACCCTTGACCAACGAAGATGATATATTTATATCCCATAATTTATCAATATTTTCATTCTCATCTTTTTCCCACTATGAACTTGAACTCATCAGTTGCGTTCATAGCACTATATAAATCCTCTTTATGAGAAGTAAAGAAAGAGGATTGGTAGGACATTTACTGGAACCTGCTATGTATCTTTGTTTGAATTTTCTGAAGTTTTGGTATCCAACATAGATACGGTAATTCAAATTTATTTTGGTTGCTTTGAATATTTAAATTATTCAGAATTGACACGATTTTGAAATATTTCCTCCTTAGAAAGGGAGCCGTGAGTATAAGTCTACCACCTTTAGAATTAGGGAATAACTGTCTTCTAATTTGGTATTTGCGACTGTTAATGCTGATTTAACGGTCGCAAACTGAGTTTTACCGGCGACGCGTAAGCGGAGCCGGTAAAACGGATGTTTGCGACCGTTAAATCAGCATTAATGGTCGCAAATACCAAATTTGAAGATCAGTTATTCCCATTCTAATGCAATCCATGCATTTTGTTTGTTGTTTACGTCTTATTTTGTTGAATTTCGTTACATGAAATACGTCACGGAGCATTGTGTTTTTGCGTCGCTCTATTATGACGTCACAATGAAAAAGCTTTCACGCTCGTTAATGCTCGTTTTACTGCTTCAAAGATCAGTGCATTAGCCAATCAAAAAGTGTTTTACAAAAGAATTGCATTAGAATTAAATTTAAGTTCCTCTAAAATACATTTTATAAAATAAACCTTACAAACGAAGACAATATTGTCACCAGCATTTTCAGGACGGACCAGTACGTAATGTTCATGAAACCTATCTAATTCCTTTTTTCACTTCTGGATTATTGAATACAGAAGGATACCTGCTCTTCATATTGCCCTCAATCGCTTAAAGCGCAATTTTAACATACCTCTGACACATTTAATTAATTCTAACAAAGTGACAACGTCTTCTTTTTCATGTCTGGCCCATAGCCTAGCATATCTTCTTCAGAATCTATAAAATATATGAAATTCCGACGTCAGTTGAAGGATCGGGGTTCCGTACATTTAGAACCTTTAACAATTAGTGATCGAAGGTCCTCATTAACTATATTTACGTCACCAGTAATAACGTGTCCAACAGGACAATTCTTACATTAATACGGTAAAGGAGAACATGAACACGATGGAGGATTATGTATCAGGTATTCGACATCCATGCCCTGTAAAGTTTTCATGTAATTAAAAAGTTTGGAAGCAGTAGTCGATGTATATTTGTAGGAAATACAACTTATGGAATACAAGACTTGATCCTTTTGTTATTAAGAATATTACTTACATTAACCGCGTTAATTCCGCTTATTGTCATATTGAAGTTTAAGGAAAAGACGGTTTGTTATAGTTTCTTTGTATTCAGTTAACGTGGGGGTTTAAAAAGTCTATGATTTGCAATACCCATAATCACAAATCCGAGCCTGTATTCTGGTGTCTAGGAATCAAAAATTGGACTTTCCTTGACCTTTTCAAGAAGACTATTCAAAAGTTTCAAAGGGACAGAGTACAGTTTACTGCGTATACTAGTATTATGTAGTTCTAACTGTAGACTAGATTTACATAAGGTAGTAATGAATCAAAAGAGACTTTATTGTAAAACCAATGCCCATGACTACGTTTTCTTCTCTATGTATGATTAAAAAGTCCCATCACATTGACATTGTTACACTGTAGACTGGAAAGATTCCAACACTATCGACATATAGTGTCTAAAGGTCCAAATCGTCCAAAAGGTTTTGGACTTTTTGTTGACGGAGATAACGATCAGGGAAACCTGGTGTGTGTCTTTTTGGAATTATTACACCTAGCAGTCATTTGCAGTTATAAACATCAAAAGGATTTCTTGTATTTGCAAAAGTGCCTAGTCTTATCAAACCAACTGATCGTAAACTCTACATGCCCTCAGCAGTGATTTTAGCTTACATATTTTTTGTGCAAATACAATATTAAGACAATTGATTAATGAGCATGGCGCATTATAATAAGCGATAAAAATTTCCCACGTTAATTTTGCATTATTTTGAAAAAAAATAAAGTAAAAACAAATCGACAATGATGGAGATTACCACGTACAGACACTGCAAGTCATAGACAACAAAACAATGTTTGATGACAAAATAATCAATAATTAACCCTAATAACTCGACGTTGTTTATAAGTATCATACTGACCTCACGTGCCCAAAAATTAACAATTTCCCGTTCATTTATGTGATTTACCCAACCTTTTTCCTTGATTTTTAAGTCTTTAGAAGTGAATATCTAAAGATAAATACATTTAAACTAATATTGATAATGAAAAACTATCCCTTAAAATAGTTTTTATTTGTCATCCACTAAAGTTACTAATAGCAAGATGCAGCACAGTCATATCATTGCACTGGAATAGCAAAGAAATTATGCCAGCAATACTCGATATTCGTTCATATGTTTTGAATATCAAATATTTTATGACGCAGGGTAATGCTATACAGGAAATACAAAGCAAATCTTGGAAAATTGCCAGAAATCATGTATAGATGGCTTAAAAACTTTTTTCAAAGGTCTTGTTAACTTAGGAGCATAGCTCAATTTAAATCTAAAATTATTACATTTTAAACTAGACTGATATATTTGTGTTGTACATTTTGCTTACTTTGGGCAAAATAAAAATCTTGTCTAAAATATACTCAAAATGAAAGCATGTAAACCAAACACATTTACATTTTGATGAAAAATAGCATTTGATTTAGGAATCTTAAAAAAAATGTTTTAGCAATCTAATATACCTGATTCAAACTCATGACTACATGTAATATTAACCAAATAGTGAATATGAAACTACTGAATATTAAAACAGTATTCAAACTCTAAATTCCAATAAACAATGCAAAAAAGTGTGCTCCTTGTCATAAATAATGGACTAATATTAAGTATGAAAAACGTCAGTCAGCATTTGACTAAATGATAAACTGTATTTGATGACAAGATCATTGTTTCGACCAAAGAACTTAAGAAATGATGACTTTTAAACGAGACCGCTGATTTTCTTGTTTCATCAACTTGTCAATAATTTACCTCGTTTTAGAAATTGTTCATACGTAGAGCATGCTCTTGCGTATCGAATCAACTTGGAGGTCATCACGTTTTTCACAGAAGGATATGGAGATGACGAACAGTATTCAATATCAAAGTCCATAAAACAATACAAAATAAAATTAGAGCAAACACGGAACTCTGGAACATCAGAGGTGGGATCAGGTGCCCTGGAGGAGAGAGCATCCCCTGCTGACCGGTCACACCCTACGTGTGCTTCTTGTCATGATCATGAAATAACGAAAAAATCCGTCGTTAATTCAGTGTATAGAAGGATATGGAGATAACGAACAGTATTCAATATCAAAGTCCATAAAACAATACAAAATAGGAGCAGAGCAAACACGGACCTCCGAAACATCAGAGGTGGGATCAGGTGCCATGAAGGAGTGGGCATCTCCTGCTGACCTGTCCCAACCCTCCGTGTGTTCCTTGTCATGATCGGGAAATAATGGGAAAATCCGTAGTCAATTCAGTGTATAAATAATGGACTAATAATTAGTATGAAAAACGTCAGTCAGCATTTGACTCAATGATAAATTGTATTTGCTGACAAGGTCATTGTATCGACCATAGAACTTACGTAATGATAAGTTTAAACTAGACTGCTGATATTCTTGTTTCATTAACTTGCTTGTCAATAATTTATCTCGTTTTATAAATTGTTCATACGTAGAGCATGCTCTTGCGCATCTAATCAACTGAGATATATAAACTCTTTATGCAGGTGATGAAGGTATATTGCTGCAACAGTAAGGGAAGTTGACGATAGAAAAGTTAAAGTTGTCACGTTTGTCATATAACTTGGTTGTTAGGTTACCATGAACGTCTTTTTCAAGTAAAATATCCAAGTATGAAACAGATGTGTCAGACTCTGTGGTATTTTTTATCTCAAGCTCTCCTGGATATATATCGTATCGACGAGGGAATGGAAATTACCGTTGTAAATTGACAAAATGTCAATTTATACATATCTGAAAGTCGAGTTGAAGGCCACAGCAAGTGTTTTCTTCTTTTCACGCATAAGATTTTGCATAAATTCTGTTTCATAAGAATACAGAAAAGGTCTGCTAATACAGGAGCGCAATTGGTACCCATGGGAATTCCATTATTGAAAGATAATGGACTAACAATTAGTATGAAAAACGTCCGTCAGCATTTGACTCAATGATAAATTGTATTTGCTGTCAAGGCCATTGTATCGAAGATAGAACTTACAAAATGATTACTTTAAAGGAGACTGCTGATGCTCTTGTTTTATCAACTTGTCAATAATTTACCTCATTTTAGAAATTGTTCATACGTAGAGCATGCTCTTGCGTATTGAATCAACTTGGAGATTTTATAAATTCTGTAGGCAGGTGATGAAGATGTATTGCTGCATAAGTAAACGAAGTTGACGATTGAAAAGTTAAAATCCTCAAGTTTATCATATAGCTTGGTTCTTAGATTACCATAAACGGCTTTTAAAGTAATATATCAAGTATGAAACAGATGTGTGCCTGGTTGTTAGATTCCATTATTGTCTTTTTCAAGATCCAGATAGGAAACAGATGTGTCAAACTGTGGTATCTCTTATTTCAGGCTCCCGGGATACACATATCGTAAAATCCAATAAGCTTATATATTGAATAAGTTTCAATCGAAATATATCTACTATTTATAACATGGAAATGCACATCATTGTCTAATGTGATAAGAATGGTAACTCCTGCACTTTTTTTTCGAAATTGAGAGCTGTACTAATGTTGATTTCGTCAATTTTTTCGCAGAAAAGGTTGTTTATATATTTTAAAAAGATATTAAAGATAGAGAGCTGTTTTGAACGCCATTGTTCTTGGCAAATTTATAAGGTAAGGAGTATTATTTTTGCTGACTTGCATCACACTAATTGTTAGACCTTTCTTCAATTGTTCTGTCTAACCGGAGGAATATATAGGGCTCACAGTGGGTGTGTCCTATCAACAGGGGATGCTTACTCCAACCCACCCTGGAGTTCGTGTTTATGACCTTTTCATGGATCTGTACTGCTTGTATTGCTAAGTTCTTATGAAATTGATCACTGTCAATTGTCTTTTCTTTTTTCCTGTTTATTTTGTTCAATTTCATTTTTAAAACTTGGTTACTCAAATTTATTTTCGTACGTCAGGGATTACAATCTTGTACATGTAATAAATGGTTCTAGTCATTCATGCAGAAATAAGCTAAGCATTTAAGTGCTAATCAGCAAATAGCAGCATTCATATTTTTCAAACTTGAAATATGGATTAAGGTCGGTAGCATATCATATAATATTTTACTTTATATCATGTTATTTAACGACCAATTCCTCTTTATAAACTCCTATATCATTTCGATGCAGAACTTTAAAACACACAACCACCAAGAAGGCGCTTTAATCACCGTTTAAATTGTTTTCATATTGTAAACTTGATATAAAATGTTTAAAAAATTTCTAGCATTACAGAGAAATGAGGGCAAGGAATTTTGTGAAGGATACAATCAAGGCAGTAGGCGAGACCCCCAGGGGGCTGACATGGTCCTTCTGGTTCGTTTTTATCATTTTTGGATTTTTTCTAACGGGATTTTGTTCAGATTCCTGGTTGGAATCGTCTATTTCGTCTGAATACGACCACAGGACACAGGGGCTGTGGCGTTTCTGTTATTATTCTCTGGGAGAGTCCTGTTGTGGATACATCAACGATGTAATGCACATTGAACGTAAGTGTCAGATGCTTTTAGATAGGATTATACATAATAAACTCATTGAGGTTTTTTAACACTGAATTTTAGCAAAGATGTAAAGTACGTATGAAACTGACATTTTATGTTCTTAAATTCTAAAATTGAAAATAAATTGATTTTTATTCACTTTAGGTTCCTCCAAACTACTAGGGCCTTCCTTGCAATTAGCCTGCTCCCGCAGTTTATATGCCTGATTGCGGTATGTAAAGGAATAACCTCTAGGTGTTATTCTGAGTACAAAAATATGGGAGGATGTGCTGCCAGAATAGCAGGTATAGTTGAAAATAAAAGAGTAGTATTTTGTTAAAAAAATCACATGAAAATGAACAAGGTAAGGGACATTTGTGCTAATTTTCTTCTAAATACTTGTGGTATTTCTTATACTTATTCACTCAGAAAACCTCTGAAATTATAGGATATATCCACCTTAAGTTAGTGATGAATACCGTTTTTTCTTCAATATTAATGAAAGTTACAATTTAGTAATCATTTGTGCGTAAAATATAGTATTAACCAGTCTGAACCTGAAACAGGTATACTTATTATTAAATTGAAAAAAATATTTTTGAGAATAAAATTCAATTTTAACTTGATTGCGGTGATGGTGTACTGTTATTTTTCCCATGAATAGCCACAGCGTACATATAGATGTCATTATTGTTTTCCTTGTCTTCAATTTATGTTTTTTCTATATATGATATTATGTTAAACCTCTTCTAATTGAAGCATTCTTCATCATTCTGGCCATTATTATCTATGGCGCTGCATCACAAGAAGAGGAATCCCTGGGTCTCTTTAGCCTGTCTTGGTCTTTTGCTATGTGTGTTGTCAGTGGTCTGTCTTATATACCCTTCTGTTGTTTTATTTGTTGCACGGATGATAATTCTTTTTGAAAAAAATTGTAAACTATGAACATGAAAATATTTCTTTTATTCTGGTTTTAAGCTATTTTCGAGTAATGTCATGTGATAATGAATTATGATTTTTTTTTAAATAGTTTATTCTTTTATGAAACAAGATGTGTTTGTAAAACACAGATGCCCCGTATGGCAACATAGCGAAAGTTAAGCTTTCTCAAATGCAGATCAAATATGTTGGTACCTAAAGTAAGGGCTTTTCACAAAAAAATACAAATGTAAAATATAAAACCCTAGCACCACCTGTTCAAAGGTTATGACCAAGGTTACCGTTTTTAAAGGTGGGACAAACTCAAGGGTCAAGATCAAAGGGTCAAGGTTGTTGGTTTCTAAAAATAGGATTTGTCTCAATGATTACATATGAGAAGTATGAAAGCCCTGGCCCTAACTGTTCGAAAGTTATAGCCAAGGTTAAAGTTTGTAGAGAGTAGGTTAAACATCAAGGTCAAAGGGTCAAAGTTGTTGATATCCAATGAAAAGTCTTCTCAAAAGAATTACATATGTGAAGCAAGAAACTCCTAGCTCTTACCGTTCCGTTCAAAAGTTATAGCCAAAGTTAAAGTTTTTTTTTGTAAGTAAGAAAATCTCCAAAGTCAAAAGGTCAAAGTTGTTTATTTCAAATGAAATGTTTTGCCAAAAAATTGATATTTGAAATATGAAATTCCTAGTATATATCGTTTAAAATTAGGGCCAAAGTAAAAGTTTGGAATTTTCAAGTAAAACTGTGTTAAACTCCAAGGTCAAGATCAAAAGGTCAAGGTTCTTGATATCAAATGAAATGTCTTGTCATAGGGATTGATTATATGAAGTAAGAATGCCCGAGTACTAAACCAATAAAATTATGGTCATGGTTGTATTTCAAAAGTAGGTCAAACTCCAAGGTCAAAGGGTCAAAGTTCTTGGTATCCCATGGAAAGTCTTTTCACAAGGATTACATATGTAATGTATGAAAACCCTAGTCCTAACTGTTCAAAAGAAATGGACAAGGTTAAAGTTTTCTCATGAGTACGGAAATCTCCAAGGTCAAGATCAAAGTTGTTGGTACTCAATGAAAGATCGTGACAAGGAGCACAAAGCGGATGTGACAGGTCAGTAGGGGATGCTCACTGCTCCCTCCTCCATGGCACCTATCTCAACTCTGATGTTTTGGAGGTTGATGTTTGCCCTGCTCCTGTTTTTTATTGCTTGATGGACTTTGAAACTGAAACTGTAAATCACTTTTTATTCGCGAGAACTTAATTTTTGCGTAAAATCGCGAGGCATAGTGTCGCTAAAAATGATTCTCGCGTATATTAGTATTCCTTTGGATTATATAAAGCAATCACCACAATAAGTGAAATTTTGTCTCGCTCAATGACTATCTCGTCAAATTAAGGTGTCGCGAAAATTAAGTGATCTACAGAACTGTTTGCCTTCTCCATTTTTATCGACTGCTAAGACTATCCACACCAGCTTTAAACCCTTTATTTTGATAAGACAGATGGGTAATATGTATAAATATTCCTTAACCTGTTAACGTTCCTCTCGACAATTTTTTACTAATATGGGGATGCCACCACATGCCGGTGGAGAGCTGATTTTTTTTTGTATACTCAGCACTCAGAGCCATTGAGCAGGGAGAGATCTTTTCCATGCCAGTACCTACTGCGACACAGGATCTCGGTTTAGACGGTCTCATCCAAAGGACTGGTCTCCACGTCCCAAAGTGGGATTACAACCTGCGACGTAAGGATCAACTCCTTACTTTGCGGTTCTAGAGCAGAATTGTTTATGTAATACGTCAATAATAATAAGAATTTGGTAATAAGGAATATAACATAACGTCAGTTGAATTCATGAAATGCCGACATTTGCTTAAGTTATTTAATTTTTGTGGTATCAAGTATCCTTTGTATAGCCTGTCTTGACTTAAAAGTTATCTTACTCATTGCTTGTTCTAGATTTTAAAGATATATGCAAGTGATTAAAGAATATTATAGAAGTGATGTAAATCAACAGTGGATATTAAAAAAAAACTATGATGAACCTTTAGAAATTTAATTCACCAAATTTCAAAAAAGTCAGTATCATTAAAAAGTATTATTTCAGGTAAATTGAAACTGATTTATTATCACCGGAATGAACTTTTTTTTGATAAAGTTGAAATAAAAAGATGCTCGATTTTGTAATTGACAATATCTATGCGGTTTTTTGAGACCAGGTGTTCCAACAATCTATTTGAATTCCCATGGGTACCAATTTAGCCCCGTTATAAGCAGACCAATTTATTTGTGAAAAATAAAATAAGCATGTAGTGGCTTTTAACTCGACATTTAGATGTATCGATGGCGTATTGTCAAATTACAATGGTCATTTCGATTCTCATGTCCATACGATATATCCTGGTGAGCTAAAGATAAAAGATACCATAGAGTCAGACACATCTATTAAATGTTTGGATATCTTACTTAAAAACATAAATGGTAATCTAATAACCAATTTCTATAATAAACGTGATGACTTTTATTTTTTCTATTGTCAACTTCCTTTACTCATGCAGCAATATACCTTCATCACCTGCATACGGAGTTTATATATTTCAGTTGATGGATATGCAAGATCATACGTGTACGTATGGAAATTGTTGAAAAGAGATAAATTATTGACAAACAAGATGACCTTAAGCCATCATTTTGTTAGTTCTATGGTCGATACAATGACCTTGTCAGCAAATACAACTTATCATTGAGTCAAATGCTGCCTGACGTTTTTCATACTAATTGTTTGTCCCTTATTTGTACACAGAATTGACGACGGAATTTTCCGTTATTTCCCGATCATGACAAGGACCATGCGACAGGTATGACCAGTCGGCAGGGGATTCTCACTCCTCTTTGGTCTCACCTTTGATGAACTTTAATTTGAAAAAGTCGACATGAAAAAGGTCCATGTTTCCTCTGCTCCTATTTTGTATTGTTTTATAATCTTTTGATCTTGAACAATGTTCGTTATCTCTATGTTTCAATTTTTTCTATGTTCTATGATTGGTACAGTGCCCTTGTGACAGCAACTTCAATCAATTATGATTAAGTCAAACTGTGACGTTTCCAATACCAAATGTTACATTGTACACCATCTTTTACACACCGAATTGTTTACGGATTACTGTAAACGTATTACATTTGGCTGTGTATTCTTTTTAGCGGCTTTGGCGGAACGCAGCAACCGCTGAATCAAGTACAACGCTAAATGTCTTGCACATATACACATAAATAAGAAAATGAAGAAATGCGCTAAATCAAATCTACGCTAACTTATTCAAAATTATCGTACACGCTAAATATATAACATTTACAGTATTTTCCATTTGTGCGATAATGATAAATAGCACACGGCAGGAGATGCCTTAGACGTCCGTGTTTGCTTTGCTCCTATTCTCTATTTTTTCAGTGTAAGAAAAGTCTAGTATACTGTTCCTTTTATATTTTATTCATAAAACAATGGCATCACATGAATAAGACAAATCTAAATTTTACAAACACAAAAGCCGAAAATTAAGCATTGAGCAAATCAAAACATCTTGATGAACACATGGCTGAAATGAATGCAAAGGGTGTCCTTGACTATATTACTTATAGCTTTCTGCAATTAGCAGATAACACGAGGACGGAGAGATTAAATCTACTCCATAAAATATACAAAAAGTAATTGATGCTGCATATTACCTTTATTTCTCAAGAAGGCCTATTACATTTCAAAAAGGCACTTACTTAAATGTAGTCATTTATATTGATTATAATTTTAATCATTTACTGTGCATGCATAACTTGAGCACAAATTTTATGGATATCTCGGACTTCACATTGAAGAATGAACTTTTGCCACCACACAACGAGAACTTGCTGGTCAGCTGTAATGTAACATCACTTTACACAAATGTGCAATTGGAGAAGCTTATGGCTGCTGTTGACAAGGCTTTTAGGGAAATTCTCAGTCTAAGCTCACAACAGACCAAATCTATTTACTCAGATTTAATATTTTTGAATTTGCAAATATATACAAACAAATAATTGAATATGCGATGGGTTCTAAATCAGGAACCCCATTCTGTATGCGATATTCGCTAAAAAAATCGATGTATAAAATTATTAAAATACCAGCATATTCAAAAAAAATATAAGGATTGCAATACAATACTCCAAGAAAAACCTATTGTGTCATTAAACACATTAAAAATCTGAGTAATATGCTCCTCTCCTAACTAATTTAATAATCTGTATAACAGATGTGCAAATAGGCTCCTGATGATGGCGGATTTGCAGCTAATTAATATACTATCAAAATCTTAAACCTCGTATATATCACACAACCGAAACACTAGATTAGTGTCGAGTCAAGTGATTTGAGGTACGTGGCTGATGAGAGTCACTTTCTTTGAAAACAATATGCCTATTTGAAAATTAAATAGCATAACGATGGGGTCAAGTTTTAGAGGAATGCAAAACCTCCCTATTTTTATTTATTTATCGTAATTTTTTTCCTATTGAAAGAAAAAGAAGATATGAATCAAAGATATGATTTTTATCTTATATGATTGCTTAAAAAAGTATTTATGAACGCTTTTCATTATAGGTCTTTAAAAGAACTTTAAAAGTTTAAAATATCAAATTATTCATTTTACGGCAAAAAATTTGAAATGACAATCTCAAATTCCTAGTAAAGAGCAAGAGTTTCCTAAAAATTTAAATCCTCTTTATACCTTTATTATTAATTTTCCCCTATTACGAAAGCAGATAGAGATTTTTCGTTGCAGCAGAAACACATTTGCAGGTATTTTTTAATTGTTTATTTTACACTCAGAAGCAAGAAATACAAATCATGATCTTTTTTTAATGATATCTTTTCTAGTGCTTATAAAACCTTTATACAAGCAGATTTGTATTATAAAAAGAAGATATTTTGCATGTATTCTCTGTAAACACAATGCTGAAAATATGTCTGATCTAATAATTAAATTGTCCATTATTGTTTTGTCGGCATTTCATATAGATTTCATTATCGCTCATTAATTACCAAACGTTCAACTTTAAACTATCAAAAGGCTTAATTTTTGTGTGTGGAAGGATGTTTAATATTACGTATTTACAAAATATCTTGCCATATTGGTTATGTTGTAGCATATGATTGTTTAGAAGAAACAATGAATGTATTTTTTGTCTAATGTCCCTTCGAGAAATTTTCACTCATACAGAGACACCATAAATTGCCCGTTGAGGACTGATAGTTAAGACCTGAACTACGTTCTTAGACCCTTTCGTACCAGCACCGACTCCTGCAGTGAAACGAGACCTTGGTTTATACGGTCTCCAAGCCCTACAGTTGGATTAAAAACATCAACGTAAGAATCGTTTATTCACTCAGCGACTTATTGAGCTAATTAATGTTATATCCAACGCCGCGTGAGCAACGTAATAAATAAAGAGAGAGCAAACGCAGGGCGCTAAAAGCATAGGATGTGGGATCAGATACAATGGAGGAGTGAGCATCCCCTGACAATTTTTGACGTTCTTGTCAAATTTGGCACCTTTTTAATCGTCAACTTCCCTTACCTATGCAGCCATATACCTTTAACACCTGCATACGGAGTGTATATATCTCAGTTCATTCGATACGCAAGAGCATGTACGTATGAACAATTTTTAAAACGAGGCGAATTATTGACAAACAAGTTAATGAAGCAAGAATATCAGCAGTCTCGTTTAAAGTCATTATTTCGTAAGTCCTATGGTCGATACAATGACATTGATTTTGGCACTTTTGAAACATTGATTTAATTTTTCTTCATTTGGTTTGAAAATAGCTTGCCATGTTGTGGAAATATACCCCGCGTATCGAATCAATTTGGAGATCTAAAACCCATATGCAGATGATTAGAGTGTATATTGCTATATTGCTACATAAGTATATGATATTGATGATAGAAAAGCTGATGTCATCATTTTTATCATTAAGAAGGATATGGAGATAACGAACAGTATTCAATCTCAAAGTCCATAAAACAATACAAAATAGGAGCAGAACAAACACGGTCCTCCGAAACATCAGAGGTTGGATCAGGTGCCATGGAGGAGTGAGCATCCCCTGCTGACCGGTTGTAGTAAAATATTCAGAAATAATCAATGTGTCAGACTCTCTTATGATTCTTATTTTTAGTAAAAAGGTTTACTGGTATAACGTTTCAACAAGGTTTCCATCAAATGATATTACTTTTTGATTAAAAGATGTATGTGAAAAACTGGACAAATAATTCAGATTAAACCAACAGAATACAGTTAATGTACTCGTAACCCATTGAAAAAAGCTAACAAAAAAACGAAAAATACCATTCATAATTAATTCATGTTACTTCCTGTTGAACTTTGGTGATTGTAAAATATTATCTCCATATTTCACATTGTCAAGTTTAATGTGATTGCATTATTATGAATTTAAAGCATGAAAATGAAATCATTAAAAATATGAAATGCATAAATGAATAGATAAATCTTATATTTCAACATAAAGAGTTTAATTAATATACATATCAATGAAATTTGAAGATTACGAATAGTATTTAAGCTTATACGTCAATCCAAGCAATACAAATATCTTTCACTTATTAGCAATAAACAGTGTTGTTAGAAACTGAATTTCTCAATTTGCAAAATCATCTCTCCCACAGATTTAACCCCCTTCCCCACAGTCACGCATTTTAACGCATATACCGTTGCCCCACAATCACGCATTTTAACGCATATACCTTTACCCCACAATCACGCACTTTAACGCACATTGCGTTTTTGACGTTTTCTGCTCTGATACAACGTAAAGTTTTGAAAGTATGACAATAAATGATAAGATAATAATTTTTTCTAACTCCATTCTAATATACTTCGCAAATAAGAATATTTTTCCTCGTTTTAATATGTCAAAGTCGTTCGATTTATTAGACGAAACTTTGGGTGCGACATGTGCGAGACAAATTAAGAAGGTCTTTCTTTTGAA